>OX421509.1:21976914-22391914 GCA_949126835.1 Anisus vortex | reverse complement strand
AGGCCTAATACATTACAGGCCGCTGAAGAATGCCTTTGACTACGTTTGACTTTGTCGTGGTACAAAGTTAAATTAAATATTCATTCACTCACACTGACTGTCTCCTAGTAAAGGTGTCGAGACAATTCACCTTCTAGTGTTTGACAAATGTCAGGTAAAATTAACTCACTAGTCACCACGTCACTACTTACAGTGTTAAGAAAACCCCTTCTAGGAGGGAAATATTCACTTTCGTAGTGTTTCAACTAGTGAAAAAAGCTTAAGAAAGCCTAAGCCTGGTACACACTTGCACAGTGAGATTAAATATTACAGTATTACAGGCCGCTGAAGAAAGCCTAAGTCCTGGTACACACTTACACAGAGAGATTAAATATTACAGTATTACAGGCCGCCGAAGAAAGGCTATGTCATGGTATAAGGTTAGAATTAAAGATTCATTCACTAACACTGACTGTCTCACTCAGCTGGTTCTGAAATATCAACCAGCATATAAATTATGATTACAGGCCGCTGAAGAAAGCCTGTCCTAGTACACACACAGCGAGATTAAATATATATTACAGTAGGCCTATTACATTACAGGCCGCTGAAGAAAGCCTTTGACTAAGTTTGACTTTGTCATGGTACAAAGTTAAATTAAATATTCATTCACTCACACTGACTGTCTCCTAGTAAAGGTGTCGAGACAATTCACCTTCTAGTGTTTGACAAATGTCAGGTCAAATCAACTCACTAGTCACCACGTCACTACTTAAAGTGTTAAGAAAACCCCTTCTAGGAGGGAAACATTCACTTTCGTAGTGTTTCAACTAGTGAAGAAAGCTGAAGAAAGCCTAAACCTGGTACAAAGTGAGATTATAATAGATTACGGGCCGCTGGTACTAAGTGAGATTATAGATTACAGGCCGCTGAAGAAAGCCCAAGTCCTGGTACACACTTACACAGTGAGATTTAATATTACAGTATTATAGGCCGCTGAAGAAAGCCTATGTCATGGTACAAAGTTAGATTAAAGATTCATTCACTAACACTGACAGTCTCACTAGTAAAAGTGGCATTAATAATGTTCGAAATTCACCCCACGCGCTATTATTTTGTATCATATATCAAATTGAAGGTCTACATGCCCTGGTGACGAAACAATAGGTTTCATAAGTCGCAAACAATTCGAAGGCTCTAGAAAAAAAAATGAATTTGTTATGTTTTTCATTAATAACACGTGGTCATGTTTACATTGTTTTTATTGAAGTGCGCAGTGTGACTGTGCCGTCATTATAGTATGTGATCATTTGCTATATTTGGGATATTCAATTTCTATACAATACCTAAGGAGGGGTCATGTAGTTGTATTTTTTTCTTTTTTAGTTAGTTTTAGAGATAGGGATAGTGATGGTTAGTTCTAGAAATAGTGATAGTGGTTAGTTTTAGGCATAGGGGGGCGGGGGGGGGGGGGGGGGTTCAAATGGGACAGTGATGCGAAAACGAGACTCATTATGTCTACTAGCTTCTCCTGTTCAAGCCTACCTCACCTACCCGCCGGTGAACCCTGTTCTACCCAACAATCCAGCCAAAGGTTAGGTGCATCCCCAGCGGATGGCTCGATGGGACGAACCAACGAGGTTAAGGCGAAGTCACACACTCCCTTCTGCTAACATCGGTACTAGGCCTTGGCGCTGTTTGGCAGCTTGAGTACCCTGACAACACCCAGAGCTATACCAGAGGGAGTTATAACTCCTGGCAGGTTCAACCAAGCTGGGAATGTCTGCTTGGGTAGGGGTCAGACTAAAGCTAGTAGCCTGGTTCTCCAGGTTGGGGGTTGGGCACAGGGTTTGCCACTCTGTCATGGAAAAACAAGCCGGTTACGGAAACAGCAACAAAGTCAATCTCTTTAAACAGGTGCGATAAACCTCTAGAGTTGCCCCAAGCAGCGCCGTAATTAAGATTGTAAGGGCCCTGTTTCCAAATGTATGTGGGGGCCCCTCCTGGCCTCGCCCCTGCCTTCCATATACCTCAGAAAAATATCGTTAATTCATGTTACAATCTGTAAAATAATAAATTGTATGTTGCACTTAGCTTGGTTGGACTGGCGCTTAAAATTGTCGGGGAATAAATTAATTTTATTTTAAAATTGAAACGAAAGAATGGGGATGTCACCAAAAAAAAATATGTTTGGGATGTGTTGGGGCCCCTTTTCTGAGGGGCGCCCCTGCTCCAATGGAACATGTGGAACATGCCTAAATACGCCACTGAGTTCAACCATGAACTTAATAGCCTATTGGACTGGGCTATTTTGGAGATTTGCTTCGGGGGTTATAATAGCCTTTATAAGCCTATATAACCATTATAAATTTTAGTTTTATCAACAGTGTAATTGGTAGTCAATGTTTTTTAGGCAGGTAATTGAATTTCGTTCGATGTTTAGAAACATTTTTGATGCAAAGTTTTCAATTCTTTGTAGTTTTCTAAGATCATTATCTGGCTTATTGTAGTCCAATATATAGCAGTTCACATTCTGTGCTGTATCAAATCTTCCTAGTTTAACTGAATGATGACAATAAGTTATTATTCCTACAAATATCATATTATGTCTCACAAGAATTTTCTTTAAAAGTTTCTTATAGGACCTACCTTTATTTCCTGTAGACATTTAGCCCTATACCAGTGGTTCTCAAAGCGAGGCCCATTTTCCATGGCCTATAAGAAGGGGTCGAAAAGCTATTATATGGGGATCGTGAATGAATTAGGCCTACGTTCTCGCGATCAATTTCCAGAAATATGCCTAATCAGAACTGTTCACAAAGCTTTGATGACACATTTTGTTTTCAAAATTAATGGGCCAGTTTCATTAAGGTTTTCGTATTGGCTAATGTAATATATAGCCGTTCATAAAATTGTCTAAAAGACCGCCAATCCCAAAATCATTAAACGTTTGAAAGGCACTGGCCTATGTAGTTCTTTACGAGAAAGAATAAGGTTTTGCAATCATTTATACATAACTTTAATGTTCAATTTCAGATTTTACACAACAATAAACTATTGAAATCATGAAAATAAAATAGGTCTATGTATAGTAGTAGTAGTATTCCCGTCAGACCAACTTGATCCATAGGGGTTGAGAAGCAGCGTTCACAAGTTTCTGATCCCTAGGATATTGCGTGGCTAGCACAATGTTCAGCCTCCATTACTTTTCCTTAACTATGGTACCAGTCCTGGGCATGATAGACCCAGGGGCACCTTTCAAACCCGGGAACAAACCATAGCCTTCACCAGGATTCGAACTCATGCAGGACCTTCGGTACGCCAGCCAAGTGCGCTACTGTTCGGCCACCGTGTCCACAAATATTTGTAACTAACGTAATATTCTTCTGTACAGAAGGGGCGTCTATAAGTGCCTATACTGTAAGATAATATTAATGTGATAATTATAAATAATAGCAACTTAAAATGAACTGAGACATAATTTCATAAGAAATGTACAACCACTGATTGACTTTGTACTTCATCAACACCATTCATCGAATGGATTAAACAGTAGATATACCCGTAGGACCCTGCCCATGGGCCTATATAATATGCACATGATATTTATCATTTGAAGCCTAACACCATCTGTTGATGATGTTGCGTAGTATATTCACAGCTAAAGGATCTGTGTGGTCCAGAATATTATTAAAAGTAAAAGTCCCCGCTTCGATTTAGGACGGTAGTTATACTCTATTGTATTCAGAGTCGCTCAAACTGTCAAATGCCTTTCTGTAAGTATAAGGAGATATAAATACATACATATGTATTTCAATACTAAATAATTACTAATGTAATACAATGTACTATTATGAAAACATTGCAAAGAGAAATAACGTTTTTACTGAGTAAAAATGACGGCAATACCATACCTAGCTATTTGCCAAAATGTCCATAATTCATCATCATCTGATTCTGATGGATTTCTAACAGATCGTTCCAACAATTCTTCTCGGCCATTCACTATTTGATGTAAAATTATTTTTTAAACACTATTAGTATGCATAAAGATATGCAAAAAGGGTACTAGTATTTTTTAAAGTCTGATACATTTATATAGCGAATAGAGCTTATAGTAGGTCTATTCACACATTTATTATTATAGCTATAATTACTATGATCGTCTTTGTTACGATATTGAGGTATGTGGATGCAGGTTTTAGGTATTATTACGTAAAAGGTACACACTCACTTTCTAAAGTCCTAAAGTGATGACTAACCAACAATATTAATTCAATGGAAATCTAAAGACCTAAAGATCCTTGAATCACCTTCATGCCTACTTCATTACAAGTATCGGACACCTTAAACTTCTTGAACCAAACATAGAGAGCTATATTTGTTATTCACGCCTCTCATAATTTTATCCTAACAACTACATTTTAGAATATTTATAGTTTTAATTCAATAAATATTTATTTATATATTTATAATTTCACATCTTTCAATATACTAGGGATATAATAGTGTCCATATGGACGGATTCTAAATTCAAAACATAAAAAATAATCATATATTTAGTAAAGTAGCTTTTAAGCCATACCAGTACAATAAATATCTATATTTGAATGCATTTCTTTGGTACAATAAGATATGTTGTGATCAGTTATACTCTATTGTATTCAATTAGAATACCTTGCAAAAAACTATCATTCAATAGATCTTTACATCTTGGCCGTCGGGCTTGATCTTTGATAAAAATTTTCAAAAGAAAATACTCCAATTCCTGTGAGAGTTGTGCATACGACGCTTGCATTGGCGATGGATTTTCTCCCATCAAAATCCCATATACTTGAGGGCGTTCGCAATTTGCAAATGGTTCTTTTCCAGTAGCCATTTCAAGAACTACACAACCAACAGCCCTAAAAATGAAAGATACAACTGTCGGTTCTTTGTTAAATATATTTAATTAATGGTTAGGACTTCTATTGTTGTTGTTTTTAAATTAACTAGCATATATATTTTACCAAATGTCTACAGGATAGCTGTGACCGCCCTGTTTAATCATTTCCGGAGCCATGTACTTTATTGTCCCAACGTCTGTTGTGTATGCTTTTGAAATGTCATCAAACATCTTTGAAACCCCAAAGTCTGCTAGTTTTATATTGCCTTGATCAATCAATAGAACATTTCCACCTAGAAATAAAAATACGTTACCAAATATTTTTTTCTATATTATTACGTTTAGTATTTTTATCATGCTTAATCTAAACAATATAGCCCTATCAATGCCAATCAACCGTATTTGCACGTTATATTTTATAAACGTTTAGACCAAAACATGGACAAGTCTTAACGTGTATGCATGCATAAAAGGTCACGTGCAAAAACATTTCCGTTCTTATTCAATCATTTTATTCGAAACAATGTCTGTGTGCTACTTTACTGGTTGTAATCAAATTTATTGGGGATTAAAATTTATTTCATTTCCAATAGATGTTTACAAAGCAAAACAATGTATTGTGAAATTCAGAAGGGAATAATCACCTTTTTAAAATATCAAACTTATTGCTTAATGCAAAAGAATTTTTGTTATTCGTTTTTATGAATTTACGCATTTTGTTTTTCAATAACCAAGAAAACGCAACTCTTGACTCATTTATTTTGTAAACAAATAAAAATTTAACGTCACGCGACTAACACTTGAGTATTAATGATCGCCTGTTCACTTTTGATGTTAAAAACGGATTCCTCATAACTAATATTGTATCCTTTGTATAATTCTAAAAGACTAGAACTGGCCGTCGAGGTTGAAATCAATTGTCAAACACCAGCAAAAGCATGCTTTTTTTTTTTGTTATTAGTTTAAAAATAGAACAGGAAGTTCACGAACATTCGGGTTCAAAAGTTCACGCCTCATTAAGACTTGTCCATAGGCTATGTGTCAATGAGTTTTAACCTTTTAGAAGTAAGGATTATTTTAAAGGCATTTATATAACAACGTTTGTCCTTTTCATATTTCATTTAGTATGAAATCTGAAATAAAACGAAAATATCTACGACAATAAAAAAACAACAACACTTGTGGTGTTTGATTATATAGATCTAGACCAGGGGTCGGAAACCTTTTTGTCTAAGAGAGCCATTGAACATATTTTAAACACAACATACTTTGAAAAGTAATTCTGTGAAAGCCATACATTATGTTTAAAATTAAAAATTCAAGTAAATGTGTGCATTTTGTGTAATTTCAACAATAAGTACAATAAGTATGTCTAAATTTTTGTTAATAGCATTGTTATACTGTTGCTAATCAATAATGAGTATTTCTTACGATTAATGCGACTTCTGGTGCTGTAATGCAATTAATATCTAGAGCAAAGGAGTGTAAAGAAACATTTTTTGTATACTCGAACATTTGTCTGCGAGCCAGATGCAGCCATCAATAGAGCCACATCTGGCTCGCGAGCCATAGGTTCCCGACCACTGATCTAGACCTATATATGGAAAAAGGCAAAAAACATAATCCTTAATAATGTTTACCTATACACTTTTATCTTTCCTGGTTTATTTCTATCTTTTTTTTATCTGCCCCTTGAAAAAGCTCCATAGAACAGAGGGATGATGGGATATATTATAATGAACAGCTTAGGTCCTAATGAAAAGCTACATTGGGAGAGTTTTGAGATAGATAGAAGAATGATGTGGAAATTGTTCTGAGAGAGATGAATGACCACAAATATAAGTCCTAAAAAAATGAGATCAGAGTCATGGCTAGGGTGATTTGCGCCCGTGGACCAACTATACAATACGAAGCTCAGCCCCTTTACCGTCTAATCGCATTCGTCTAATGTAACGTTTTAAGACTTATTTTGATTCCCCTGTAGGTTGGCGCCCAGGGACATATGTGCACCCTTCCCCTACCCCCTCCTTCAAGATTAAATACGAGAGATAGTTGAAATAGATAGATAATATGAATCGTTAAAAGAGAAAGCTGAAATAGATATGCTAGATAAATAGATAGATAGGCATAAGATATCATATCTAATAACAAACCTACTTTTAATGTCCCTATGAATCATCCTCTTACTGTGAAGATATTGCAGACCTTTCAACATTTGTTTCGTAAATTTCTTCAGTAAAGCATCAGCCATAGGTCCATTCTCATAGAGAAATTCAGACAACGAGCCCTAATAAAACACAACTCTATAATACTTAGCTATAATGCTTAAAAAAAGTATACAAATATTTTAGCATACATTCTTTAAAAAGTTCCATTTAAGTCTTAGACTTATTTCACTCTCAAGTCACTATTATGTACAATAAACAAACGCGTTTCTTTACAAGTGTGAGCGTGATGTTATATAACACTATTCGCAATGAAAACAACAACAGCTTAAATACCAGACTAATACTTCTAATGTACTGAGGATCGCCCAGAAATTTCGTCACGCCATTTTGGAAAATTGTACTCAGCCCTCCCCCCGCCCCCACTTTCAATCGACACAAGTCGTCACAAAAAGTCCGACCCCTCTTCCAATATAAAGTCCCGAAGCGCTGCAGCGTCCTATTTAAAATATAGGTTCCGATTTCCAAATTTACGTGTTTTAAGTTAAGGGAAACATTTTAAAGTAGAAATTATATTTAAAGATGTTTTTTTAAATGAAATGTGACGTCGCATCGTTTTGAGCACCCCACCCCTACGTGACATAAGGTAACACATACCGCCTCCCTTCTCTAGGTAAGTGAAGTAAAGTAGGCCTACCCTTCGGACCAAATTGATCATAGAACAGGTGAAGCAGCGTTCACCAGTTTCTGTGGCTACGGCATACTAGGGGCTTGTGTGGCCAGCACAATGCCCAGTCGCCTTTACTTTACCCCAACTAATGCCAGGGTTATCATCAGAGCTGGGTAGACTCAGGGGCACCCTCCAGTCCAGGGAAAAATCTTAGCCTTCACCAGAACCATCAGAACGGCAGTCGAACGCTCTGCCGCTCGGGAACCGTGCCTTCTCTAAGTGCATGACGTTATTGACTGCCCCTGAGAAACTGGGAGCTTAAAAAAATCTGCCCTTATATCATTGAATACTAGAATTCGGAGACCAATTATTCACCAGGTGTTAGCTTAAACGATATACTGACTCACATTTTAAGGTCATAAGGAACAGTTTGCGAATGTCAGTTATGCAAATCTGTTAACATTATGCAAGAAAAAACAAACACAATTCTAATGAAAGTGTAAATGTCTTTTAGAGTGTAAATTATTTTAAGACTGGACTTTAAACAAAACGATTTTTAAATAATTAACTAAAGTGTTACTATTGTCATTATGTTTGCAATATGTTTACTGGTTTACTCAAGTAGCTTTTGAAGATAATGTTTATTTATTTTGCGCTTCTCTATTTTATATTACATTCTTTAGGCTTATACAAACTATATTTTGGATTGGCGCAATTTGCAGCCTCGCGCAGTTCATCACTAATATTCGACTTGTCTAAATCCTCCAACATACACTTGAGAAAAAAGGAAAAAGGAAGACTACATTCAGAATACCCCGTGTGTAATGACATACATTTCAATGGCATTTATAGGCACACAGACATTAGTTTAAAGAGAAAGGTCTTTTGAACTCTTTTTAAAAGACTCTTTAGTCTCAAAATCTCTGAGTGACTGAGGCAAGCTGTTCAATATAGAAGGCGCCACAGGAGTGGCGTAGCCAGGTTTTGACGCTAGGGGGAGCGAAATTTTAGGGAAAAGGCCCCACTTTTAGCAATTTTTCCAGATTAATAAAATAACTAAGAATTTGTACTTATCAAATGTTATAAGAAAACCCTGTGCCTCAGGATACACACACTGTATAATAGTGCAGTGTTTATTTAACCATACACGATTCTTTTTCTAGCAGCTAATAGTGATGGGAATTTCTGCTAAATTGATTGCATCTACTGCTCATTTTCGGGATGAACATCTAGTATCGAAAAATATTTATAGAATCAACGCGAATGCTCTTTAGCAGGGTCGGCAAACTAAGGCACGCGTGCCATACTTGGCACGCAGATCGATTTTCAGTGGCACGCAAAAGACCTCCAAGAATATTGTTTAATGCAAGTGAAAACAACGTATATCAGCATAATTAGTGGGTGCTGCATGGCGAATTACTTGGGAATCACACTCTTTCTTCCCGAGTGGCATTCGGGCATGGAATGGGTTGCCTGAACAAACCAGGAAAACC
Source organism: Anisus vortex (assembly GCA_949126835.1). Classification (NCBI taxonomy): domain Eukaryota; kingdom Metazoa; phylum Mollusca; class Gastropoda; family Planorbidae; genus Anisus; species Anisus vortex. The sequence continues at coordinate 22,382,722 of OX421509.1, read as the reverse complement.
AGTAACGTAAAATCATTTAAAACATTAATAAAAATGCAAGACTAGACTCGGACCACGGATGAGCGTAGGACGCAATAATCTTCTTTATAGAAGGAGCGTCTGTAATGTATAAGATAAGATAAGGAAGTCGACTGTTTTAGTTAAGGAACCTTTGTATGCAAAGCTCCCATCATTGGACTTGCCATCTGTTATTGAATCTATTGTTAAGTTAGTCAATTGTATAGTTTCTCAAGTCTCTTCTAGAAGAAAGTCATATGAAGTACACATAGGTAAAGTCTTGGATAGATTAATTTATTGTCTGGAAGCAATTAAGATGTATCTTAATGGAAAAAAAAAATACATTATTGAATGAGGAGAACCAGGCCCCACGAGAGGGGGGTACAGCCGGTACGCCGTACCGGGGCCCATAAGAGTTTAGGGGGCCCATGAATATTAAAATTTAAAATTAAATGTTTTAATTGTTGCTGTTAAGCTAACATGAGATGCCCCAAAACCTCCTACAATACCACGTGGCGCTGGGGGCCCTTAATTTTCGTTTTCTTTGTATGTGTACTTGAACATTTTGTTAAACATGCAAAGATGCCTCTAGTTGTAATATAGGGCCTAATTATTTTAGAAAGCATTTAGGATCTCTTTTTCTTATTATTTCCCCCCAGAGACACTTACAAATATAGACATAAGAGCCTTACAGGCTTACAGTTCTCCTTGTTAGCTTAGTAGCCTAGGCCTAAATACTCTATGTCGCCACTGTGACATCCATTATATTATAACCATACATTATCGGCAGTTTTTTTGGTGGATGTCATCTATCAAATCATATATACAACTTATCCCATGTTGACCACTAATGAACCGTTTCTTAGCATCACTGGGTTTTTTTAAGCTTCCATCATGTGGTTGACATATACTCTATACTGTTTAAGATGCACCTATCTGGGGTAAAGGTGTGCTCTCTATCAAGGAGTTTTTTTAACCAAATTAATCATTAGTGAGAGTCACTTTTCCCATTTTACACATCTTTGTAATATTATTTGCAATATCAATACTGAAGCAGAGGAACAATTACAACAATTTAAACTAAGAACTATGTACTTGATTAAAGTATTTTTGTAATAGATCTTAAAGGCTGTGGTTGAAATTATTACACTCACAAAATGGTCCACAAACTTTTTAAAAAGATTCCTGATTTTTCAAACGTATGTAATATAAATCACCGGTCGGCAATCTTTTGCTAATAGTATGCCAAAGTTGAATTTCTAAATCATTCAGCGTGCCTACAGCATAAAAGTCAAACCGCTCCATTTTACTTTTTTTTTTAAATTATTTTTATAGGACAATTATTTGAACTCCGTAGCAAGACCAAGGCCAAAAACAAAGGAGATTATTTATACAGAAAATCGTTAAGGCGTTTTATATTAATACAAAATTAACATGTTTGTGATTATCATCCTTTGTATTGGCATTTATATTAAATACAATATCTTATTACTAAACGTTCACATTTATGGTATTTATTGACTAAACATTTGGTAGTGAAGATAAGAATCTAATTCTAACACTTGCAAATGTTATTTATATTGTGATCTCGGATAGCAGTGATACCGCTCTAAAATATCAGAAAAGCCAAGTTGAGCTCCAAAACAAAAGCCCAGAAATGCCAAGTTACAGTAAAAAATAGTCTCTGTGACCTATTTTTCCTCCTCCCCCATCTTTTTTTTTTCCAACTTCGCCCATGTGCACCTCTCCATCCTCCCACCTTTTCTGTCCCCAAAACTAAAAACTTAAACAAAAATTAATAATTTTATGGTTTATGAAAAAAAAAACATTTTTTTTTCTTTTGAAATTTAAGTTATAATAAAATCATTGATCTGTTAAAGTTTCAATTTTCGATGAATTAAAAAAGAGTTTTCGAAATCATGCACAAGTGCTGCAAAAGCCTGATTTATTATTGCCCCCACCCCAAACAGTGCACTATTTTCCCGATGCAAAATGTTGCCCCCCACCCCTTTATAATCTTTGCCTACCCTTTGCCCCCTCACCCCTCTCTACTCATTTACACTATTTGTCTCACCTCCCACCTCGCATTGTTTTTTGTCTCAACCTCTTCCAGTTAATAACCTACATAGTCATACGATGTGGAATATTTCTTCTATTCACTCGCAATAAGCGGCTGTGGTGGGTGTTTACCATGATGTCTGATCAATTCATTTTGTGTTGTCAAATGTGAGGTTAGATTAATTATAAACCACTTCACCTCGTTGCCACCTTATACATTAACTAAATTTCCAGCCACCTCAGCACTGTGTTTTTATACAAATTAACCGAGCCGTTACCGTGACACAGTGACACTATGAGTCTAGCCAAATCTGCTGTAGCAGTAAAGATAACTTATGCATTAATTTATACTTTAAATCGCTTACCAAAATACATTTTGGACACTAAAATACATTTAAAAAATGCGAATATTTTCTTGAAAGAAAAAGCCAAGTTAAAAAGCCAAGGTCCGCTAAAAAAAAAGGCCAATATCCCAAGTTGGGATCGAAAAAGCCAAGATCTTGGGAAAAAAGCCAAGGAGTGGTATCACTGTCGGATAGAAGAAATGCAATATACTTAAGATGAATAGATACGTAGTAATCATACAATCTGGGTAGTTAGTAGTGAATGTAATGTTTGAAAGTATACATATAAATTCTTTAGTCTTTTAAGATTTATATAATTTTCAAATACTTTTTACAGTTTGATCATGTCAAATTGTGTAAATTGTAAGCTTTTTTTTTTTTTGTAAAGAAAAAAAGAAACATATTTTAAATATTAGCTCAAATAAAACAGGTTAATTGTCTCTGCCTTTAATTTAAAAAAAAAACGTTTCCACATTTGATTCAACAGTGATGGCAAAAGAAGTTATGTTTGTAAATACAACTAACTGAAATGTATCTCTATGTCATTCAGAAACATCGGCTTCCACAGTCAGTTTTCCTCATATTATAAATAAAAACAACAACACATCTTGGAGGTCTTTCGCGTGCCATTGAAAATCACTCTGCGTGCCAAGTTTGGCACGCGTATCTTAGGCTGCCGATCCCTGTTATAAATAAATCATCTAGATATGACTAGTGTTAGAAAAAAAGTGTGGTGGGGGGGGGGGGGGGCCCAGAAAAGATCTCGTACCGGCATCTTTTTTTTCTCTCGAGGGCCCTGAGGAGAACTGACTATTGAAGCCAATGTTTCTGTATGACTTGGCGACACCTTTTAGTGAGTTAAACTTTCATTTACAAGACTGGGTCCAAAAGCACTTGAAGTGTTGGGCAACTGGGATGGATTTGCATTGAAACTATGCATATTATTCCGTGAAATCAATTTCAAGACATTTAACTCTTTCTCTAATTTAAGGCAAATTAAGATAGATGGGCATTTTCAGAAGTACACTAGTTAGATCTATATTAAAACAATTAACTCGTTTGGTATCACTAGCATCAAATTTGGAGACTTTACCTGAAGGGAGATAATTAACCCATTTTCTTTACATTAATATTTCTAATACTAATATGTTTCTTTTTTTTTTTCCTTTTAAAAAAAATTAATGGCTTACAATTTATAACTCTAAAATGATCAAATTACACAAGATAGTTGAAAATTATATAAAAATTTTATGACTAAAGATTTTACATGTACAATTCTTAACATTAAAATAACTACTCAGTTTGTATGATTATTCAGTATCTCTTCCTCTTAATTTACAATTAGTAGAAACTATAGAACCTCCAAATTAAAAAAATATGTGAAAGTGAAAGTTATTCTGAGATTAAACTTTCAAGATTTTATATCTACTACTATAATAATTTCTTGACAACTAAATTTAAATGTTGATAACTAGTCATGTGTAAGTTGAGTAATGAAATTGTGCATTAGCTACAAATAGATTTTTTTTTGTAAAAACGCTGACAATAACAAACGGGTTATTTTTTTTATTAAATATAAAAAGCTTTAATGATTTTCTCTATTACGCTCCTTTTTTTTTGGTCTTGGTCTTGCTACGGCACTAAATAAATTGTCTTATAAAAAATAATATAGTTGATCAGTTTGACGTTAACGCTGTTGGCACGCTGAATGATTCAAAATGATTGTAATAAATTAAATTGTTGAAATGCAATTTAAAGAAAAAAAAATAGCAACAGCATAAATTGTGCTTCGTGGCTTGTTAAAATTATTAATTAAATAATTTTTTTCCCGAAAAGGCCCTTTTTTTTTCGAAAATGGTCGTATGGGGAGCAACTGCTCCCCCTGCTCCCCCCCCCCCCCCCCGGCTATGCTACTGCGCCACAGATTCAAAAGGGGCGAACTCCAAAGGACTTCTTTTTGAGTCCATCCACACTGCGAATTCTAACGAACGACTGTGATGACTGATGAGGAGCGCAGTGCTTTTAATGGCGAATGTTATGGCATGAGATCTTGACGGTAAGAAGGTGCGGTTCAATTTATATTATGCCTCCGTATGTGTGGTGCCCGTATATAAAGTTGTTGTGTAGCCCCCCTTTAAGAAAGTTTGCATTTATACGGTTGTCAAAATGTAAAAGTTTAACAATTATTATTCATTCTGCTATTTAGAGGAAATAAGATTTGGGATTTTGGGATTATTCGTATTTAAGAGTGATGTATTGTTTCGATTATTTAAACGTCTATAGTCAGTTCAGAGGAACCCATGAAGTTTAAAATGGTCCATCAAACAAAAAAAGTATATTTTAAAAATATCACAGCCTTGCAACAGCTTTTCATAATTCTTTCACGGACTCACGGACCATGTCTATAGGGAGTCAGATCGACTATTTAAAAAAACAAAAACAATAATCAATATGCTTATAAACATTTGGTTGGCGTTATCGTTTAACTAGCCAAACTATTTTTATAGACGTAGAGTTAAAGAGATTTTAACTTACATGTTTCACGTGTTCCATGAATACATAAAACGAAAACGCCTTCGAGCAAAATCCAAAGTAACTCACAATTCTTTTATGCTTAAGGTTTCTCATAGCATTGATTTCCGTCAAAGCCGATTTCTTATTAGTAAAAAAGAAAATACGTTATCATTCAATTAAAATATATAATAAGATAGGCTATATACATTAAGTTAAGCTGTATCGCTCTATTTTTCTACCTACACACGTTTATAACGATCTCTCTAATCCCTTTCAATATTACTTTCTAAGATGACTACGCCTCTCACTTTTATTTCAGGTATGAAAAACTTCAAACATAACAAAATATAGTGTAAAGATCTATCAGTAGCTCTTTTGTGTAAAGTTTCAATGCAGCACTAGTACAATTTTAATAGTTCTACAATTAAACACTTCTAAAGTTACATATAAATACTAGGTATACAAGTAGGCTAAATGGATTGCTAAATTTATTTGATTTGATACCTCATATTTTTTTTTACTTTCTGGAGTGGTTTTTATTTGTTTTACAACCATTTCAAAACGATCTCCGAAATAGTCAACACTAGCTAAATAAACTTTGCTGAACGCGCCGCATCCAATTTGTTCTCCTTTCTCCCAGTTTGTTGGGCTTTTTTTACCATCTAAAAAAATAAAATTTAAAAGTGATGTTTACTAAAATAAAAGATATTTTCTTAACAAAAAAATATATATATTAAAGCACTTATGAACTTATTCTAATAAGCTAACAAAGGTTAAATAAAAAAAAATTACTAAAAATATATTTATAAAAAAAAACACAATCACAAACTACTATCTTTACCTCCTGAAAAGTTAAACCCCTGCATTAAATTGAAAGCCATCGTAGTCTAATTGAAGTACTTTCACAACCTGGAGCTGACATGAAAGTCAAATTTAGTAAAACATATCAAATTTACAACCAGAATATACAAAACTATTAACCCTATTTTGTAGAAATGGTTCTGAAATAAATGCTTGCTTCAATGAAACAAATAAATATTAATCCTATTAGGGGACTCAAAGTTTTAATCATCGTGAAATGAAATAGGCCTATTGAATGCGGTCATATGTATAGCCTACATTTAATGTGTTAGCACTTTTTGGATCAGCTGCAACGTATGCAATATTGTCCAAGTAGTGCCATTGGCCATGGTAAGTTTCAGCAGGGGGGACCCATCTTTCCCTCCATGCGCTAAGCAAGTGCTTAACAATATATTTGTGTTAAAAAATACTTAAAATTTAACACAAATATAATGTAAAATCACTCCTTAACTTCTTTGAGTAAAGTTTTGATACAGCACTGGTATAATTATAATTGTTTTAAAATCAAACACTTCTAAAATTACACAAAAATACTATGTCTACAAGTATGCTAAATGCATTGCTTAGTCTAATTAGGCCTACTATTAAGACTATTATAAGATGGACCCCTTGCTATATTTTTAGAGCTTACGACATGTTCTTTCTTTCCGTGCTTATATAGCCTAATAACGCTGTCTTTAATTACTTCTACGCTCCTATACGTTTGCCTAAAGGTTTCCGCTGTAGCCTACACTTCTTTCTATTTTAATTTCAATTTTTCATTGAGAAAATCATAGCGATTAAATAAAACGGAAGTGCACAGTGCAAAAAGGGAATCGGAAATTACGAAAAGAAGTTCGAGTCATTAAATAGCAGATAATATATTAAAGCAAGCGGTCCATCTTATTGGTTCCGAATATAAGCTTACAACGCTTTTTCCAATAGCATACAAACAAAAAATAAGCATTAAAAAAAAATTGAATTTCTAACGTAAATCAGATTGCATCTTTTATTAATTTAGCCTCTTTTCCTTTTCATGTTTATTAATGATTCCAGTTCCTTGATTCATACTATTATTGCTATTTAATACAAAACTATTACAACAATGTTAGAAAGATAATTACATACTTGCACTTCCAAACATTGATATTTACTTTTAAGGCAAATAATTTTTTTTAAGAAAACAATATGGCTACTAGTTGTAGAAACTAGGCCTACATTAAAATTATCCATTGACCTAGGACTTCAGTAGTCCTTGTCATTGACAAATAAAATCGGAAAATCCCGCGAATGATATTGACATTTCACTTGTTTTTTTAAAATTAGAATATGTTTTTTTTAATAAGCTTATTGGTAAAACGAAATTTGTGCGTTCCTTATACGCGACTTATTGGTTCTTTCTCTCCCTCTCTCTCTCTCTTTCTCTCTCTCTTTCTCTCTCTCTCCCCCCTCTCACACACACAAACACCCACCCACATATATAATATATTATTATAGATCTATAAATATAAATATTAGAAGTGGAAGGGAAGCGGTGCAAGAAGAGGCGAAGATCTACCTATATGATTTTTGGCGTCCTGTGTGGAACTATAAAATTGGCGCCCCTTGCTGCAGTCATCCTAGATCATCGATGGCGAACCTATGGCACGCGTGCCACCGCTGGCACGCAGAGCCATTTCTGTGGGCACGCGAGCATCTAACAAAAAAGGGAACAGCTTGGTTATGGCCACACCGCTAGGGATGATATCGTCGATTTATACCGGCTATTTTATCGGATCGACGAATCCATCGTCGATTTGTTAAAATACGTTTATTATCGTTGCTATTCTTTTTATTTTAAATTTAAGTATAATACTTTGCCCATGTACAATAATGTCAGGTGGCTGAGCAGAGGACGAGTATTGGTTAGATTTGTAGCACGCTTGGATGAAATTAGTCCCTTTCAAAAGGGACAGGATTATTCACAGCTCACAGATATTGGCTTAACAACCTCATGGTTGTTGGTTTTTATATAGATTTTACAGCACACTTCATTGAATTGAATAAAAACTGCAAGTTTCAGGAAAAACAGCAGAAATGATGATTTGTGATGTCAGAACATTTGAATGAAAAGTGCAGGTTTTTTAAAGAGACCAGAAAGTGGACAGCTGAAATATTTTCCAAATGTAAAAATGCATTTACAAAATTCTATAACATTTACCGACAACCCTACAAGTTACAAGCCATCAGGAAATCTATTTTCTAGCATTGTAGCAGCTGTAAAGGAGAATTTCAGTAATAGATTTGTACAGTTCCGTAATATGGAGACAACCCACTTTTTGAAGAAATTTGAAGAACTTACCTGCTTATTGTGGTTATAGATTTATGAAATATGGAAATGGAGCTATTGGAATTTCAACAAAGCTCTATCTGGGAAAATTAATTATATTATCTGCGTGAAACACTTGAGAAGGAGTGTGAAAGGATGGCAAAGAACAGCACAGTTGGTAGATCTGAAGATGAAATCCTTAAGGTGTGGAATTATCTGCCAAATAATTTCATGTCGATGAAAGCACTTGGGATTTTATTCTTACTTTCTTTGGGTGAAATTATGTTTTCAATTTTAAATTATATCAAACCTGATACCAGAAACAGACTCACAGATGATCTGAGTGCTGCATGTGCCGCTCTTAAAGTTAAGGAGTAGGCCTATGAGCCAAGGCTTGACAAATTATCAGCATGCACACAACAGCGTAAATCACATTAACTACGCAAAATCATGCCAAATGCATACAGTTAACTGTAATAACAGTAGTTGTGTAATTGTAATATGTTATTAATTTTTTCATTTACTAAAGTTCATGTTTTTTTTTATATAAAAGACTGTATGTATCATTCAAAGATCTGTTAATTTATTCTATTTGGACAAAAGATGTTAATTAGTTGGGACAACAGTATGAGCTTTTTTTTTCTTAAGTAAAACCTCAGTATTTTGTTTTAATGATAGTGTTGGCACGTTGAAAGAAATAAGTTGGTCTTGTATTGCACTTAGGTCACGTGGCCTCAAAAAGGTTCGCCATCACTGTCCTAGATAAATGTAGGCCTAACGTTATAAGCCTCATTTCAGCTGCCCTTTACCTCGGCGCAAAGATATGACACCTCTGGGGGCACATGTCTATTGAAATGGCGTTTGGCGTTTTTCTTTATTGAATATTCCGGTTTATTGTCGTGTAAAAATGCGATAGTCATCTAACAGTCGCATAGGCCTAATGTGGCAATGGGCAGATAACTTACGTGCCTGCCTGGACAAGAGTTGGCAAGTATAGGAAGAGAGACATCGGATCATATAGGACATGGGTCAGCAGCCTAAGGCTTTCGAGCCAAACTTGGCACGCAGAGCATTTTGAATGGCACGCCAGAGACTTCAAGGGGTATTTTTTATTGATGAAAAAGAACAACATTTTCTGGTTCTGAATGGGGAAAACTGACTGTTGAAGCCAATGTTTCTGAATTATATAGCGACACATTTCTGTAAGTTTGCATTTACAAGGACCACTGGGATGGATTTGCATTTAAACTGGAAATATTTTGCCGTGAAATCAATTACAAAGCATTTAATTACATGTACATCCCGATATAAAGGTGGCGTAGGCGATATTGGCAATTTAAAAATGCAGCAAGTTGAATTTTAAACGTTTAACAAATGGGCGGAATAAATCTGGAAGGAAACTGCTAAGGAAAGTCATCTGCTATTCTCAACTGCTTGGCATTCGCTCTTCTACTTTCAGCTTTTGGTTCAACTTACACTTGTGAACAGATTTTATCGCACATGAAAGTAGAGGTCACCTAAAATTGACCACACAGAAGTGACTAAATATATGTATCTGACATTATACATTTAGCGAAGAGACTATAATTATATTATTTAAAATAGTTTGTATGCTCATCTTCTTTAATTAAATACGCTTATAAATAAAACTAATTCTAAAAAAATAAAAAATAAATAAATAAAAGAGACTTTTTTTTATAGCATTTCTTTAATTATTAATGTTTAAAAGATAAATTAAATGGACAAACAATTCAGAAAATGTTTATTTACAACTGTTTAACGTGCAGTTTTTTAATAATCTAATAATTAAATCTTGTAATGAATAAAATAATGTTGGATTTATATAAAAATAATGATAATTAGTCAGTAATATTTGTTATATTACAAAACATACCTTGTTTGACATCACTATTGAATCAAATTTAATATTATGGAAACCTTTTTTTTTTTTTATTAAAGGGAGACAATAAACCAGTTTTATTTGCGCTAATATTTCTAAGAAGCTTAGGCTTATGTTTCTTTTTTATATATAAATATATATATATAAGAATAATTAATGATTTTCAATTTATAACATTGAAATGATCAAACTGTAAAAATAATTTGAATATGTTTTTTTTTTCTGTAGACCTATATTAAATTATTGTTTCTCAATAAATTTAAAAAACTACCTATTAGAAATGCAGGACTAGATCGACTCAAACGACGTGTAGGGTAGGACGCAATAATCTTCTTTATAGAAGGTCGAGCGTCTATAATGTAGGCTAGGCCTACTTAAAAGAACCCATCAAAATTGTAAAAAATTGAAGAAAGCATCGGTTGTAAAATCTAAACGCAGAATAAAGTAAGTAAGTTGTATAATTTATAATAATATAGGCCTGTTGATTCTTATTTACACGACAATTGTTTGATTTAATGTTACAAATCAACCATACGCGTTTGATTTGTATTTCGTCCACACACAAAAATACATAAAATAACATTAAGTTGTAATTTTAAAAAAATATTCATATGGTGGATCTTCCCTTCTTCAAATTGTTACCAATAATTTTAACAATAGGCTAATAGACCTACATTCTACCAGAGACTATAATCATATCTAATAATAGTCTATGATTCTACATAGGTCTATCATATCAAGATGTATGTTATATTTGTTGTCTACTCAGTTATATTATATAGCTAAGTGACAACTTTCTCCCACGAATAGAAAATAGACTTCAAAAATTAAAGAGTTGAATATCCACTTGCAACTTGCAATGTTTTGTATCTGCCAGTAGGTAAAACATTAAACGAACATTGGAAAATTGTTTATTAATATATTAACTATTATATGTATGCTTGTTTTTGCAATATGTATACATGTATTCATTAACCCTGCATAATGATAATGGCAATTAGGCTAGATTGGTTTAATAAAGAATAACTTGTCACTAATCGAGTGCATGTTTGGGGAATTCCCTTTATATATTATTTATTTAACTTTTGCTTTTGCCTTTTTTGTAGCTTTTCAGGTAAATTGGAGAAACGTCTATAATCAACAACTCTTAAAATTTAAAATCATAATAACTTAATTAGCCATGAGTTGATATATGATATAAAATATACATTCCATGTTCAAAATTAGCCTTTTATTAGGCTAACTTTTATTGTAAATTTATGAATGACTACTTTTGACTTTTGTAAATTAGGCCTAAATAAAAAGGCTAAAAATAAAGCATTCATAAATAGGGCCTACATATATCATATATGTCTACTGTGGGGCTTTATAATAAAAAGGATATTTGAATAAAATATAAAATATTTAAAAAAATTATCTACATAAATGCTTCTTTATTTAAGCTTTTCAAAATTTTAATTTAAAGCCTGGCCTACAAAGATTGAATAAAATGGGAAAACCCATTGCCAGCTAATGTAGGCTATGTGCCATGCCAATATATTACAGACAGCATTGCTTCAGGCTGAACCATATTTGTTGCAAGTTCAATGTAACATATATTATCATTTTATTTAGGCTTTCTGACTCCATTTACATATATTTGAAGGTAACTGTTCTTCAATAGCAAAGGGTTTATATTTCAATTAATTATGTTGTTGTTTTTTGTATGCATGTAAATAAGAAATGTCAAATGCTGTATTCTAGCATGTAAATAAAAAATGTGAAATGTAGTATTCTAGCATGTAAATAAGAAATGTCACTGCAACAATATCTACAACGGAAACAACACAACAAACAATTATATTAATGTTTTGCTTCCACATTTAAACTTGAGATATTGCAACTGTTACAACTAATTTGTATTGGGTTCAAAGTTAATATTGTATTGTTATAATCCTTCTGTACGTTATGTTTAGAAGTCTTCTTCACTAGGAGTAGTAGTTTCAACTTGATTTAGTTAATATTAGATAATAACACTAGTCTTGCATTCAATTTCATTTGTAAGATTCAGTAACTCAAACAAATGATGTAGAATAGTTCAATACATAATACGTTCAACATTACTAGTAGGTAGATACAATATATTCACAGTAGAAATGCTCTAGATGAAAATAAACATGTTGAGACAACAAGAGCTGAACAATAACTGACTAAACTAAAACTAAACCCCACAAGCAGGGCTGTGGAGTCGGTAGATAAATGTCCAGACTCAGACTCCTCAGTTTTTTTTGCTTCCGACTCCCCGACTTTAACCCCTCTGTATTAATATGCAAATGCATTGCCATATATTGAAACACATGAAAAGCATTCTTCTTCACGGTCACTTACCTTGTTTGTTTTGCAGTTACGTGAGGCACTGCATGCATTGGTCTTTATTCTTGCAGTAGAGAAGTCATTAATTATAACTTTTTGTGAATTGGGACTTTTAAACTTGCTTTTTTAATAATTCCAATATAAATTTAGTAGGAGTCTGGACATTCTTTGCCCACTCCGACTCCAGGTACCCACAATTTCCTCCGACTTCAACTCCACAGCCCTGCCTACAAGGTAAGGAAAGTCTCCCACTTGGATTGGTTCTCCAGAAGGGTCAATAGCCAAGAATTATGCTTTTTTACAAGGCATCAATTAGTCAATACATATACTTTCAAATAACCATAAAACTCCACTTCCCCAGGATTTACGTTACAATTTCAATTTGATTAAAAATAATATCTCAAAGAACATAACCTCCCCCTTCCCCCCTCATTAGACTCTACTACAAACAATAGACTATGGCCATGTCATAAATCAATAACATTTTACTTTTGGCCTAAGACTGAAAGCTTTGATTCCTCATTTATTACTGTAATATAATGTGTCAGGATATGTATTTCTGATATATTAAATATTTTAAGTAAATCATTTTATAGTAAACAAGCTACATTGCCCGGCGTTGCCCGGGTAAAAAAAAACAGGACTGTATAAGGTGCAGATAACAAATTTATAAACTGCACTTTAAAAAAGCTATAAAATCTAATATTTGAATAATTATTGTTTTACTGAATAATTTTAGGAAAGTAAATAAATATTGTAATCGGGTACCGTAAAAAAATAGGCAAGTATTTTTATTTAACAAAATCTAAATTGCTTGTAGATTTACAATGTCTTTTGTTTTAAAAAGTTTGAAAAAAAAAGTATAGTCTAACTGGAGAATCGAACCCAGGTCGTCGCATACCAGTCCGCTACATTTACCACTGACCTATCGAAGACACATGTCCGATGTGAAAATTATTAGACAGTATATAGGGCTAGGCCTAGATAGGTCAGTGATATCACATTATTTCAAATTGACCAATGGGGATTCGTATGGAGACAAACAGTCTCATTTTATATATATAGATTGTAGAATGGTACATTAATATGTTTTTTGTTTCCTTTGACAGACATGTCTAGAGGAAGATTGAAACCAGAAGATGAAAAATGTATTCAGCAAAACTATATACACTTGAAGGAGCACTTAGATGCTTTGGACATTGTAGATTATTTATATCAGCACCTAGTGATAACTTTAGAAGATAAAGAACAGATTTATAAAGTTAACTTAACGAGAACAGAAAGAAATGAAATTCTATTAACAACATTACTAAAAGCCGGACCTGGTGATGCTTTCAATTATTTCCTAAAGTCTTTGGGACTACAGTATCAGAGTGTACTGGAACATATGAACAGAACAGGTAGGCCCCTTGTACTGAAATCTCACATTAAAGTTTAAGGAACTATCATCATCTCCCCCCTCCCATCTCAGTGAAGGAATGCCAAACTTGCATTTCTTATACAAAGTGATAACTAAGGACTATAAAGAAAAGTTATTGAAAGTCTAATTAGTATTTGCAAGGATCAATGGCTTGCTTGGTGCAAATATAACTTAACTCTTTCAAATCTTTTATTCAGCTACAAAAGGATTATAAATCCTAAAATGATTCCATGACCTGTTATAGGTTATAAATAGCACAGTTCTATGTTCTTGTTACTTTTATGAAGCCTTAAGTTTTGTTTGATTTATTATTTAATTGATCATCTTGCTGATTCCATAATAATTTGTCATTTTAGGGAGGGATACTTTTAAATGTAAATAGCTTCAAAGGCAGAAGAAATCAACTTTTTTTTGTAAAATTGTCAACTTGAGTGTAGTTTCTAAACCTAGAAAGAAGAACTTGAGTAAAAGGCTTAGTGACTGAAACCAAAAGATTTCAGCTTAGTAAGCGTAGGCAGAAAATGAGCTATCTATGTCATTATCTTTGGCACTACAGCCCATGTAGGGCTCTGGCCTGCCTCACCACCTCCTTCCACTCGGTCCTATTCCTTGCAGGGTTTGTACAGAGTCATGGGATTTTGGAAAAGTTTTGTAAAATTGGTCCAGTATGAAAAAGTTTTGGTCATTTTCCTCTGGGATTCTGAGCATATTTCACTTTTGCTCCTCGGCTGTTAAGCATTCATTCCAGGTGGCCTGTCCAGCGTAGTCTGCCTATGTAAAAACTTTAATTTTTTTCATCCACTGGATTTATCTGATAGTTTACATTAAAATAATAATTTCTCCATCTTCCACGAGAGACAATGGATTATGTGTGTTGCAAATCCACAGATATTCTGTTGTCTGTCTAGTATCTTGTTCACTATGAAAAAATAAACTCAAGTCACTCAATGAATGTTCCAAGAAGAATTTAATGCTTGTGCTTATATACAATAATATAATTCACCTTCACTGGTTAATAATAAGTAGCTCTTGTAGCTATGAAAAAATCAACAGCAACCCTAACTGCACTAATAAGTGCTTACCGGTATATAGATTTGGGTGCAGAAAGTACTAGAAATCAAAGACAAACTTTTTAAACATATTATTCAACTTTTTTTTTTCTTGCAATATTCTTTTGTATTAAAAATTAATGTTTTGTTTTACAGCTCAAGAACAAATATCATTAAAACTATTGCAGGAGGAACTCATAGCTTTGAAGAAAACACATGGTTAGTTTTTTTCTATGATCAGTCATTGATGTCTTTAGCAGGGGTGAAGCCACAGGGGGGCCTGGAATTTAAAAAATAATAATTTTTCAATATATTTTTTTTACAATAAGTTCTAAATTCGCTACAAATTTGGTAAATGTTTATTACGCGAAAGTTCAGCCCCCCCCCCCCTGGAAAAAATTTCTGGCTTCGCCCCTGGTCTTTAGTTCATTTTGACTTAAAACCAATAAGGAGCTTTTGGTTATAACACATTAAAGCAGATTTTTCATAATATGTTGATTTTCATTCAGCTCAATAATGAACTCAAATACTCAATAAAACTTATAAAGATAAGAATTTTTGTTTTCATGTTTAAGGACAAACTATTTAAAGCTAATTTTTAAAATGGCATAGAGGTATGAAATGAACAAGTGAATGAACACAATGAAGTAACATCATTTAAATTTATTACAAAATGCTAAACACAGATAAGCCTAGGATACAACAAACTTCTGAATAAATGAGTAATAATATTATATACTGAGAGATAATGTTGTTGTTTTTTACATATGTCTGCATATTTTTTTTTTCATTATTTGTATAGTCAATACTAATTTTTGTTTCTTAGGAACTAAAACATAAATCCAATATTGCTAAATGGCTAAATTCAATAATTGAATACTAATTACCTATAAGATCTTTTCTATAACTTGTAGACAAGTAGTCTAAGAAGTCAACCAAGACATTGGTCACACATCATTGAATTAAGTA
Organism: Anisus vortex; assembly: GCA_949126835.1. Taxonomy (NCBI): domain Eukaryota; kingdom Metazoa; phylum Mollusca; class Gastropoda; family Planorbidae; genus Anisus; species Anisus vortex. Next base: position 22,366,971 of record OX421509.1, on the reverse strand, counting down.
TATTTTAAATGATGTTAACTACTGTAATTGTTTTCACATCTAGTTCTAGCAACCCGTTTATTTTCCCTATGCCTTACCTTTTTTATTTTCTTACTATTTATGAAAAACAAACTGTATTTTACAGCTGCAGATGAAGAAAACTTGAAATCCATGCAACTAGAAAATGAGTCCTTAACTATCAAGGAATTAGGTAATTACACTTTCTGATTGTATTATTAATGAAAGTAATATATGCCAGCCTGTATAGCTGCACATTTGTAAATGATTTATATACATACATATAATATACATATAGCCCCCCCCCCTCCCCTACACACCCCCACCAGACAAATTCTCTGCCACCCTGCAGGAGTTTTGGGCCTAGTGGACATTTATATAATAATATTCTATCTAGAGGGGGTGTCTATAAAACGTATAATTTTAACTTATAAATTAAGTTCCATAAAAAAATAATCAAATAATTTCCATCCTAGATTTTGCATTATATTAATTAAGCAGTATTTTGGCCATGGCCAAGGACAGATTTCTCTGACCAAACCACTTCTCATCAGCCTTCGTTTTCCCCAATTAATGTAACATAAGTTCCATCAGAACTGAGTAAACCTGGGCTACTAACTCCTGACCTGGTGTTTTTTTCTGGATTCCAAACAAGTTCTATATGGAGTGACAAGGCAACAATCTATCACTAAACAACCTAGTCATATAAAAAAAGTTAGAAAAAAATAAGACTCTTGCATTATTGATGTTCAAGTTGATTCAATCATGTGAATAAAAATTAATTAAGTGTTTGCAAATATTTTGTCTATATATACACTCTTCATATATGATATATGATCCATAGTGTCTCTTAAGAAATAATGGTCGAGCCTTGCGGGTCATACACCCAGGGCATAATGTGGAAAGGGGAGGGTTAGGGGGACACACCAAGACCTTATCCAAGACATGCCACCCATAACATAGCCCCATGTACTACACTTTTTTGCCAGGAATGTAACTCATTTTTAGGGTGGGCAGCGTTTGTATATGTAAAGCAATTTAAGTGACTCGGAATAGAATTTTAATGTTCTAAAATTGTTTCCTAATGCTTCAAGTGGCTCTGTAAGTATAATTAAATGTTTAAGATCAAGAACTTGTTTCATATTGAATGGAAAATATAATAAATGTTTAATGTAAAATGGAGTATATATATATATATATATATATATATATATATATATATATCCAAAGTAGATTGTGTGTGGAAAGTACAATTCCCATTGGTTAACTTAAAGACAGTGTTTTTGTTGTTATATTTATATATTGTAAAGTACTACTTATTAACACATTAATATAAACAAATTGTCTGAATACTATATTAGTCAATAACTTTAATTTTCCTATTTTTAACTTTTCAAAACAGTAAAGATTTTTCTGGCTCTTTGGTTTCCCTATTTGTTGTAAATAACAATTTGTCTAAGTTTATGCTATCTAAATTTATAATTAGTACATCAAAATAAAGTTTTTTTTAAATAGGCCTATAATTGAGGATGGCAACATTTATAAGTTAACTAAATAATATAAAATACATATGTGCCATTTGTTCTTTAATGTTTGCTCAAATGTCAGGTTACCCCAGGCAATGATGGGTAATTCAGCTAGTGTTTTTATGAAAAAAAGTTCATCTTATCTTATATAATACAGACGCTCATTCTATAAAGAAGATTATTGCATCCTACGTTCACCTGGGGTCCGAGTCTAGTCTTGCATTTTTATTAATGTTTTAAATTTTGTTACGTTACTGGTTTTCCTGGTTTGTTAAATCATGTAGTACATTGTACAGCACTGTCATATATTGAACAGCTTTATTAAATGAACAAATTTAAAAATAAAGTATAACATACAAAGAGAATAAATAATAAAAATACATGCCCTGTATTGTAACATAATGATAAAATAACTAGGTCTTGGTGTCATTATATTTAATCAATTTGTGATTTAAAAAAACAAACAAAGTAGCTCATGAGAGATTATTAAAAAAATGTAACTATCTAACTATTTATAGTTGATTGTGTGTGTCAAATCTGATACTTGTTGTTAAATATAAAGACATGTGAATTTATTGACTTATATTTTACTTTTGCGATTTGTGTTCCTAGATTTACATGTATGGGGCACGGTGGCCGTGCGGCAGCGCAATTGGCTGGCGTACTGTAGGTCCCTGGGTTCGAATCCTGGTGCAGGCTAGTATTTTTTCCCTGGTCTGGAGGGTGTCCCTGCTTCTACCCAGCTCTGATGGGTACCTGACCTTAGTTGGGGTAAAGTAAAGGCGGCTGTGCATAGTGCTGGCCACACAATCACCTAGTATGCCATGGCCACGGAAACTGGTGAACGCTGCTTCACCGGCCCTACGGATTAATTTGGTCTGATGGGATACTTTTACATTTACATGTGCCTTTTATGGTATAATGGTTAGTATTCCCTCATGACATGATTGGGACCTGTGTTCATTATCTTGCATGGTAGTAGTATTTTCTTTATGTACACACATTTTTTTTTTAAATTGTTAAATTTTCCATAAGCCTTTTAGCTTTCCTAAATGTTTGTAGTATGTACCGGTAGTAACAACTAAATATATTTTACACATGCATGAGATGGGGCTTGGATTCTCAGCAGAAGATAGCTTTTTTCTTTGTATTAAATAATTAAATTATTTATCTTTTATCCTAACTATAATATTGTTTTTTAATATGGTAACTTTGCCATTACTATTAGTTTTTGAAAATATTTTCAGGAAGAAAAGAGTTATGATTATATTTTGTTTTCATACAGTTAGGCTTTGCTATATAAATTTATTATAGTAGTAGCCCTAATTGAAAGTTTTAGGTTGGACATAATAAAGTATGAATACATTAATAATATAATAATACCTATTTGTCTAAATCTTTAATTTCATAATTAAAATTAGTTCAGCAAAATCATACTGTTTGAATTTTAAGTTTGTTGAAGTTGATTTTTACTTTATTAGAACTTATTACACCTTTCTATTCATTGTTGTCTGTAAAATTGTTATCTATAACTATACATAATTGTTTCCCTGGGCAATGCCGGGTAATTTAGCTAGTTGTATTATATACAAGCTGAATTGCCTGTGGGAAAAATAGGCCTATAGCTACAGGTAAGAGTTTTATAAACAACAATGAACAGAAAGCTAAATTAATTTTTAAAATATAATTATTAAATATTTACTGAAAACATTTAACAAAGTAATTTAAAATAAATATTGTAATGGTGTTAAAAAAAGTAATAAATCACTTTCAACTTGTGTCTCTAATATCTAAAGGAGCGGTTAGATTCCCACACTAGCACACAGGTGACCTGAGTTGGCTTCCCCGCTAACTTTAAAAATGTTCTTTAAATAAAAAATACCTTACCTTTTCATATTAACGATTACATCTTTTTTTTTTAAATTAACAATTTTCTCTGTATTGTTAATTTGTTAAAACTATTTTCAATACGTAGAACATTAATAATTATATTTTACATTTTATTATTAATTTATTGTTAATATTCTTATTGTAAGTTTAAACTATAAAATGTTATGAAGATTATTTAGTACGACAATTATAATTTTAATTTACAACTTAGTACAGTATAAATTGAGTATTGAAACCAATTGGCATGAATTAAAAAAAAATTAAACAGGACTAACAATAAATTTCATGATTACACTTTTAAAAATTGTATAGATTTTTGGAATCTTTATTAGAGATTCTGTAAATTTTTGTAAAAGACCAATTATTCTTCTAAGTCTATAATATGTTATCTTAATTTATAATAGTACCTCAAAATCAAGCTTTTTAACTTAAAATTAGGATGACAAATTTAAAATGTTGTTATCAATATAAAATAAATGAAATAGAAAGTAAGTGCCATATATATTTGTTCTTTAAAGTTTTCTTGTCAGGCAACACTGGGTAATTTAGTTAGTATACTTATAAATATATCATTATTTATTAAGCAAATGCATTATCCATTTAAAAAAAAAACATATACCATTATATTTTACTTTTTTTGTTTTTGCAGCCAAATTCAAATCACTTCTAGAAGGTTTGCAGCAGGATTTTAATTCTCTTAAAGGTAAATTTAGTGTAACGGCAATGATGACAAGACAGAAGTTGAGAAATGGATACTTATCGATAAAATTCTGTCCGCTGTATATGCAGTCCCATTTTGTGCGTGTTTGATCAACAATAATTATTTTTTAAAATATAAATTACTATAGGGCCTACTCATTTATTTTATTTTTTTTAAATTTAAAATAATATACATTTTACTTAGGCCCACTATTATATATCAAATAATTTTTTTTTACTCTGTACAGCTGAAGATGAAGAAACTATAAAGTCTTTGATGGAAAAAAACAAGTCATATCAGAAAAAAAATTGTAAGTTTGCCTCCTAAATAATATTATTGCTATTACTATAGTGTTTAATGCTGATAATTTGTCATTAACACTTTCTGTCCGTAAGAACACCACTGGTGTCGATCGGCCGTGCCATTCTGCTGTAAGAACACCACTGGTGTTGATTTGGGTAACATTGTTTGTTTCGCTATTAAATCCAAACCAGCTTTCTAAAATTAATTTTAACTTCCTCTGACTATTTATAGATATCAGAACTCTTCTTAGCATAAGTTTAAAGTAGATTTGACAAACATTTATGCTTTTTTTTCATTGTTTATAGTGGTGACTATTGATTTGTTACGACGGTCACAAGTACACATAAGGGGGGGGGGGGGGGGAAAGATCAACTAAACTACTGTCTATAGGCTTTTTTTATGACATTATTAAATAGAAAGGATACAAACTTATTTGATTTTATTAAAGACTGAAATTTAATACAATTTAGATTTAAATAAATAATTATATCGGTCTAAGACTACATCGAGTCGGGAGCATCAACCGGTGAAAAATAAGTGCCTTCAACTAGGTCCAACTAGGACTAGGACCTAATCTTTCCGATTTTTTCATGATTAATTTATTCTGTACACTGTGTAGTCTTTTATATTCAAAATTTATATTTTATTCTTTTTAATTTGATATATAACATGTACCTAATTAAAAAATAATAATATTATTTTCTGAAAACATAACCACTCCTAGGCCTAGTGCTAATAAAAAATGTTAAAATATCATATTTTTCTATGCTTTTTCAAACTGTAACAGACATTAATTAAAAAGATTACCTCTCAATTTTTGTAATTATGTTGATAGCCTAATAGTATATAATTGATATAAACGTGGATTTATTTCAATACTTCTTATAGTTTGTAATTAGCAATTTTTTTTCTAATTTTTTTTACTAGAAAAATTTCATTTTTTTTTACATTTTATTAATATGTTTTTCTTTTTTTATCATTTACGCAAAGAATTTCAGAACAAAACATATTTATTTAGATTCAGTATTTATTCACCTTTAGTTTGATATATAACACTTGGTACATTTAATTAAAAAAACTATATTAAAATATTTTTTATGACATATGGATTTTGTCTATAAAAAAAAACTCCGGCAGAACCTGAAAAAAACTACGGACAGAAAGGGTTAAAATAAGTGCAATTTAAACTTGAACAGCCAATGTAGCGTGACACATTATCAGTGCAATGAATACATTTCATGGCTATCGGTTTATATTTATTCATGCTGTTAATTTTTACTTATAAGTTGCAGTGCTAAAATGTTGAAAATTAGTATAATGTTTTCTTTTTATTGATTATTTTATTAATTATTATTGACTGTTTTATAACTATTATTTACCTATATTGTGATGGAGTCTTTGTGAGGTAAAAGTCATCCCAATTCCACTATGTCCATAACCTGGCACTCATAATAATGCAAGCATTTTTAGATTAGTTTTAGGGAAGGACAGGGGAATTTGATGGTGTCCCTGAGTCTACCCAGCTCTGATGGGTACCTGACATTAGTTGGGGTAAAGTAAAGGTGGCTGGGCGTTGTGCTGGCCACACATCCCCTAGAATGCCGTGGCCACAGAAACTAATGAACACTACTTCACTAGCCCTATGATCAGTTTGGTCCAAAGGGTATTTTACTTTAGATGGGAATTAAATTATCGATGAAATGTGATGTAGTGCTAAACATAAGCTATCATCCAACAGTATTAATGTGGGATGACTAGATGATCTATGCAGCGTAAGTGTTTGATACTTTTAAAATTTCTTTAAGTGCAGGGTCAGTGTGCATGTTTATATATAAATATAATTACGCTTACTCTTAGTGCATTTGAATTGGACGGAATGCAAAAAACCTTAACACTTAATCATTATTTAAAATTGAAGTCTTTAACTGAACTACTTTGTTTTCAAGGGCATTCTATATTAGAACAATAGTTATAATAATTAAACACTATTTTGATAGACAATTTGTTGCCCAAAGAAGACATTTATTAAAATCTAAGAAAATACAATTTTGAGATATGCTTTGGAGAATTCAATTAGAAATAAGCCATTACTAATGAGTTAATTTAGTCCTACGATACCATAAAATAACTTTTTCCCTAATTCGATGATCTTTTAATAAAATCATTTATGCAGATATGTAGAAAGTAGAGAATACATTGTGTTATTAAAACATCCTAATTTTCATCATATTAATTTAAACATTGGTCTGGTGGTGGTAACACTCTGTTGTTAAAAAAAGGAAGCAATCTTTAAGTAGTGGAGAATGCATGAAAAGCTTATGCTGCTGGCAAAAATATTGAATCAATTATAGTCCCCTTACTAACAAACTTCACCTTAATATTGATATTTTTAAATTAGACATTTATTTGTTTTCAAACCCAAATCCTATTCACTAAAATGCTATGACCAATAACCATGTAAATAATTTTTTTAGGCTAAAAAAATATTTAAAATTTTCAACAAGAAATTTTGTTTTCTGTAATAAATTTTGAATGCTTTCCATACCCTCATTATTTGTTCAAAAATCTTTTTATTATTATGATGCTTCTTAAACACATAGGCTATTGACACTATCACTTTTTACTTAAACACAGAGGTTGACACTATCACTATTTCCTAAACACTTAGGCTAATGACACTATCACTTTTTACTTAAACACAGCGGTTTAACACAATCACTATTTCCTAAACACTTAGGCCATTGACACAATCACTATTTTCTATATATACAGAGGCTAATGACAAAGCACTAGTTATCATCTTTAGTTTTCTTGAACAAGTGCTTGGAAGCATTCAATGGTTAATAACTTGATCCTAAGTTGACAAATGTAATTATTGACCTATCTGCCTTTACTAAATGAGCTATTGACACATTCACTATTTTCTATATAGGCCTATACAGAGGCTAATGACAAAGCACTAGTTATTATCTTTAGTTTTCTTGAACAAGTGCTTGCAAGCATTCAATGGTTAATAACTTAATCCTAAGTTGACAAATGTAATTATTGACCTATCTGCCTTTACTAAATGAGCTTAAGGCAATATAATTCTATATTGACCTTTATTAAATGATTACTGACCTTAAGGTGTTTTATCCTGTAACAACTAATATCATTTGATACTCTTTCACTTCTAATTGTCTAGACAAAAACCTCAACTATGGCTCTATGGATCAAATTGATCTAACAGGCTTACTTTACTTATATTTTGTGTTTAATATCTGTATATGTACACAGTGAAATATTGTTAAGTAAAAGTTTTTATATTGAAAAAAGTATTGTAAATAGAATTTGTCAAAATATGTGACTGAATAATAATAATCCTATGTTAATTTATTTACATTAAATTGGATGTTCTTTATAAACTTTTTATTGAAGTAAATTTTATATTTTGCATTAATTTGTTTCCAAGTTTCTAATATTCTTAATTCTTGCCATAAACCACATTGATTGATAATACATCAGTTGACATTGTAACTTAACTTTGCATGTTGGTGGTGTTGGTTGGATGCAGTTCATTAATTATATTATCAATTATACATGATTATTTATGCATACCTAGAATTGAAATGCTGATTAATTTTGTTAGATATCATGACCATCTAACACATAAAAAAATAGATAAGCCATTTCAGTTACAGGTACTTTCTTTTAAAAAGAATATAACATAAAATGGTCTTGGTGAGTTAAGTGAAGGATATTTATAACTTATCTCCAAAATGAAGTCAAAAGAGGGGTTTCTTTCAATTTGAGTCCCTACTGTTACACATGTACCTGCTGCATAAAGGAATATTATACACTACACCTTTGTTATATGCATGTTCATTTACTTATATCTCAGCATGCTCCATAAACCAATGTCTCCTTTTATTAGCAAAGAAAACATTTAAGAGCTATTGGGCTTATTACAAGCTAAAGACTCACAACTAACCAGTGTAACATAAATAATAATATCACTACATTGGTAAACACTTCAGTTCTAAAAGAAAGAAAATCAAAAACTTAGTAATAATATAAAAGCATTAAATTATTAACTTAGAAAAAAAAACACAATAATTTATTTCAATACTCAGATATAGGGATAGAAACACTTCTTGTTCGATAGGCAAAAACAAACACACATTTTCTTCTCGAGCTGTATCTGGGCATGGAATGGGTTGCCTAAACAAACCAGGAAAACCAACAATTTAAGATCATTTGAGACACTAATTATAATGCAAGTCTAGACTCAAACCAACATTGGACACAATATTTTTCTGCTTAGAAGGAATTGAATGTGACATATAAGATAATAATATAATACTCACCTAGACCATTAGGTTGTTGTTTTTAATTGAAATCTTCTGCTGTTTTCTAACTTTACCAATGCTCTGTTTAAGTATGATGCATAATTCTAGATTTGGAAATGCAGATCTAATTGTTAAAAAAAATGACTTAGTAATTTTCATGTTCAGTGCTTTCATGTATTTGTATTCACTGTAAATTGTTCAGCTATAATTACCGGTGAAATACATATTTATATTTATAATTATTGTTTTGCAGCCAGAGACCAAGAAGCGCTGCAATCTCTCTTGAAGGAAAACAAGGCATTAAAGAAAAAACTATGTTGGTATATTTTAATATTAGTCATTTAAAGAAATGGTCAATGCAGGTCATTTAGTTCTAACATATTTTTTATTGTTGAATACATTATTTAAACAAATATTATTTGTTGTTGTAAAACATAAATATAATTATACCTTTGAAATATAGAACAAAATTAGAAAAATGATCAGAAAATTTAGAGGTAAAGCACTTTTCTTAATTAACAAGACCATATGCACACACCTAAAATTTCATGAGCATTTTTGCAAATCTGAAATAGCAAAAGTTCAATATTCCTTGAACATTTTCTGAAATTAAAATACTTTTTGTTTATGTCTGTTACGTCCACAATCCCCTTGTGGCCAGAGCTGTGTAGATCTTGCTGATAATTCTCGTTAGTCCTAGGGGAGACTTTAATTATTAGTATTTATGTTTCAGTATTACACGAACTCTTCTTATAGTCCTGGGCGCAAATTCAGTATTTGTATTCCAACATTTCCTCTCTTGTAAATTATGGTAGTAGATAAATCTTATAGTAATGTATACAACACAATAGGATAGTAACTTGACAAAGAAGCTTCAGTGTAACTGTTGTTGATAGTTTATTTCAGGTGGTATGTTCAATATATACAATATATCTATTATGTACAGTTAGAATAAAATAGTGCAAACACAAACGTTCAAAGGAACATCTTTTTAAAACTCTCTCTCTTTCAGACAAAACAAATCATTAAATACTATCCGAGTGGTGCAAGGGATAGACCCATTACCAGTAGGGGTGAAAATCATGGTATCATTACAAAACTCATAACAAAAACGATAGGAACTTCCCCTATTAAATAATGAGTCGTTCCCAGACTCTGAGAATTTGAGATCAACACAGAATCCCAACATTACCTAGAACCTTTAGTCTTCCTACTAAACGTCCTAATATTGTGTGTAGTAAGAAAAGAGAGAGACAGAGGAATAAACATTGCGTGTTCCAATTCTTGGAAAAACAATATACATGACACGCCCCCACCCAATGAAAGAAATAATGTACCATAATTACCCAAGTAATACTCAACATGGTACATTTTTCGTACTTAACACTATCGTTTTAACAACCAACAATCAATGGAAGATTATAAGACAATTTAAGCAAACATGGCTCACTGGCACAACTAAATTATAAAAAGTGTCACTACCCAATGGTAATTGTGATTATAACGTGATGGACAAATATTTCCCCGTTAGTATTAATATTAACTAATGTCTCAACAAGTACAAATAATTCAAAAATATTCTAGTCATTCTTATTTTAACTATGTACAGTTGTGTGGATTTCCACCAAAATTTGCAAAAAGTCTTAATCTATTTAAACAAATATAACATTGCTCAAACTCTGTCAATTTTCAACAGTTTACTTCTAATATACAAACCAAAATATAAGTAATACGTAACTCGAATCAAACTATAGGTTACTTCCCCTTTAAATTACAGTGTCAACTTGACATTAACATGGTTCATACCTAAGATGATGATACTTCCCCTTTTCTCAAATATGAGGAGAAAATACACTCTAGTTACGATTACTACAGTAATCTCAATATTAAAATGTAATCCACTATTATGCGTTTTTGGCAAATTTGAAAGTTTAATATAAAAGTTTGTTCAGGGTTGAATGAGTGTACACCTTTAGGTACCTTTGTTTCCCTCCATTCCCGGATATATGGAATATATATAACCTATACAACATAGTGAATATCCACTAGTTTTTCCCATTCTATTACCATGATATAACAATTTAGCAATAGATTTCCAATATTATCTATTAATTTATACCAATTAAGATTACATCTCTTTCTAAGATAAAAATTGTACATATTATTATTTAGTTCCATTCATTAACTAAAATAAAACAAGATAATAAATCAACTAGCTCAAAGTTTTCTCACTTAATTGCATGTGATGACAATTACTTTCATCCATCCATATCAAGTAAATACGTGCATATATATTTATTGCATCATGCATCAAAATTTAATTGGAATTTCTTTTCTATAATCAAATGAATTTAAAATATATCAGAACATCAATATTATACATGATTATAAAAATTATTAATACTTTCAAAAGACTTGACTTCTGTATGATACAAGTATTCTATAGGTATTCCATAATCAAAATTCAAACGAATGATAGGTTATCATGACACATTCTTAATGAATAAGTGAGATGATCTGAAAAAGAAGTATAGGGTTATTCAGTCAATCATTTAGCACCCGAGATAGAGTATCAGCTGTGACGTTGTCCCTACCCCTCAGGTGTTTTATGTTTAAGTCATAGGCTTGGAGGAATAAGCTCCATCTAACAAGCCTCTGGTTTTGCTTGACCCTGGAGAGAAAAGTCAGAGGGTTGTGGTCGGTCAGTATTTCTATCGGGTACCCAGAGCTGTTTACATAGAAATCAAACTGTTTTAACGCTAGGATGAACCCTAAAAGTTCCTTCTCACTTGTATTATAATTACGTTCATGGATATTGAATTTCTGTGAGTGGTAGCACACCGGGTGCTCCTCTCCGTGGTCATCCTGCTGAGTAAGCACCGCTCCCATCCCAGTATCGCACGCGTCTACTGCAATTTTAAAGGGTCTATCAAAACGCGGGGTCACCAAAATAGGTGCCCTGGATAATCTTAACTTCAACTCATCAAACGCCTTTTGGCACTTGTCAGACCAAACAAAGCGATTGTTCTTCTTTAGTAGGTCAGTTAAGGGGCAAGCTACCGTAGAAAAGTCCTGGCAAAACTTACGATAATACCCGGCCATTCCAAGGTAACTACGGAGTTGTTTCCTTGTCTGTGGCACTGGGACATTCTGAATAGCTTCTATTTTAGCATTTACTGGTTTAACCTTTCCACCACCCACTACATGTCCAAGATACTCGATAGTGGCATGTCCAAACTGACTCTTAGCCAGGTTTATTGTCAAATTGGCGTTATTCAGTCGTTCAAACAAGTGTCGTAGTTGACTGACATGTGTCTTGAAATCTGTACTATACACCACTATGTCGTCGAGGTAGGCATTACACTGGAAGATACCGCGAGTGAGGGTGTTTATAAGCCTTTGAAACGTCGCAGGGGCATTACGGAGTCCGAATGGCATGACCTTATACCTGTAAAGTCCGTCAGGTGTCACAAAGGCGGATACTTCCTGTGCCCGTGGCGTCAAAGGAATCTGAAAGTACGCGGAGAGAAGATCAATTTTTGTCACATACGTCGCATCACCTATCTTATCAATGAGGTCATCAATACGAGGAATGGGATACGAGTCAGTCTTTGTCAAATTATTTAATTTCCTAAAGTCTGTACAAAACCGCAATGTGTTGTCGGCTTTTGGTACCAACACACAGGGTGAAGACCATTCGCTATCACATTCTTCCACTATGTCATTTTCTAACATATACTTCACCTCTGCTCTAATATGTTCAAGTCTGATGGGGTTAACTCTATATGGATGCTGTTTAATTGGCCTGGCACCCTCAGTTAATACTACATCGTGTTCTATTAGATGTGTCCTCCTGGGAACATCTGTAAACAGTGACCTATATTCATGTACCAGCTCAATAATCTTCTCCTTATCTTCTACCGGAAGATGTTCTAGCCTTGTATCTAAACTCTTAAGGGCATCTGTATTATTAAGTTTACTTTCTGCAAACTTATATTCTATCCTAGATAAATCCGTCGGGACTCTAGCTAACGAAATCATGGGGACCTCCCGTGGTTTACTCTTTTCCCTGGAAACATAGGGCTTAAGCAAATTAATATGGCATACCCTCTGCTTTTGTCTCCGGTCAGGAGTCTTTATCAAATAATTGACCTCGCCAAGCTTTGACTCTATCTCATAGGGTCCACTAAACTTTGCACTTAAAGGCTGATTTTGCAAAGGTAGAAACACAAGAACTTTGTCACCTGGTGCAAAAGTTCTAGCTGTAGCTTTACGGTCATAGTTCTGTCTCATACGCTCCTGCATCTGTGGAAAATGAATCTTCACATGGTTAAAAGCATGATAAAGCCTATTTTTAAATTTATCTACATATGACAAAAGTCCAATCGGTTCACTGTCCGTTAGCCAAGTTTCATGTAGAAGTTTCAACGGACCTCTGACTGAGTGTCCATACACAAGTTCGAATGGGCTAAACCCCAGGGATTCCTGAGTGGCCTCCCTTGCAGCGAACAGTACATAAGGCACACCCTTATCCCAGTCTTTCTCGTTTTCATAACAGTACTTTTTAAGCATCGATTTTAATGTCTGATGAAACCTTTCCAGAGCTCCCTGGCTCTCAGGATGATAGGCACTTGATAGCCTATGGCTTATCCCTAATTGTTCCATGACTTGTTTGAAAATGTTCGAAGTAAAGTTAGTCCCCTGGTCGGACTGTACTGTCTTCGGTAGGCCATAACGTGTGAAGAAATTTGTCAGGGCGTCTACCACCTTCACTGTTGTTATGTTCCGCAACGGAATGGCTTCCGGGAAGCGAGTGGATGAACACATGACTGTGAGCAGGTATTGAAAACCGGCTTTTGTTTTCGGCAACGGGCCCACGCAATCAATGAGTATATGACTGAATGGTTCGTCGAACGCTGGTATCGGCTGGAGTGGAGCGACAGGAATTCGTTGGTTAGGACGTCCTACCATTTGGCATACGTGGCAAGTCTTGCAGTAGTGTTCGACATCTCTTCTCAGTCCTGGCCAATAGAAGTAAGGGAGGATACGGTGGTGCGTTTTTCGGACTCCCATGTGACCAGCGAAAGGAAGATCATGCGCCATACGCAGTATATCTTGACGATAGCACTTAGGTATTACAATCTGGTGAATACTGTCCCACTCGTTTGTACCTGAGTTGAGCGGTTTCGACTTTCTCATCAACACTTCATCTTTCATGTAGAAACATTCCGCCATTGCATCTGCAGTCTTTTCATCAACAGCTTTCATTCTGAGTTGCATTATTACTTCGTCATTCAATTGTTCTTTCACCAATTTCTGCTTTGGTGACAAAATGTTATCGTTCTCGGTTGCATCACCAGTTGTTAGTTCAGCAAAGAACGTAGCACTTAAATCGATGTCAGGTGTTTCTGTTATCACTGTTTCATTCGCATGTGTGTCTTCAGAACAGACAAACACATCTTTTGTTGCACTACACGGCGTAGCAGGAGTCTTTACCGACTTCTTTTTATGCATTGCTCTTGTCAGTGCACATGTTGGGCGTTCATTGGCAGGACGTAGGTTTTTGTCCTCCGCCATCTTTGTCTCCAACACTTTAACCATGGGCTCGACAGTGACTCTGCCGCCCATAATGTCATTTCCTAATATCATGGAAACGCCTTTGACGGGTAGTGCGCGCCACACTCCCACTACGATGTTACCTGTAAAAATATCCGACTCGAGTTTTATTCTGTGCAGTGGAGCTTCCACAGCCTCCATACTAGCACCTCTCAGCACAACAGACTCACCGGTACTGGTGGCATCCGTTAACGGCACACTGCCCTCCAGGATCACGCTGACAGCAGAACCCGTGTCACGTAATATCTGTATTTTCTTCTTGCTGAGTACATCGACTTCTGTCGACACTGTCCCCTCGTAGACAAAGGGTCGAAAATCGGATAGGTCGTCCTCTTCCGGGACTTCAGGAACCATCTGTTCCTCACGGCCTTCTGAAAGCATAATAGATTGAGTACAGCTATTCTCTTTTACCTTAGATAGACTGTTCTCAAAAACCATCGACTCCACAACTATGGGCGATGCCGGCCGCATTTCTTTTGAGTTTCTTGACCCTGTGTTGCACACTTCTTCTGTCTGCTTGCTATCTTTCTGCACTCTGGCACAGTGTAGAATAGCACCTTGCTTCTTGGTAAGGATCCAACAATCTTTCTTCATGTGGCCCTCTTTCTTGCAATTGAAACATACCACCTTTGCTTTATTTACATCTGTCTGCTTCCTGAAATGAACTAAGTTACTATTATTATTTACACCACTGTTCTTATTATTTTTTTCACTTGTCTCTTTTGGTTTACTAGCCTCCTTGGACTCTGGTTTGTGCACTTTGGGTTTGTCAGCATAATATGGCTTTATGCTGGCGTGAATTATGGCATAGTTATCTGCCAATCTAGCAGCTTCATGCACATCTTCAACCCCTCGGTCTGAGATGTGGGTTTTAATATCCACTCGAATACAATCATTGAATTCCTCAAACAATATTAGGTTCTTGAGTTTATCAAACTCACTTACATTCTGTGACCTTAGCCACTGTTCTAACATTTTCTCCTTTTGTCTCAAAAAGTCTACATGAGTTTGATCATATGCCTTCTTTCTGTCTCTAAATAGCTTTCTATATTTTTCTGGTGTCAGGGAATAACTTTTTAGCACCCTATCTTTGATTACTTCATAGTCATTTATTTCCTCGGGTGTTAAACTCAACACTACGTCCAATGCTTTTCCTTTGTTGAGAGTTGACCTTAACAATAAAGCCATCTTATCATCAGGGAACTGATAATCTACAGCTATCCTCTCAAAAAGCAAAAAGAAATCTTGAACATCTTCTTCTCTGAATATAGGCAAGTGTTGCTTCATTGCGCTAATATCCATACCATTGCTGTCCCTACGATGGTCAGGTCTGTTCATGCGTGCCATCTCTATCCTTTCTCTGCTTTCAATCCTAATTCTTTCCAATTCCATTCTCTTCATAGCTAATTGGAATTTTAGGTTTTCACTCAACCCTTCATCTTCATCATTGTTTGATGATCTAGATGACATATTTCTTACCTCGTCTCCGTGGGCAATTACCTCGCCCCCACTGGGAGCTACATAACCTTCATTGATATCGTTCTGTCCCACTTCAACTACACTACCAGTGTTCATGGCATTCTGCCCGTTCAAACATGTCATAATTTCTTTGGTCAAACGATTACGATTAGGTCTTGCCTGTCCTGCCTCAATCCCAAAGGACTCAGCTAATTCTTTTAATTCAGCAAATGACATGGCATTAAGTTCCTCACTTGATATATTCGAAGCCATAGTGTAGCGTTCAAAATATTTGTGATAGTAGAGTAGTATGTATTGTATAATAAAATATAAAGTTCCAACTTACGATTTGTCCAGAAATTTGCACAATATAATATTAAACACTTCGTGGAATCTTCACACTTCCCAAGAAATAAGAACGCAAACCAGTTCTCTCCTCTTTTTAAAAAGAATAGTTTCACAGTCCTGAAAACGAAACACAAATATGCCGCTCTCAGTACTACTAATGTCACAAAATATTTATAGGTCAGCTAGATCAAGAAAAGTAGAACTCAAATCTACCGAACGAGACTACCAAATCTTGTCAATCCTAGGTCAGGAAAAGTAGAACTCAAATATACCGGGCGAGACCACCAAATTTTGTTACGTCCACAATCCCCTTGTGGCCAGAGCTGTGTAGATCTTGCTGATAATTCTCGTTAGTCCTAGGGGAGACTTTAATTATTAGTATTTATGTTTCAGTATTACACGAACTCTTCTTATAGTCCTGGGCGCAAATTCAGTATTTGTATTCCAACATTTCCTCTCTTGTAAATTATGGTAGTAGATAAATCTTATAGTAATGTATACAACACAATAGGATAGTAACTTGACAAAGAAGCTTCAGTGTAACTGTTGTTGATAGTTTATTTCAGGTGGTATGTTCAATATATACAATATATCTATTATGTACAGATAGAATAAAATAGTGCAAACACAAACGTTCAAAGGAACATCTTTTTAAAACTCTCTCTCTTTCAGACAAAACAAATCATTAAATACTATCCGAGTGGTGCAAGGGATAGACCCATTACCAGTAGGGGTGAAAATCATGGTATCATTACAAAACTCATAACAAAAACGATAGGAACTTCCCCTATTAAATAATGAGTCGTTCCCAGACTCTGAGAATTTGAGATCAACACAGAATCCCAACATTACCTAGAACCTTTAGTCTTCCTACTAAACGTCCTAATATTGTGTGTAGTAAGAAAAGAGAGAGACAGAGGAATAAACATTGCGTGTTCCAATTCTTGGAAAAACAATATACATGACATGTCTTTGTTTTTAAAAAGAGGTATACGAACTAAGGAACACAGTTTAATAAAAGCTCTCTCTTTAACTTTTGATAGTGGCATAAACAAAAGGATTTTTTGGGTCCTAATAGGCCACCAGAGAAGCCACAAAGATATAAAAATGTGTGGTTATCGTCCTAAATGATGGGACGAACCCCAGATCAAACAAGATAAATTAATAGAAAAGGAACATTTTATGAATTTATTATTGTAACATAGGTGAAGTTAGAGAAGCAGACAGTGACTGGTCAGTTGTTTGAAATGTTTGTATACTGGGCTGTGTACTTGTATATGAATGGTTTTCATGGCGTTTTGATCACGGGTCATGGAAAGCTGAGTTTTGAGGAGAGCTGGGACAGTGTGTTAGAGTGGAGAGTTGTGTGATATCCAGATTACAGAAAAGTTGCTAGATACTAGATATTTTGATGTTCATTGAACTCTAGTAGGTATAAAGAGATTGTGTATAAGTTATATTTGAACTATTGGATTTATGTTGCAAAGTGCTAACTACTATTACTGTGACTATTAAATAAACTCTAAATATAGGCATATATATATATGTGTGTGTCTACAAACTGGAGTTATTCTATGTGTATGAAGAAAGGCATTTAAGTACATCCTGCGTTTGTTGTATGGGTCATCTCTGGTGGAAAGAAGTAATATATTATTATTATACAACACATTAGGGATGTTACAATTGTTAAATTACATTTGAGCAATCTTTTGTTATACAGCTAAAGACCAAGAAATGTTGCAGAAGGAAAACAAGGCGTTAAAGAACAAACTAGGTTGATATGGCATATAATTTTGTTTAGATTTTACAAATGTTACCTGTAGATCAAAAGGCACTAAAATTGTTTATATTGCTTGTGATGATTTCTAATCTAAATATGTAGCAAATATAAAGCCATCATAAATTCATATGTTATCATGTCATAAACACTTTTGCTACAACTTTACAACTAACACAACGGCATACATGTTTCCTTGTCTTAGGAAAAAAAACATCATCAACTTTACCTGTTCCCTGCCAGTAGATATCCTTTGTACCCTTGGTATTATCAGAGTCTTTGTAAAGTACTTGAACCATGACAGTTAGATTTGCTAACGATTTAATCAAAGCGTCCATCTCCTCGTGCTGATAAGCTGGGGGCAAGTCTTTTAAAGAAAACTTTGAAAGAGGGAAGTACGATTTATGGTCAGTGCCTACTGAACAATCAATGTCCACCTCAGGGAGATTATTCATTTCTGAATCACTGTTCTCAAGTATATCAAGATCTGCAAGAAAAAGATCAGATAGCTGTATGTTTTAATGTGTAATAAATTGAGCGTAAAATGTTGAAAATCGTTGAAAAAATACCATGTCAGGCTTTCTCTTGTACTAGTAAGATGATCTACGACGATTTATCTAATGATTTGTGCGTAGGATAGCCAATATTCAGAAGTTAATTAGGCATGATAAAGAACAAGTTCACGACATTTGTACATCAAGTGGCTTCTATTTACAAAATGACGTCACGAAAAACATAAGCTCCGCCCACTGCAAACGCTCTATACTTGAAATCGTAAATTATGTTAAAACTTTTGTAACTAACCAAACAGGAAGTTCAACTATAGATGAAGAATAAGGACATATTATAATATTATAATGTTAAAATCAATACTGATTATTTAATTCCATTTTAAGGTTTAACTTCTAACTTATTTTAATTTTGAATATTCTAGATTTCTGATACAAATAATAAACGACTTGCATGTTATGATACAATGATTGTTTTATGGCTATTTATAAAAAAAAAATTTCAGTCTCAGTCTCTCAGACAATCAGAGTTATTGTTACTTAATAATTTTTTAGATCTAAATTAGAACTAGAAACTGCTTAAAGTTTTTCTCTACGATCTTTTGCGCTGGCCCACTCCGAGTAAATTTTGTCCAAATTGATAAGACCTCCACCAGACTAATAGCTTTTCGTTCGCATGAGCATTTCAAGGTGTATCTCTTCAAGTCTATTTCGTTTTTTTTTGTTTTCAAGGCATTGATAAGGCAAAACCCTCTTTCACAATCCGCACTTGAAGCAAGAAAAGTCCCTGCTACATCCATTAACTTTGAAAGTTTCCCAAACTGTTCATTTTTAAATGCAAACTCTATCATGTCTTGATAATTTGTAACTAGTCTGCCTTTGAATAACTCAACTACTGCAAATTTGTAGTCGTTATATTCACTGACAACGTCAGCAAAGTTTTCGCCAATCAAATCTTTGTATATGTATTTTGTACACAGTGCTGTAATTTCTTGAACTCCAAAATCAAAAGTGCACTCGGCTAGTGCCGTGCAATCAAATGCTGACCAATTATTGATTTCACCTTCAGGAAATCTATTTTCTAGATGTTCACAAACACTCTTTATAAACGCTATGATAAAACCTGTGTTTACTTCAATGTCTCTTTCTTTACATTGCTCTAAAAGTGTCACAACTTTGGAATTCCAGAAAGTAACATTACTCAAATACTGTTCTCTTATTTTTTAAATCTTCCTTGTGCAAGATTATATGCTTCAATTGATTTTAAACAAGACTTTTGAAATGACATGGTAAGTGAGGCTAACTCACCTAAAACATCATTTAATATCTCTAATGTAATTCTATTTTCTGGGCTATTTAATTTTTTTAACAGTATTTAGCAATTGGATCATTGATTTGTTCTTGTTCAAGGTACTCTATAAGTGGACCGTATTTTCTAACAAGGGCTGCAACTGCCAAATGCCCGGACAGCCATCTAACTTCATTTAGAGGTATAAATGCTACAGAATCACACTCTGACGCATCGGCTATATCTTGAAATTTACATTTTTTGTTATATGATCTGCAGAAAACTGTGTAAACCGTTCTTATTAAAGTTTCAATGTCTCTCATTAATTTAATATCTTTCCAAGCATCACTAATCCCTAAGTCTTCGCGGTGTGCAACGCTATGTTGTTCAACTAAATGTGGAATTTCGAGCTTCAACTGAGCTGCAACGCCATTACGTTTTCCCAACATCACCAAAGCACCATCAGAGATGAACATAACTATCTTCATCAGATCAAGTTTGTGAATTTTGTAGAGTTCTTTTATTGCTGAAACTATTGTAGCCGCATCACATGATTTCAATTGTAACAATCCACCAAATGTTGTTTTGTATTCTGTTGAACAAGCTGGTCGATATTTAAAATAGAGTATTAGAAATTTATTAACATAAATATCCGTGCTTTCGTCTACTGTTAATGTGTGAAAAGTTGAAGACTTCTGCCATAACATCGGTTTCAATAACAGAGTTGATTACTTCTAAAAACTCAAAGGCATTATTTTTGCTTCTCCATGATGCAGGTATAGAAACGTACTTTTCCATGTGCTCATTCTTACAGCTAACAATACATTATCTATTAATATTTTTATTTCATCTGGTTTTGAACGTTTACGTTCAAGATCCGATTGTCTTTTTTGCTTCTCATCTGGCGTTTCCAACAGCATCAATCCTAATCCTAATGAAGTGTTTTGATTTTGCAACAATTTTACGCCTGACAAATGAGACTTAGGCCTATTTCTTAGATGACGTTTTAAGTAGTCCAGTTTCCATCCGTCGACCCAATTTTTACCGCTTGAAATTTCTCCCTTAACTTTGGCTTTAAGGCAAAACAAACACACAACACCAATATCCGGATCGAATGTATAAATTTCGCTGAGTTGTACGCGCATTGATTTACGGCGACTTCGGTTTCAACTAGATCTATTTCTTTTAACCAATCGTCTCTAAATGTTTGCAAACATTTTATGCGTTTCAAAAATTTAGACAGTGCCATTTTTAGGGCAAATATATATAATGGAAATATTTAATCACAAATTAAATTTATTTTAATAAAAGTCAAAATCAGAACACAGACAGCCGAAAGAAAACTTTACTATTAGGCCTACTACCGGAAGTCATGCAAGATGTTAGAAAAATAAGAAATGGACGAAAATGAAACTTAAGTTTTGATAATAATTATTTAGTCTGGCACACGGTGCATAACAAACAAAAAAAAAGGAAAAAATGCACTAATTGTAAATGTTTCCGTCTTTACATAACGTTAATTAAAAAAACAAACAGAAATAAATAGTACTTTCGGGAATTTTGGCTATGTTGCATTTCATATTTTAATAATTAAAATTGTATTAAGAAAATTAGATTTTAGTAAATAGGCCTACACTGATCTACTGCGCCGCTGCGCGCATTATAGTTTGTTCTGCGCGCAAGCACCGAGACTACTGTCATTGTTAACATTGTTAAGGATATAACCGTCCGACGTGGTGTTTTAACAGCTGAGAGGAAATAATTATAAAAGAAAAGAGCGTTCGTAAAACGAATAATAAAGACAGTGTTTTGTAATTGGGACAACATAGACACGTAAATTAAAATGTTGAAACTCTATTTTTTGTATCTCTAAAGAATCTCTATACTGGCGATATATCTCGTCGTTCAATATTACAAGAAGAAGAATACGCTCCTATAGAAGCATTTGCGTTGATTCTATTAATATTTTTCAGAACAGTAGAGCAGGAATTAAAAGAATTTGGTCACTACTGGAGTACGATAGGAATTGTCGCACGTGACAGAGAAAGATGGAAAGACTTTGTTGCTGCCCTATGCGCCCACGGCGTTACGGGCAGTAAGTAATGTAAAAAATTTTTTCGAAAATTAGCAGTAGATGCAATTAATTTTGCAGAAATTTCCATGACTAATAGATCTGGTTGCTATAAAAAGAATCGTGGATGTATGAATAAAAACTGCACTAATATACAGTGTGTGTATCGTGGGACACAGGACATTCTTGTACGACTTGATGCGTATGATTTCTTAGTTCTTCTATCAATCTGGAAAAATTGCTAAAAGTGGGGCCTTTGTCCTAAAAGTTCGCTCCCCCTAGCGTCAAAACCTGGCTACGCCACTGCTTTAATGTGTTGATATTACACTGTGTACATTTTCAAGAAACCATGCAAAAACGTAGGCTTACACTTTCTTCGATAACTGAAAATTTAAATTAACAATATTCATTGCAAATTTACATGTTTATTAAGTACATTCATTTCTGTATAAGCCTGTGAAAAAATTTATTTCTATCATAAATTGCCGGAGAGTAGCCTACCAGACGATTGAGTACGATAGGGGTCAAAAACTTAAAACGCGTAAAAAAGGGAAGCCAGTTTTGACTAACTTATAATAGTATGGACTTTGTAACGTCTATAATCTAGATAAACGAGAGATGACAGTGTAAAGTAAATTATTATCCTATAGTTTAATAAAATATTATGTTTACAACATTATCACCAGTACATGAAGGATGACCAGATCGAAGTTAAAAAAAATAAATTCAACATCAACGCAAAAACGACAGAGTAAAAATACTACAATACTATGATATTTTTAACGTCTTATTATCTCATTTTATCTTGTTTTGTTCTAATATGTTTTGTTAAAGCTGATTAAATTATGGGTGCTTTTTTATGTCTAAAGTTTTAAACGCTAACAACTGTTGTCAGTGGGGCGAGGAAAAACCAGTTTCAATGTTAGCTCCCTTTAAATTTAAACGAAAATTAGTTCAAGAGTATGTAGAGAGACCGGGTGGTCCTCTGGTTAGTTCACCCGACTGTCAACTGACACGTCGCGGGTTCTATCCCTGCCGCCATGCAGGAGTTTCGGGCCTAGTGGACAGTGGACGTAATAATCTTTTATCTAGAAGGAACGTCTGTACAACTTTTTGTTTTGTTTTTATAGCACATTCACAACTGAAACGTGGAACCAGAGCGCATTGCTGCATAGATAGGCGCGCTATATAAATCATCATCATCACCATCATCATCAACTTATAAGATATATAAGATATATATAACTGACAGGTCGCGGGTTCTATCCCTGCCACCGACGGATCCTTATCACCCTTCAGGAGTTTTGGGCCCAGTGGACGTCTGTAAACTCATAAGATAAAGACCAATTATTATTATTACATATCTAGAAAATTGTCAAACTAATGACGTTATGGCTAAAAATTTTAAAACATGTGTAGGGCGCCAAAACTAAATATGTATCTCTTGCTCTTTTTACTCCCTTTATTTTAACTCGCACTGTCTGTCTGCTTGTCCTGTTGGTTGTTTAATGTTTGTTAGCAAAACTTTGCATCGATTTTTTGACCACTTCCCGTCCTCCGAGCTGAAACTTGGGCAGCAGATTTGTCCCGACTAACAGTACATTCTATCAAATTTTCAGCATCATAGCCTTTGGAATAATCACGAATTCATTTGACCAATTTGCGAATCGAATAATATATATTTCACGTCAAACATGGCTGCCTCTACCGGAAGAGACGGAAGTAAATAATTTTTTTTACGTAATAAACAGAATGAAAACGACACAATATAGCCGAAACAAAGCGAGTTATCTTTTGTGTTTTTTTGGTGGGCCAAAGCCAGAAAAAAAAAAGGATGCGCAAAATGTTAGTGTGAAAATGCATAAAGTATGATATCACTTATTCACTTATATTTATTTTAATCTATCAAAATATAAATTAAATATAAACATAGTTTACAAAGAAAGGAAGTATAATAAAAACTGTGTTTTTATGGGAAAGTTTATTCACTCTCTTTATTATCCTAGTTAATAGTTTTTGTTGTTTCTATTGTAGTTTTTGCTAGTGTTGTAAAATTTAAAATGCATGATAACCATTGTGTAAAACACTAGAGCACAGAATGGTTTAGCGGCAGCACGCCGGATCTTCATATATGGTCTTCGGTTGAAATCTTGGTAGCGAAAATGTTTGGATTCCCCCGTAATCCCATACTTTCAATCTTGAAGCCATGATATTTGCTTGGCGTACTTGCTTAATTTCTTTGGCTCCTTTTTTATTTCACCACATGAAAGGTTGCAGGTTTTTATTTTATTTTCACAGGATTGTCTCCATGTAGTCTTATAGCGACCAACTCGTCTCTTTCCAAGGGGGATCCATTGGAAAGCTTCTCAAGTAATGTCCTGGGAAGGGAGGGGGGATCGAAGGTTGAGTCCTATACAGTGACTATACACCGCCACTTTCACGTGACGAGCTGATCTTCAATGGGGTTCTGGTTTATTTATTGCCACAAATTGGTGACATTTGATTTGGGACTTAAAAGTAAACATCGACCTTTACTTCCATGGACTAAAAGTATAGATAAGTTCTTTGTTACCCCACTACACACTTGCAAATACAGACACATGGATGATGCAGCAAACTATCCAGCCGAATACACTAATAATCAGTCTCTTCCAGTGATGCCTTCCCATATTTTGATGGGTATGTGCAATCAGTAAGCTTCCACGATATCTCATTCCCCCCAAAGAAATGATTGTGCAACTGTACTATAACATTGTAAGTGAATTTCATGACAACGTTATTACTGCAGGCATTCTCTCAGAATGTAATCGTGGAAATTAAATTTCATATCAGGAATTGACTCGACGTCGTGCGACACTTCTCTATCATTCATTCCACGACTTTGGCATTCCCCGATTATCTTGGCGTTTATAATAACAATAAACAAATCACATGGACAGACATTCGATCTCGTCGGAGTTCTAGCGACTGCCGTTATTTTCACATGTACAATTTGTTGTCGATTTGTCAAGATCAAGACGATTAAATCATTTAACCAAATTCTTATAAAAAAAAACTCTAATTCATAAGCCAGTTTTCGGTTAAAGGAAGTTTTTCACTTTTTATTATATTTTGTGTAAATGACGTAAACAGTGGCGTATTTAGGCATGTTCCTCATGTTCCTATGGAACAGGGGCCCCCTACACATTTGAAAATAAAAAATGTTGTAAATTCTTTCGGCAATTATAATAGTGATGTTGTAAAAGCGCACAATGAACAAATACTGTAAATGGGAAATCACATTTGACTGTTAACTGACACTCTCAGAGTCGAGTCCACGAGGGGGCCCCCACATACATTTTTGCCCCCACAATCCTAAATACGGACCGGGACGTAAATGCACCTTTATTTGCGTTTATGTCGTTGTAAGTGATGTAGCCTTTAGCCTATGTGATTGAAGCAACTTATTATTGGCCAAAATTTTTTTTCAAACCTAGTGCATTTAAAAAATGCACTGCAAAGACTTAACAAAACAACAAAACAAATGTAAAAGTATGTAGGCTACATTCTATTTTCAACGGTCAAATTATAGAATAAAGTAATTTAAGAATAAGAATAAGAATGGGCATTTATATAGCGCTTCTATCCATGCTATTAAATTAGCATGCTCAGTGCTCTCTTGGTGTGACTTGCAGTGGCAGATGTATTTAATACGTTTTGGTGTAGTATACCAAAGAGGTGAATAACGCCATATGATTTTTCTAGGCCTACAGTGCTCGCATCATGTGACCAAACTAATGTCACTATTAGCTTAGGAATAGACTCCATTATGAGGCACAATTAATGAATTATAGCACTCAAAATAATTAATATCACTAAAAACAATCAACGAAAATGTCCCTTTCCAAATTATAGAGTTTTCAGATGACACACAAATCAGACGATATGCAAATAACAAATATTTTTTTTTAAATTGTTTAATAAAAACTACACCCGATAATTAAATACTATATAACCCATATTAAAAAGACCTATAGTAAATAATTAGACTTACACATTATAACAAGAACATATTTACAAGAAATTACTAACTAAGCTTACTTAGAGATTCGAAAGGAAAAAAAACAACAACTATTATCGCAGCTAATATTGATTCACAAAATATATGGGGTGCACTTATCTATAGACTATATAAAGTCCGCGTTTTCTCCACATTTTTATTCTTTATTTTAAGTAATAAGATACGATTACTTTATTGATAAAAAAATGGAAATTTGAATTGATTACATAAATGCCGTCTTTCAGCATATTTAAAACAATATTAAAGACCCATTTGTACTCAAGGACAATAGACATTCATGCACACTATCATACTTTTTATCTTTTATCATACAAGAAATATTATCATTTAGGAGTCAGCTATTGAGCTATTGTATTTTCTGGCTGAATGATGATTCTTTTGAAAGATTATCACTGATAGTGGAACAAAAGAGTTCCTAAATCTCTCTATTCTTACCCTTATTGAAAGAAGCCGACCACTTCGATTACATCTGATGTAACTAACGTGAAGTGGGTGTGCACGATCTGGAAGGATTGAGCACTCCATGTATATATTACCTCAGTGGTTTACAGTATGACAACTTGTGAATCGAAATTTAATGTATGGAAAAACAATAATTTTAATGATAAGAAAAGAAAAGCTATTTTGAATATTATAAATAGGCCCTATCCGTACTAGCCTAACCGGCATTTGTTTCTTTAAATCATTTGTGTCTGTTTTCAATAAAAAATTGATATTACTTTTTATTATATACAAATATATATAGGCCTAAGCCACTTAAAAAAAAAATCGGGCCTCTCAACATGTTTCACAGATATTTCCATACACTTATTTTTAAACTGATATGTTTCATTTCTTTGTTTCGGTTTCGTGTATTGACATGACAAGTAATTTCGGGTTTTCCCAATTTATATTTCTGATCAAAACTCTAGGCCTATATAATTGATAACAGTAGGCCTACATAATATATTATTATTAATTATACAAATGATGTTTATAGTAAAAAATAATGAAATAAAAATGTATAAAACAAATGTAAAAAAATTATTGTTGATATTATTTTTTTTTTACTTATATTAAAACAAATCACAGTACACACGCCTCGAATATCAGAAAGGATTTTTCCAAAATTATTTTGCAACTGTAACTGGTAGCCATTTTGTCGACTTTGACATTAAAGAAAAACATGTTTAACAGAGTTGAATCTCACATTTTATTAAATCACTTTTCACTAATACAATAGTTTTATTAGTTAGTAGGCATATTAAAGCGGCAATGTATAAAGAAAGATCAAAATCATAATGACTTTGAATATATTTAGAAAAAAATAACTAAATTGTTTTTTAGTCATTGAAGCTCTGGACTTCAAATAGACTTCAAATCGTGTCGTCACTTTAGAAGGTAAACAAGTTATTGATGAAGAAACAAAAAGCAATCTGGCAGGATCGAATTATTATGGATCTAATTATTTGTATGATTTTAATAAAAGGCTGGATAAGGAGAAGCTTTTAAACAATGTTCTTTGATCTTTCATGAAATATAATCCTAACTTTAATATATATATATATATATAAATCTATATATATTATATATATATAGTACACTATATATATATATATAGGGCCTACTGAACTAAAGTGAATCTAATAGTTTTAAATCGTAACATAAGCACGCACACTTTGTTTTTAAGGGCATTTTCGTTATATGTCTTTATAATTATTATATAACGTAATATCAACTTTCCATTTCATGTTCAGTTATAATATAGTGTGTCATAAAGCAGTTTCTGTCACTAGTCAGGAGCAAAGGGGTTGGATGAGGTTAATGTGGCGTTTGGGGAATCGTTGTCGAATTCTCGGAGTATGATGCACCGTTTTTAGAAAGAACTTTGAAGAAATATTATGTATTTATATGTGTATTCTGACATATCTGTGTGGCTAATCACAGATTGTTACTTTTAATTGGGATATTATTGGGTCACACACACAATATCAAGTCATAACACTTAATGGACAATAAGTCCACTGCGTAGGTGAAATATGTGTATTTAACCGAGAGGACCGAATCCCAACCTCTGATTATATTAACTAGGTAGATAAAATGAGGCTCTATTATCTTCATTTGAAAACAGTGTCCCAATATATGCAATAATTTTTAACAATAGCACGTAAGTATACTTTAACAATGCGACTAATCTATTATTATGCACTATAATTGGAAGCCGCTGTGAATACAACTCTAAGAAAATAGTAGTTAATCACGACCGGAAATGATATTTTTGTTATGGGCGCTTAAAATGCGGGGGTAAGGGGGGGGGGGGGCAAGAGGGTGGTTGGCAGGTGAGTGCATAAGTAGTTTTTGATTGACTTTTGTAATAATCTCATCATTTATTCCTGACTAGGGTTTGGTGAAAAACTTCTAACTTCTAATATGCAAATTTGCGAGGGCAGAGGGCGATAGAGAAAAGGAGAAAGGGTGCGGACGAGCACTGGACAACTGGCATCGCGGTTTCCTACGTACGGTGAACTTGTGTAGACTACAGAAGGCTTCGAGACCGCCTGCGATATGGCGTGATATTATCTGACCGTGGTCCAGAGAAGGGGAAGATCAAATAGATTCATTTTGTGGTAAATTGGGTGGGGGGGGGGGGGGAGAATATGTGTGGGGTAGCCACGTTAATGATATAGGGGAAAATACGTAGCAATAAGATCGGGTGTACATATAATCTAAGATCTCAATTACGTGTGAAAGTGTAGATACATACGTGGGCATTAATAATGGGAGAATGTAGAAATAAATGTATGCTAGATATCATATATGGGAGAATTAAAATGTATAAATATAGGTAAGCCTAATAAGAGAAGGCATCTTTAGCACACAACTAAAACACAATGCAAACAGTAAATACACCTTTGCGTGCCTTATACTTATACAAGTTCTGGAGCAAAAAGTTCTAAGATGGATTTTCTCGAATGTGTCAGAAGACAAAGGGAAAAGCGTACTAAATATTTAAAGACTACCGTCAATTATATACATTATATAATTGCATATTTGAAGTATATCTTATTCGTATCTTTTTATTACACTGATTACGACCAGGACATTTAATAAATATTTTTTTACGACCTGTCTGTAACTGCTTTGAGCATTTAAAATTAAGATAAAATCAATAAACTTGTTCGTAAGCTTATTGTTTTTAATTGCAGGACAACTTTCATCATAAATGCATGAGTATTAGAGGACATGGCGTCATCTAGAAAAGGTGAGCCATTTAGTATTAGATTGTTTAAAAATATTAGAAATATTAAGCTCTGCATACACATAAGTGTTTTAAAAAAGTAATAATTACACATTATTTAGCCAGATGAACAAGATGACCCATAGAGTTATAAGCTAATTTAATGTGCACAAATTGTTTACATTTCTAAAATATGTTAAATGAGTAATTGCTATCGAAAAATTGACTCTATATATAACATTTATTACTAAAGCCCAAGTGCAGGTTTAAATAATAAACATTAACGCAAAAAGTCAATTGTATAAAAAAATACTATCTAAACTGATACATTAGAGACTGTAACGACTGTTAATGTTGGTCAGTAGACCGTGACCGGTCATTGCGACCAGGACTGTGTTGGGCACAGTAGTTTGACCAGTTTTGTACAAACACGGGTTATGAGAAGGGGAGAGAGAGGAGTGAATAGAAAAACAAGAGCGAGTGTGTAACATGGAGAAGTAATGGTAGAGTGAAGACATATTTTGATGATGTTTGTGAGACTATGTTTTTTGGATATACAGTTATAAAGACACTGTATACAATTGATTTTTGGAACTATGGAATTAATGTTGAGAAGTGTTACTTGATGTTTCAAGAACTATTTTGTATCTATCGTGAATAAAATATATATGTCTAAGCATTGGAGTTGTATTCTGTGTATGAGGTGAAACATAAGAAGTGCATCCCATGTTTGTTGTGAGAGCTGTCTTGACGGGTGGAAATAATATAACGTACAACACATGGGGATGTTACATAATGGTGTCAGAAGTAAAAGCGACATGTTACATGATGCGACACGTTGGAGTTCTCAACTGGAATTGCAGTCCTACTAATTGATATAGCAAGGTGAGCTGAAGAATATTTATAAACATTATGATTTTGCATGACGGACGGGACTAATTGATAAATCACGTAAATATGAAAAGGAGTATCCAAAAAATGAACATTGCATTGAGCACGGAAGAATTTTGTTAAAGTCAGTGACATAATTTGTGAACGACTTAAGACTAAAAATAGTAATATTGCAATGGGAGTTGTACCATATGACAACAGAAGGTGAACTGAAGTTGTGTTTATGAACTCAATAATAGTTGTTACGGACTACACATTTATGTTTATATGTACGCAACGTGGATTTTAAAGAGAACTATTAGTACCTATGAATATAACAAGAATTTAATTGGAGCTGTTGGATGTGGAAAGACTATAAACTTTGTTATATTGTTATCTTACATAAGTCAAGATGGGAGATATGTAATCATATGGACATTTATAGCGAATTGAAAAGAGGAGGAATCACGTGGAAATTTCAGATTTCACAATCGGATTAAGAACTGTTTAGCTTTACAAACTCTATTAGTATACCTTGTATTTTCTCAACTTGAAGGAAAGTCTACACTGGTGATGATAGTGTTGCAGCCTTCGTTTTGTTAAAATATATAATTAATTGTTTAGTTGTATAGTATTTTGTTTGTAAATTGTTTATACATGCAATTATATATTTGCATTTTTTGTTATTTTTTCATAAAGTGTTTAAATTTGTTATTAATATTTATGTGTTAATCTTGTGATATACTTTGTTATTGTTATTTTTGTTGTATTCTTCTGTTTACACATTCTTCTAACTGTTGTTCTAAATAGACATATATATTGGTCGTTTATTCATTGTTCTGTTTGTATACATATTTGTCTATCTATTTGTATTTATATTTGTACTTTGTTGAATTATTGATTAGTTATATTTCATTACTGTTCATTCATTCCTGTATTGTTATTGAATTTTGTAATGATACATACAATTACTAAGAGAAAATAATTTTATATATTCACAAACTCATTTTTTGATACTATTATGCATGTGTGTCATATTATTTGAATAACTTGTTTGATAACATAATTGTACTACAAGTAATTTTTGACAATGGACAAATTTGAAAAATTAATGGAATTTGGAGGTAGATTAGGATATAAGGGTGAAGAATTGGAAAGTTGGATAACCAAAATGATTACAGAGGATGATGAAAGGGAACAGAGACTTTTTGAAAGAGAAACAAAAAGAGAAGCAGAAGAGACTAAAAGAAAAGCAGAGGAGTTTGAAAGAGAGGCAAAACGAAAAGCAGAGGAGTTTGAAAGAGAGGCAAAACGAAAAGCAGAAGAGGTAGAAAGAGAAAACGAAAGACTAAAAGAAATTAGGAAACATGCAGAAAAGATAGAAGAACTTAAACTGGAACAATTAAAACTCAGTCAAGGGACTATGACAGAAATGAAATCATGTAGAAGCAAAGAGGATACTATCAAAATGAAATATTTCAATCCAAAAGAAGAGAAAATCGAGAGTTATCTAATGATGTTTGAATGTCTGGCTACACAAAATAAGATTGCGAAAGAAAAGTGGGCAACGCTTATATTGTCCAAAGTGACAGGTGAGGCAATAAATGTAATTTCATACATAAAAGAACATGAGAGGAACAATTACGACATTGTGAAAAGTAATCTGTTAACTCATTTTGGCCAAACAGAAGAAACATACAGGAAGAAATTCCAAGATATCATGTTAGAGAGAAACAAAGATCCCAAGGCATTAGTTCATGAAATCCATGCATTACTAATCAATTGGCTAGAAATAACAAAGATTGATGTACTCAATCCGCAGCAAATCTTAGAAATGTATGTTGTCAACAAAGTTCTCACCAATGCATCACAAAGTCTATTTACTTTTTTGAAAGAAAGAAAGATTAATAGTGAAGAAAAACTGATAATTGCATTGTCAGACTATAAGGATGCACATCCGCATGAGGAAATGGATAATAGAAATAATACTATTGCAGCTATGTCAAGTCCTCGATTCAACAACACTGGCAATTTTAATAACAGTGGCAAATTCAACAATAGCAATTTTAATAACAATGGCAGATTCAATAATGGCTATTTTAATAACAGTGGCAGATTCAACAGTAATAATGATATGAACAGACATCATCGTAATGATAGCAAGAGATTTCTTAGTTTGCCCAATTACAATAAGAAAAGGAATATCATTTGTTGGAATTGCAACAAAATGGGGCATATACGGAGAAATTGCAGAAGTAAAGTTACACAAAAGCCAGTGGAGAGAACATCACCAAATCAAAGTCCACAAAGACCAAGGAATGAAGAAAGAGGAAGACGAACTCAGAGACAAGACATACAAGATGATCAGCAAACAAAAAAGAAAGAGCATGCTAGTGATAATGGTGAACGACATTATGTATCAACTATCCTGGATACACAGGGCAAGTTGAAGTTCTACCCAGCATATGTTAATGGGAAGAAAACTCTATGTTTGAGAGATTCAGGATGTACTACTATTGTGATTGATGAGAAGCTAGTAGATGATACACACTACACAGACAAGCTCACAAACATAAGAATGGCAAATCAGAAAGAAATTAGCTGCAGAACTGCGAAAATTATAATAGATTCGCCATGGGTTACAGGAGAGGTGATTGCAACAGTTATGACAAACGCAATATGTCCTCTGATTATAGGCAATATCCCGAGCTTGCCAGATGACTCAGAGCATTTATTTGAGCAATGGTTACAAAAGCAGGAGGAAAAAGAGTGCAACGCAGTATATGTTGCAAAGACTAGAGCAAGAACTCAGGAGGGTGAAAAAGAAACACAAGTATCAAGCACAGAAGAAATATTAGAGATCAAAGAGGATATCACTAGAGAGAAGTTAATTGATATGCAAACAAAGGATACCAGTTTGGATAAGATTAGACAGAGAATTGATCAGAAGCAAGCCAATTATAGGGGACATACATTCTATTATGTAAATGAAGTACTGACGAGAAAGTTTCAAAACGAGAAGGTCACTTATAACCAAATTGTGGTTCCTACAGAATTGAGAGACATTGTTTTGCGTGCGGCTCATGACAGTCCATTGGCAGGGCATATGAGCGTACGGAAAACGTATCAAAGAGTAGCACAGAATTTCTTTTGGCCCAATATAAGAAAGGACATCAAAAGTCATATAAGCCGATGCAAATTGTGTATTACTAAAAACCCTATGCACGGGAAACACAAAGCACCTATTCAACCTACAGATAAAGTTGGGAGACCATTCGAGAAAATAGCGATAGATATCGTCGGACCAATGTGCCATACCTCAAGTGAAGGACATAAATATATCCTTACTGTTATTGATACTGCTACCAGATGGCCAGAGGCTATACCTCTGCGCAATGTGACATCGGAGAAAGTTTGCACAGCTCTACTAGATATATTTAGTAGATACGGATTCCCAGATATAATATTATCTGACAATGGTACACAGTTCACATCTCATATCACCAATGCTATAACAAGACTATTGGGTATAACGCAAGTATACTCAACCATATATAGACCGCAAGCAAATGGGATGAACGAGAGATGGAACAAGACATTGAAGATCATGTTAGCTAAGGCGAGTAATGATCATCCGAACAACTGGAACAAATTCATTCCCATGGTATTGTTCGCATATAGGGAAGTGAGACAAGATTCTACAGGATTTTCCCCTTTTGAATTGATGTATGGTGCAAATCCTAGAGGACCACTATCCATATTCAAAGGAAGAATGTTAGGACAGAGAGTGGCAGAGGATGACTCGTTTGAAGTTGTGACAAATGTGAGGGAGAGAATTCTGTATGGAATACAAAACGCACAGGAGAATGCAGACAGAGAAGCTAAGAGGCAGATGAATATAAAAAACGCTAACAGATGCTTACGGATTTTGAGGGAAGGTGACCAGGTATATGTGGGTCTTCCAAAGAATAGAGGTGAGACAGTATGGGAAGGACCATACATTGTCATAAAAAAGGTCAATAAAGTTGACTACATAGTTAACATGAAGGGAAATCCAAAAGTGTTACATATTGATCTATTGAGAAAATATGATGACAAACCTGAGAGGTTAACAAAAGTAACAGAAGAAATGAAAACAACTGTGGACAAAGATACCACAAATGAAGAAATGAATAGACAATTCCAACTACTACAAGAAGTAAGAACAGTAGCTACAGTGGTACAACTAGACAATGACATCAATAATAGAAATATGGTACCTGTTAAATATGTAGGGCAATTGAGAAACTTGATGAAGGAATTCAGAGATGTCATAACAAATGAAATTGGTCACACTGATAGGATACAACATAGAATTGAAATCATCAGAGATACCAATTTGAAACAGAAGCAATATCCAATACCATATGCATACAGAGAAAGTGTCAAGAAAGAACTGGACCAATTGATCAAAACCAAGAAAATTAGACGATCAAATGCTTCATTTGCGTCACCAGTAGTGGTAGTTAGAAAAAAGTCGGGACAAATCAGATTATGTTGTGATTTCAGAGAACTGAATAAAGTCACAAAGGTTGATGCAGAACCGATTAGAGATACCAGAGAACTTTTAGAGGAAATAGGTTCTTCTGAAATATATACACATTTTGATCTCAATCGTGGTTTTTGGCAGATAGCTATGGAAGAAAATTCAATTCCTTACACAGCTTTCGCAACAGACGAAGGACTTTTTGAATGGACAGTAATGCCATTCGGATTGGTAAACTCTACAGCTACTTTCTCACGATTTATGAGAGAAATGTTAGCAGGCGTTCCAAATGTGGTACATTTTGTAGATGATATCTGCATTCATACAAAAGACTGGAAATCTCATATTGCTACAGTTAAAGAAGTATTAACAAGGCTGAGACAATATGGTGTCACTATTGCACCAGAAAAACTAAAGTTTGCACAGAGTAGCATTGATTTCCTAGGCTTTAGAGTAGGAAACAGTAAGATACAACCAACTGATATAAACAGAGACAAGATACTAAACATTAAGATACCAAAATCTCAGAAAGAAGTCAAAGGTATACTTGGTTTATGTAACTTCTACAGTACTTTTATAGCCAATTTTGCTGACATCACTGCACCACTGAGAACACTAATAACCAAAGATAAAAAGAAACATATAGAATGGACGTCAGATTGTCAGAACGCATTGGATAAGATACAAGGAGTATTTCAGAGTGAGCAAATTCTGATTACACCAAATCTAAGCAAAGAGTTGATACTTGTTACAGATGCCTCAAACATAGCTTTAGGTGCTTGTTTGATGCAGGAAGTAGAGAATGTACTGAAACCAATTCTATATCTCAGTAGAGCTTTAACCAAGTGTGAGGTTAATTACTCAACGATTGAAAAAGAATGTTTAGCAGTGGTTTGGGCTTTGACCAAATTGCAAAAGTACTTACTAGGAAAGAAATTTACGTTACTCACTGACCATAAACCACTAATGGCTTTGAATAAGAAAAGAATTGCAAATGGCAAAATAAATAGATGGTTCCTAATTTTGCTAGACTATCAGTTTGAAATAAAAGCAATTAAAGGCAAAGATAACATTGTGGCAGATTTCTTATCAAGACAGATTGAATATGATCAAAATTATGAGACTGAGACTGAATTGAAACATATAAGCCAGAAATTGTAAAAGACTATACATTGATAATTTCAGACTAAGGTTCATTGGACAGAATCATGAATTTGTCAAATCAATTTTTTATTATTAAGATACATTATGTTATGAAATTTTTCTGTGTATTCATTAGTGTAAAATGTATGTTTAAGATATATATATATATTTCTGTATTGTTTGAGTAACAAAGAAGTATAAAATATTATTAAGTAGTATAAAATAAATGAATATTAAGAGGTATTGTTTATAGACACACTTGAATAGATAATGTATGATTGGAGGTTAGGAGTTAAATTAAGAGAGTTGATATTGTGGAATTTTTTGGTCATATAAAAGTTTTTGTTGTGACAGTGATCATTATTATAATTATAAGTAAGTGTAAAATATGATGAACAATTTTGGAGGATTTGGTCGCATAACATAGTGACAAGATGAAAATATGTGATTTGTATTATTTAACATAGATTTTATTACGTTATAACAGTTTGTCGTAAGTTGATAAACATGTTTGATATATTTAATAATGGATATTTTTTTTAATTTTTTGGTAGACAATGATTATTTTATTTTATGTTGTACTAAAAAATTTGGTGTCCAAATTTTTTGATGAGGAGAAGGGGCGTGTAACGACTGTTAATGTTGGTCAGTAGACCGTGACCGGTCATTGCGACCAGGACTGTGTTGGGCACAGTAGTTTGACCAGTTTTGTACAAACACGGGTTATGAGAAGGGGAGAGAGAGGAGTGAATAGAAAAACAAGAGCGAGTGTGTAACATGGAGAAGTAATGGTAGAGTGAAGACATATTTTGATGATGTTTGTGAGACTATGTTTTTTGGATATACAGTTATAAAGACACTGTATACAATTGATTTTTGGAACTATGGAATTAATGTTGAGAAGTGTTACTTGATGTTTCAAGAACTATTTTGTATCTATCGTGAATAAAATATATATGTCTAAGCATTGGAGTTGTATTCTGTGTATGAGGTGAAACATAAGAAGTGCATCCCATGTTTGTTGTGAGAGCTGTCTTGACGGGTGGAAATAATATAACGTACAACACATGGGGATGTTACAGAGACGTACCTTCTCTAATGAGATTATTGTGTACCATTGTTGGAGTCTAGTCTTGCATTTGTGTTAGTGTTTTAAATGTTATTTAAGTTACTGGTTTTCCTGGTTTGTTTAGATAACTCATTCCATGCCCGGATGCCACTCGGAAGAAAATGTACTTATATGCATTTGTGCTCGCATAAGGGATACAAACATTATACAAATGATATATTGATAAGGGCATTCTAAGTATTTGGGGAATATTTTTGGAATAGAAAATAACACTTTACAAGTAAAAGCTTATACAAATGTTGCATATAAAACCAAATAGAAACGATTCATGCCAGGCATATACAAGTTTATTATTGTATTGTTTGCTACAGTAAGCTACAGTATGTTTTAGAGTGCATTTTTTTGTTTTGTTAGTGTGCGTCGTTTACAACAGAAAAGTTTGTTTTACTATTTAATTACATCTTAAATACTATAAGCCTGCAAATATATAATTGCCTAGAGAAAACAAAAAAAACAAAAAAAACAATAAAAAAATACAACAGACGAGCCTTCCGACTCTTACGTTTAGGTCGTAACGATATAAAAGGGTTGTTCAAGATCTTATATGAGATTAGCCAACCAGTGGCACGCCAATAGGGCGCTGTACATGCACTCCACTTGTCTCCCCACCTGAGGAATCCCCCTCTGATCATCAACTTAGTGGCTGTCTCGGATACCTGCACTTGGAGCAGAAGTGGGGCACGGTGGCTGATGTACCGAATATCCTAGGTTCAAATCCTTGTAGAGGGTCTACCCAGCTCTGATGGGTACCGTACGGTACCTGACCTTAGTTGGGGTAAAGAAAAGGCTGCTAGGTATTGAGCTTGCTACACTATCCCCTAGTATGCCGTAGCCACATAAACTGGTGAACGTTGCTTCGACGGCACG
Source organism: Anisus vortex (assembly GCA_949126835.1). Taxonomy (NCBI): domain Eukaryota; kingdom Metazoa; phylum Mollusca; class Gastropoda; family Planorbidae; genus Anisus; species Anisus vortex. The sequence goes on along the minus strand of OX421509.1, from coordinate 22,329,349 downwards.
GCAAGTTGTTCCGACGGAATGCTTTAGGCCTACTTTTCTTTTTGGAGTAAAAATTCCGCCATGACTTTGTATACTGGTAAGCCAACTGATTTCATGCCAGATTTTATTGATGGCCTTCTTCCTCCATTGTTCTTCCCCATCTCCCCAATGGCCTTTCGTTCTTTTTCATTGCTATGATAAGAAGTTTCTTTCTGTCCATGCTAACCCATTTTCTTAATTTTGTTTATTCCTATCAGTTTCTAACATTTTCTAACTTCATTCTTGTGGGTTTCGATTTGTATAATTGTTATTTAATATTTGCCGGAATTTCAAAACCACCGAATAGGCTACTAACTTTTATGTCGGTCTTTCACGTCTCTGCATCATTCAAGAAAAGGATGGAAAGTACTTTTAGACTTTTAATGTTTTTTTTAGATGCAGTGAGAAGGATTTATAAATCTTGCCGAGATTGTTGAAGGTCTGTGCTGTCATAGTTAGTCTGATGGAGATTTCCATTTTAATGCTACAATCAGCTGAAATTTAGCTGCCAAGTTAATTCACGTTTTCTATCTTTTCTATTTCCACTCCGCTAAAATGTGTCTTTTAGGACCTTTTAGTCTTCACTTCCGTAAGTTTGGTCTTTCTGGAGTTGATCTTTAGTTCAACTATTTTGTTTATGTGTTCTACTAATATTTTCTCTTAGAGATCTTTTCCTGGATGTGAGTTCAGAGCCCAATCATCTGTAAAGCCGCAGTCCTCAATAAGAGAAATTTCTCCCCATACTAAACCTCTAAGTTTAAAGCTTTTAAACAGTTTGCCACAATCTGCTTTATTTGCCTTGTATTATTATCTCACTTATAGGAGGCATAAACAGATAGAAAACAACGGCCCTTTAAATAAAAAAAAACTTATCAAGAAAGATAAAAGAACAATATTAAATTTCAACATTTCAATGATTAATAAAGAAACAATGACTTTCTTACTTCCCAAAAATAATTTTAAAAAATACTAAGCACCCTTAAAAGAATATTTCAAAGAATCTTAGAATAAAACACTAAAGGCCGCTGATAACAAAACTTTTAAGTAAATGAATACTGCGAAATGACAACTTCCAAAATGACACGAACGACACGTAGTGAATTGTATTGTCATGTAATTTTGTCGATACGATTATTTGTTTTGAGATCAACCCATATCATACTAAACTTTTATAAAATATATTCCAACTTTATTTAAAGATGTACACAAAACAAAACAAAATATAACAATATTAATTTAAGATATAAGGTTTACATTTGTTCAATATTATTATAGGAAGAGCTTCAGAAAAATATGAAACACCGACATGCCAGATAATTATATTAGAGCGTTTAAAAAACAAAACAATAAATATATAAATGATAAGATAATCATTTACATATTGATTACTACCCTTAATCATTAAAGAATATTTTTTTATTGTCTAAAATATTTTCATGATAATATGTTAGTATATGTGTTGTTTTATTGCAGGGAAATTTTGGAAATGGTTCAAAAGGTCACCAACACACAAACAAAAAGGTATAAAACATTAATAAATATATATACATGCATATTAAAACATATATGTTTTAAATACTAAATTAATTTTTTTCGTGCACACTTTAGCTAATAAACATATTTTTGATACGTATCAACATTTCATTTCATCTTCTATATTTTTGTATATTTTATAAAATGAATAAATGTAGTTAGTACATCTTCGTTTTTATGACTAATGTGTATTTGTACGTAACAATTACATATTCTAGTAATGCCATTGATACTAGGAATATATTGTTAAAAAAAGAATTGACCATTTTATAACCCTTAAAAAGTAAATCCTATAGCTGCTTTTTTATTTACCCATCCAACAATGTTGCAATTTGCCACCTACATATTATTAATAAAAAATACTAAAGCTACATGTTTAGGATTATAAACGCAAGAACTACTGAAATCATTTTTAAATGTAACGGTTGTTAACTTATTTTAAACTAAGTGCATCTAAACAATTAGCCATTTAATTTTGCCATCCACATAGTCAGAGTCTTTTTCTTCTACTTCCTCATTGAACTATGGAAACCACGTTAGCCTTGAGGAAAAAGTCGACAATTTAAAAGTGATTTTGAATGTTCAAAAGTGTGCATTAACTACTTATAATATTTTATAACATACAAAAAAGAGTTTTAAATAGACGACGGAGTTTCATTGGAGGCATTTAGTTCAGTGATGATTTAAAAGTGATGGCGGCTTGCTCCAGTGTGTTCGACAGTCTTCTTCTGTTAGCCTGTCAGCAGAGCAGTTTGCTCTCTTGCATTTGATTCCAGAAAAACATAAAATGAATGCTAATGAATATGTATTTTTTAGTTGTTTTGTATTGCTGTAAGATGAGTTAGTAATGGTTGGTTGAGGGGTGAGTAGCGTGTGCCTGAGGTAGGTTAGCTTACCGCATTCAAGTAGGAAATGGTCTACAGTTTTTTTTGTGAGTAGTGGCAGTGTCTACTGTTTGGGTGGTATTTTTTTGTTTATTCTATTTAGGTGAGAGTTGAGTGCTATATGTCCTGTTCTTAAGTGGAAAATAGTGCATTGTTATTTGCCTGGGAGGACTTTTATGCTGTCTAGATTGTTGGGCTGATTCATTTCACCGTAAATTTTTCTTCTGTTTGTTCCATGTGCCCATGGATTTAGCCCTGCCTCTTTAAAGTTCTTTTTTAGCATGCTGCATACTGTGTTGGAGCTGAAAGGTCAATGTTTGCTCTCTTCCTAGCCAGTCTGTCAGCTTTTTCTTGGCCTGGTGTTTCAGTATATCCTTGGATCCATTGTAGAATTATGTTGATGTTGTATGTGCTTCTTAGGTAATCCAATGCATGTTATAATATTACTAATAATGTGAATTCTTTCAAACTTGGTGAGGTGTGGTTTGCTATTGTTTGAAGAGCTGATTGTGAGTCGGTAAAGATGACTATATCTGTTGGGATGAGCTGTTTGCTGTTAAATTCATGTAGGCTACTTTTAACTAAAGCGCAATTTTCATGGCATCAACTTCTGTTTGAAAATGTGTGTAATAGTTTCCACATGGTGCACTTATCTAGAGGCACGCAGAGCGATTTTCTAAGGCTCGCAAAAGATCCCTAAAAAGACAATAAAATAATATTTCAAACGATAATATTGGATGACTTTTAGGCTGTTGGCACTTTGAATAAATTAGAAATCACAATTTGTCATACAATTATCAAAAGGTTTTGACTCTTGATCTAGATCTATACGATAAACTATCATGAGAAAACCCTTTATGTTATAACTTTAATACTTAAACTACTCTTGTCGAGCAAGAGACCGTTGTTGGTAACATTTTAGCACGACGGATTCTTAAGGGTCACGTCTGCTGACTTACGGTAGGGTACGATGTTCTTTTGATTTAAGGGAGTTAAAATTGTGTGCTTAAATATTTTAGCTAGGCCTACAGTAACATTTGTTAACATAAACATTTTCGCAAATGAATGGAACTCATGAATGAGGGATTTTCTATAATTATCTTTATACGAAATTTAATGAAGTTGTTTGTAACGTATATTTTAAATGATATATTGTCGTGCATCATATCTTTAATTATGTAGGTACAATGCATTTAGTCATAACTAGCTGTTGATTTTTTTTCTTTTAGATAGAATATTATTGTTCATTTAATAGGCTATTATTAATAACAAGTCAACTCAACACAACTGTTTGCTACATTTTAATACCAGAAGCTTGATAGTGACAATTCTTATGCATATGCCAGGTTCGGGGCGACCAGAAACAATTAAAAAGAACAAAAACTAAATACCGAAAAGAAACGTTCATTGTCTTTATTGTAATAGTCTCTTTTCTTTCTCCCTTAACAAAACACATTGTAGTCATTCGTTTCTCCGTCATTTTGACGGGCATAACCACTAGTAAGGATATACAAATGCATATATAGTATAGGCTCTTATATATTTTACCAAACTCTGATCTCAAATCTCCGCTGCCTCGCGGCTACACCTGTTCATGGAGAGGCTAAGGGAGTAAACCCTAACAGAAAATCAGGAGATAGAGTCCCTAAGGCAGTTTTATAGCGAACGCGCTATCTCTCTGGCAACTCCTGCGACGCAGATGGTCCATCGTTTAATCATCTCGCTGTTCCCGTGGAACCGCCATCAGCGTGGAGAGAGAGGGCCTGCTGCATGGGCAACAGCTGGCCTTACTGAGCATCGCCCAGGCCATCGTGGCCTCCTTTTCGACTTCCCTCACCCCAACCTGGAGAGGTCACTCCAGCTTCGCTGCAAGGCGTAGGCACAACACGTGGAGCGGCAGTCTACCGGTTATAAGCCACTGCTCGATTGGCGTAGAGCTAGGCGCCAGGGGTCGCTCCAGACGGTGGGAGAGATTTTCACGTCTCACTGAGCATCTACCGCCCGCCTCAAGCTGGGCAGCCCCCAGCCAATAAGGTGATGTTCCGCCATGGCTTGCCTGCCCCATTGGGTGCATGGGGATCAGAGTGCTCAACTCAACAAGCGAGCCATAAGCCAAGCACCAGGAAAAAGAACAAGCAAGAAGTCTCCAGCACTTCGACTTGCAAGCTGGAACATTCGTACCATGTGCCCTGGAATCTACAATGACCTTCCTTCAACAGAAGATATGAGGAAAACTGCAATCATAGACAAGGAACTCTCCAGACTAAACATCGACATTGCATGCCTGCAGGAGACACGGCTGGCTGACAATGGCAGAATAAGTGATGCAAACTATACGTTCCTCTGGCAGGGACTGCCCTCAGACGGACCAAGGCAACTTGGTGTTGGCTTTGCCATTAAAAACTCACTAATGACATACATTGAGCAAGTGGCACAAGGCACTGAGAGGATGCTCGGCATCAAACTACTAACATCCATGGGTACAGCGCACATCCTCAGCCTATACGCCCCAACTCTCTGCTCTGAAGCAGAAACAAAAGACCCTTTTTATGAAACTCTGGATTCAGTAGTGTCAAATATCCCCAAACATGAAAGTCTATACCTCCTTGGTGACTTTAACGCCAGAGTTGGAGCGGATCACAAAGCCTGGTCTACCACTATTGGTACACACGGAATTGGCAAAATGAATGACAATGGCTAGCGACTGCTTGAGCTATGCAGCGCTCATAACCTGTGTATAACTAATACCTTCTTCAAATGCAAAGACATCCACAAAGTGTCACGGAGACACCCTCGCTCCAAGCATTGGCACCAGCTTGACCTCATTATCACCAGGCGCTCAGAACTGGCCAGTGTACTCCAAACACATAGCTACCACAGTGCTGACTACGACCCAGACCACTCACTGGTCGCAAGAAAAATAAAAATAACCCCAAGGAAGCTTGACCACTCTAAGAGAAAAGGGAAAACACGCATAAACACATGCCATACTAATAGCCCAGAGACCAGGGAGCGACTCAATAACAAGCTTAGTTCAGCCCTCACAGACCTTACCTCGCAGAAAGACGTCTCCAAGGCCCATGATGCAGGAAAAAATGTGACAGAAAAAATCGATGTCACATGGCTTCACCTTCGCGAAACCATTTACAATACCTCCATCGCCGTCCTTGGGAAGAAGGAAAGAAAAAGTGCAGACTGGTTTGAAGCCAACTAAGAGATAATGGAGCCCGTGACAGAGGCAAAGAGAAAAGCCCTAATGGCCTACAAAGCTGCCCCAGGACCTGATGCGTTGCAAAAACTCAGAAACGCCAGGAACATAGCCCGGAAGACCGCACGCTTCTGCGCCAACAAATACTGGGTTGATCTGTGCAAAGGTATCCAATCTGCTGCCGATCAAGGAGATGCTAAAAAAATGTATGAAGGTATAAAAAAAGGCCACTGGACCCCTAATTTCAAAGACAGCTCCACTCAAGTCGAAGACAGGTGAGGTGATAACCGAACAAGACAAGCAGTTGCAGCGCTGGACCGAGCACTACCTGGAACTCTACGCAACGCAGAACGTTGTCTCTGACTCCGCCCTAAATAGAGTTCCAGCACTACCAGTGCTGGATCAACTCGATGCCCTGCCCTCGATAGAGGAGCTCAGTAAGGCCATTGATCACCTCAGTAGTGAAAAGGCTACAGGAAACGATGGCATCCCTGCAGAAGTCATCAAGTGCGGTAAGCCAGTATTACTAAAGCCTCTGCTCGACCTCATCTGCAAGTGTTGGGAAAGTGGCCACATCCCACAAGACATGCGGGATGCCAAGATAGTAACTCTCTACAAAAATAAGGGTGACCGTAGCGATTGTAACAACTATCGAGGCATATCACTACTCAGTATTGTGGGAAAGGCCTTTGCAAGAGTGGTTCTGGCACGCCTGCAAACTCTAGCTCAAAACGTCTACCCAGAATCCCAATGTGGCTTTCGGGCTGACCGGTCAACTATGGATATGGTTTTTTCACTGCACCAGTTACAAGAAAAATGCCGGGAACAGCAGAAGGTCCTCTTCATTGCATACATTGACTTGACTAAGGCATTTGACCTAGTTAGCCGCACTGGACTCTTTAGCATACTGAAAAAGATTGGATGTCCGCCCCGGCTACTAAGTATTATTGAGGCTTTCCATAACAACATGCACAGCACAGTTCTCTTCGACGGCGCCACATCAGAACCATTCCCAGTGTGTAGCGGGGTTAAACAGGGCTGCGTCCTGGCACCAACACTCTTTGGTATCATCTTCTCAGTACTCCTCCGATATGCTTTTGAGAACTGCACCGAGGGCGTGAACATCCATACTAGGGCCGATGGAAATCTCTATAACATAGCCCGGCTCCGTGCAAAGAGCAAAGTGGAAACCGTATTAATCAGAGAATTGCTATTTGCTGATGATGCAGCTCTTGTTTCACATACAAAGGAAGGACTCCAGCAACTGGTCAGTAGATTCTCGGAGGCGTGCAAAGATTTCGGCCTAACAATAAGCCTAAAAAAGACAAATATTATGAGGCAAGGTACAGAATGCCTCCCATCAATCTCAATTGAGGGAAACCCTCTGGATGTTGTCGAGGACTACACATACCTTGGCAGCAACATTTCAAGCTCACTGTCCCTGGAAAAAGAAATACAAACCAGAATCGGCAAGGCAGTATCTTTAATGGCAAGGCTCAACCAAAGAGTATGGGATAATGCTCAACTCACTGATAGGACAAAAATCTCTGTCTACCAGGCCTGTGTGCTAAGCACAATTCTCTATGGAAGCAAGACCTGGGCTACATACGCTAAGCAAATTAAGCAGCTCAATAGCTTTCACCTGCGATGCCTGCGCAGGATACTCCACATCAAATGGCAGGAAAGAGTCACAAATGTGGAGGTGCTCAGGAGAAGTCATATGCTGAGCATAAACTCAATCCTGAGTGAGAGGCGCCTGCGTTGGATAGGCCATGTCCACAGGATGGGTGCGTAGCGCATCCCAAGAGCCCTACTGTATGGAGAGCTTGCAGCCGGTACAAGAAAGAGGGGTCGCCCTTGCCTGCGGTTCAAAGACGTCTGCAAGAAAGACTTATTACTGGCACGCATTGAGCCCAACACGTGGGAGAGCCATGCTGAGGAACGCACCTCCTGGCGGTCGAAGGTGCGCGAGGGAACTCAAGCTGCAGAAGCCACCCTCATAGAAAGAAGCGAAGAGAAAAGAGCCAGGAGAAAGGCGAGAGGCAGAGAGAAAGGAGACTGCGCCATCGTCCCTTGAGGATGGAAGGATGCCATATATATTTTACCAAATATATGAAATATGAGCCCAAGTTCTACTTACGTTATTATAATAGGATAAAACACACAATGTCAAGCCAGAGTGAACATTTTCATTGCACGCTTAAAATAGGGGAAAATGGTCCTAAGTACCTTGGCTGGGTAATGCTTTTTTAGGGTGTAAAAAAATGTATTGGCAATAATATGTAAGCTAAACCAACATTGATCGTTATAGCTTGTAAATATACATTTTGTTTATTAGACTATGTGTGACCATAAGAATCAATTTATTTTTATGAGTATAGTAAAAAGTAAAGTAGTATGAGTATAAAGAGAGCATTTCCTGTTGCGCCAGCATTAATTAAATCTGGATAATAGTGTCTGTTGTCGTTAAACTTGCCAAGTTTTAGGACTACCTTAATTAATGAGCCAACTAACTCTACAATAAAAAAAGGTTTGACAGCAAAAAGAAATTGAAGCACAATCAGAATACAACCCATCAGAAATCGTTTAGAACACTTATCAACACGATAGTGCCCATCCTCTCCCAATAAACTCTTATGTCACATTAGTATTATCCGAAAAGCCTACACATTGAGCCTGCATTACTTTGTGATATTGCTGCGCTGTCTTACTGGGTGTGATATTATTGGCGAGCCGTCCGGGATAATTATTACAATGACAAAGTTACCTTAAATTAAATAATGTTGCGATTTTATATTTGATACCTTTTTGTTTCAATTTCTAAATATAAATAAGAACTTATGTATTGCATTTACTTCCATTTCTTTAAAATACTAGGTACACATATAATAATTAATAGTCTATATTTTTATTTTTATTGTTTGTATTTTATTTAAGTTTTTGATTTTTATCATTTTTAAAACAATTTAAAGTTAATTTGTATAAATACTTTTTGTTTATAGAATATTATTTTGCTTTATTTTGAGCACATTAAAACAAAGCATTTAAACATTTTTTTTTCAGATGAATTATCATATAGATCTAGAGGTAATTTGTTTTTTATTATTGTGTACATTTAACAGTAGAGCTCCAAAAGAATGAATAATAATATCTTAATACTGGATGCGAATTAGTTATTCTCGTGGTTCAAATAAATATCATATGAATAGATACTTTTAAATCTAGAACAAAATAAGAAATGGATTTTAAAAATAAACGTATTGTCTACTAAATAATTTTATGTCTTATCTATGACGCTAACCTTTATCTTATGTAAAAAAATAAAATAAATCTAGAATCAAACAACGCTAAAGTAGACATATTATAACGTCAGCTTAAGAAAAATACTGAATAAAAAATTATAATTTAAAAGATCATAATTTTAAAAAAAAACAAATACTTTTGACTAAATATTGTTTGCGATCTTAGTACTTTTTGCAGCAAATCATTTCTTTTATATTTGATAATACATGTAGATGTATAAATGTATTAGTTTCTACTTGACAGATACAAGAATACAATTATAAAAAGGATGTATTATTGTAATACTATTCAGTTTTTTTAAATACTATTTAATGCAAGTTAGGCAGCGTTCACATGTTTGTGAATGGCCAGCTTAATGCCAAGCTACTATAACCTATTTCCCAAATTGATGGGAAAATTATTATGACAGTGTTTCTTTACTAACAATTTTATTGTACTGCTTTTACAATAAAACGGGTTTTATGCACGAGAGTTAAATCGTAAGGCGAATTTGACATTATGGGATTGTTGTGGCCAGCTAAGTGCACCCGTTGTTTCACGTCTAGACACTCGATGCCTACAAGACTGTATTATGGTGACTATGTCCGATATTTTCATTCATTTCCTTGACGTTGTAGTTGTAAATAAATATATTATCCTATTGTAAACAATGAAACAAAAAAAGTAACTTGACGAGGAAGCTTCAGTGTAAATTTTGTTGATTTAATTCAGGTGATAACTTGTAAGTATGTACAATAAATGTAGTATTTACAGCAATAATAGAATAGTGCCAACACAAGCGTCCATGCAACAGAAATTATTTACAAAACCAACTGCCTTCAAAGACAACGCGAATCATTAAATACTCCGGAGTAGAGCTCGGAACAGAACTATTACTAGGAGGTGTGAAAATAATGGTATCATTACAAAACTCATAATAAAAATGATAGTTTTTAACATGAACTCTCCTGTACGAGAAATAATAAACTGGTCCTAGCCATTCCGAGAATTTGAGGTCGGCACAGGATTGGATTCCTAAGATTACTAAAAATCTTTTGCACTCGTTACTAAAAATCAAGGAAATGGAAAACTTAGACCCGCCCACAAAGCCTGCGTTAGGGGAGTGCCATTATTATGTGACAGTAGTATGAGTATAAAGAGAGCATTTCCTGTTGCGCCAGAATTAATTAAATCTGGATAATAGTGTCTGTTGTCGTTAAACTTGCCAAGTTTTAGGACTACCTTAATTAATGAGCCAACTAACTCTACAATAAAAAAAAAGTTTGACAGCAAAAAGAAATTGAAGCACAATCAGAATACAACCCATCAGAAATCGTTTAGAAAGCTTATCAACACGATAGTGCCCATCCTCTCCCAATAACCTCTTATGTCACATTAGTATTATCCGAAAAGCCTACACATTGAGTCTGCATTATTTGTGATATTGCTGCGCTGTCTTACTGGGTGTGATATTTTTGGCGTGCCGTCCAGGATAACTAGTACAAAGACAAAGTTACCTCAAATTTAATAATGTTGCGATTTTATATTTGATACCTTTTTGTTTCAATTTCTAAATATAACTAAGAACATATGTATTGCATTTACTTCCATTTCTTTAAAATACTAGGTACACATATAATAATTAATAGTCTATATTTGTATTTTTATTGTTTGTATTTTATTTAAGTTTTTGATTTTTATCATTTTTAAAACAATTTAACGTCAATTTTTATAAATACTTTTGTTTATAGAATAATATTTTGCTTTATTTTGAGCACATTAAAATAAAGCATTTAAACAATTTTTTTTCAGATCAATTATCATTGTCCGGTAAGTTTTTTTTTTTTTTAAAATTTATTATTGTGTACATTGAACAGTAGAGCTCCAAAAGAATGTATAATAATATCTTAATACTGGATGCGAATTAGTTATTCTCGTGGTCCAAATAAATATCATATGAATAGATACTTTTAAATCTAGAACAAAATAAGAAATGGAATTTAAAAATAAACGTATTGTCAACTAAATAATTTTATGTCTTATCTATGACGCTAACCGTTATCTTAGGTACAAAAAAAAATCTAGAATCAAACAACGCTTAAGTAGACATATTATAACGTCAGCTTAAGAAAAATACTGAATAAAAAATTATAATTTAAAAAATCATAATTTAAAATAAATACAAATAATTTTGACTAAATATTGTTTGCGATCTTAGTACGTTTTGCAGCAAATCATTTCTTTTATATTTGATAATACATGTAGATGTATAAATGTATTAGTTTCTACTTAACAGATACAAGAATACAATTATAAAAAGGATGTATTATTGTAATACTATTCAGTTTTTTTAAATACTATTTAATGCAAGTTAGGCAGCGTTCACATGTTTGTGAATTGCCAGCTTAATGCCAAGCTACTATAACCTATTTCCCAAATTGATGGGAAAATTATTATGACAGTGTGTCTTTACTAACAATTTTATTGTACTGCTTTTACAATAAAACGGGTTTTATGCACGAGAGTTAAATCGTAAGGCGGGTTTGACATTATGGGATTGTTGTGTCCAGCTAAGTGCACCCGTTGTTGCACGTCTAGACACTCGATGCCCACAAGACTGTATTATGGTGACTATGTCCGATATTTTCATTCATTTCCTTGACGTTGTAGTTGTAAATAAATATATTATCCTATTGTAAACAATGAAACAAAAAAAGTAACTTGACGAGGAAGCTTCAGTGTAAATTTTGTTGATTTAATTCAGGTGATAACTTGTAAGTATTGTTAGGTTACAGTGCATACATAGTCTAAAACACCATATTATTAATCCCTCGACAGAGTTTATATTTTAAAATGCTTTAATTGTCGGGACACGACTGTTTATTTTTCCTTCGTTGACTAAAATCTAATTAGGCTATAAACGCATCACTCTTGAAACCAGCGTAAACCAGTTAGAGCTAACGCGGAGGGATATTCAATTTCGCGGGCTTCCTAGGTACTATAAAAGATAGAGACGCGGACTACTTCTCTCTCTTTCCGCTAGGCACCACTGACAGTAGGACACTACGCCTTACTTACCAATTATCGCCATGTGCATTTGTTTCACTAACATCGTTTGATTTGCAAGTTATAATAAAGTTTCTTCATTTATTAGTCAAGGATTTGGTTTTTGAATTTATGTTATTATTGAGAACAATTGAATAGTATTAGGACAAGGTTAACCAAACTTGGAAAAATTGCTGCAGACTGTTTATTACTCTCAGAACGAAGTGAGTTCCCGCTGGCCTTAAAAATCAAACCCTAGTCAACCGCCAAAAGAATTGGAGTGAAAGCTACAATTTAACATGTGGTCTCTGTCCGGCAAATAGTTTATCAGCATTACAAGAGGTCTAACGTCTGGAAGTATATTATATTCAAATACTCAAGGTAATAACGTTTTATAATTTTTTCAAGTAGCAAGATTATTATTGGAAAAATCAAGGCGACACGTCACAACAATTTAACGATGTCTGCCGCGCAAATTTTTACAAGCACTTCAATAATGAATCATTGTTAATACTGAGGAATCGCCACGGAGAAGTTTATTGTTTGTGAAGAAGGAAATAATCTACTTACTATACATAATAAATATTTTTACACAAGTTGCTTTACACAACTACGAGGATAATTTTTCAAGACTACAGTTTTACAACTCATTACTGTCACTGCTACAATCGAATATTCAGCTGGAAGATTTTATTTACATGTTGCATCAGAGTCTATTTTATCTACAAATTATCGTTCTGCAATCACGAGGATTTCATCATACTACCGTTACAAGGTTTTTCAGCATTCGTACTCAAGTAAATTCCTGAAATAATTTTTAACTCATACTATTGTCTAATAATTAGGACTGTGTTGTGTAGTGAATTTGGACATTCTAGCACACGTAAGTTGGATCTTAATTTCTTTTTTAAGTAACATTTCTAATTGATCAAGCACAATGGATGCTAATAGAATGTTTACTACTGATGAGTTAGATAGGCTAACGCTGACTCAACTCAAAGAATTGGCTCATGGCTTAGAGATATCTGTTACGCAGGTTACCCCTACTCGTACTAAATTACAACAGCAGATCAGGGAGTGCCTAGCAGATAACAACCAACTAATAGTTGATGATGTTGAAACTGATCAGATATTGAGCGGGAATGACACTGAAAATGTACGTGTAGATGAAGATAATGATCAAGCATTGCAACTGAATGAGCAATTAAGATTACAAATAGAACTAGCAAAAATTGAAGCTGCCAAGCAAGAAAGAATACAAATAGCTGCTCAGCAAGAAAGAATACAATTAGCTGCCCAGCAAGAAAGGATAGAACTTGCTAGAACAGAAGCAGCCAAACATGAAAGAATCGAAATAGCTAGAATGGAACTTGAGGGCAGAACACTTAATGCTCGCCAACCAAATAAAGAAATCTCAAACATTGAGCTGGCCAAATATTTACAATATGTTCCAAAATTTTCTACCCTCGACCCTGAAGATTTTTTTTTATTGCTGGAGAAAAATGCTAAAGACTATTAATTTCCTAAGGATAAAATGGCATTAATTCTTAGATCGGCATTAACTGAAGGAAGGGAAAAGGACGTTGTTTTGGCACTGAGTGAACAAGAAAGCAATGACTATGAGTGTATTAAACAAAAGGTCTTACGTGTTTTTGAAGGTAGACCGGAAAAATACCGAAGAGAGTTTAGAGAACTAAGAAAAGGTAGTCAACAGACCTATGCAGATTTTCTTAGGCAAAAGGAAAAATATCTGGACAGGTGGCTACGCTCCAGGAGAGTAAATAATAACTATGAAGAATTTAAAGAGGTTATTTTGTTTGAAGAGTTCCTAAACTGCACAAGAACTGATATTAAGCTGCACATTGCAGACAGGGAGGTGGCTAAAGCTATAGAAGCAGCCAGATTGGCAGATGTCTTTGTACTCTTACATCCATATCCTACAAGAGATCTCCGAGAAAACTCACAACAATCACAACAATCCAGAAATAAACCAGAGCAATTCCATAACCAGAAATTTAACTCTGACAGGCGAAATAAAATGGACAACTCCAATAACTTTAGGACTGTAAATAATGCAAATGATAGAAATGTGAAACCTATGAAACTTGTATGTGCCCACTGCAAGAAAGAGGGACATACTAAACAAAACTGTTTTGTACTGAATGGGAAGCCAGCAAAACCAAAACAGGTATTTGCAGCTACTTGTGTTACTCTAAGTAGAGAGGACATATTTACACCCAAACCAGTATGTGAAGCAAATGGCAATAGGAAGGCAAAAAGCGGAAGACAAAATTTAAGAGGAAATGACGAAACCTCTAACATCAAGCTAAAAGCTAATTGTGTGACAATGAAAGATGGGTCTATACCAATCTGCAAAGCCAAACAGAAGGAAGATCATATGAAAAGTAGTCAGGTAGTGAGAGAGAGTTCTCCTCACTCATGTGCTGATGGGTCACGTAAGCCCAAGCGACGCACGAGAGCAAACCACATAAGAGACAAGAGATCCGGTGGTGAAGCCAAAGAAAAGGTCGAGTTAGTGCATAAAACTGTAAAACGTAATAATGAGAATGATTGTAAACTTACATCAACTATATTTACAAACTCTAACCTAAGTCCACAGAAAAACAAGCTAGCTGATGGTTGTTCAAAAATAAAGGCAGAACAGACCAGTAAAAGTCCACCAGAGAACAACACTCTGAGAGAATTCAGACCGTTCATCTAGGAAGGCTATGTATCCATGCCAGGAGATGGAAGCTGTCGGAGTAAAGTTCTAATGTTGAGAGACACGGGTGCATCCCAGTCGCTTCTTCTAGAAGGTATATTACCACTTTCCAGTGATTCATTCACAGGTAGAAAGGTACTCACGAGAGGTGTGGAGATGGGCGAGACAAGCGTGCCACTACACACGATACAGCTAGAAACGGAACTGATATCTGGTACTGTGGTTGTCGGAGTACAGCCAGCCCTTCCAATTGACGGTATAGCACTCCTCATTGGAAATGACCTAGCTGGAGGTAAGGTGATATTGAATAGCATAAAGAAAGATTCAGTCTTATCATCCTTAGGCTCAGCAAAGGTACAAGACCCCAACTCGTCCAGTGACATCGGTGTGGGCAAAAGTAACACTGCACACCCCACTTGTGCCGTCACTAGGGGCATGAAACAAAGAAAGCAGCAGAAGAAAGCAGAGTCCAGAGAAGCCCAAGCGGAACAGAACTCCAGCTTGCGAGAGTCAGTTATTGGCACGACTCAATTCGCCAACCTACTCCACGGCACCACCTCTGAGACCAATATCAACATGTCTTCTAGACATCAACTCATCCAGGAACAAAAAGACGACGTGAACATTGCCAGGCTTCGTGAGCAAGCTGTCACCGAACCTGAGGCAGAGAAATTAGCAGTGTGCTACTACATAAAAGATGGCCTGCTAATGCGTAAATGGACACCACGCGACGACCAGATTAACGAAGGTTGGTCCGAAACACACCAAATCATCGTTCCAAACCGTTATCGAAATGATATCCTGCGTATCGCTCATGATTTGCCTTATTCTGGACACATGGGAGTCTCAAAGACCCATCGTCGGGTTCTCCCCTACTTTTTCTGGCCAGGATTACATAAAGACATCGTGACATACTGCAGAAGCTGTCATTTTTGTCAGCTGATAGGCAAGCCTAATCAGAAGATACCAGTCGCTCCATTACACCCTATACCCGCATTCGGGGAACCCTTCAGTGAAATCCTAATTGACTGTGTTGGTCCACTACCGAAAACCAGATCAGGACATCAGTACCTACTGACCATAATGTGTGCCTCCACAAGATTCCCTGAAGCAATTCCTCTATGGAACATCACCGCGAGAAAGGTCACTGACGCACTCGTCGAGTTCTTTACAAGATACGGGCTACCTCGGTCTATTCAGTCAGACCAGGGAACGAACTTCACGTCGAAACTGTTTGAGCAAATTATCAGTAGTCTTGGTGTTGAGCATCGAAAAGCAACTGCCTACCACCCAGAGTCGCAAGGCGCTCTCGAAAGGTTCCACCAAACACTAAAAACAATGCTGCGTACGTACTGCACGGAGAATGAGAAAGACTTGAATACCGGTGTGCCTCTTTTGTTATTCGCTGCACGGGAAGCCGTACAGGATTCACTAGGCTTTAGTCCATTTGAACTCATATTCGGACACACGGTAAGGGGTCCACTCAAAATGTTGCAGGAATCTTTGTTGAAATTAAATGAGCAAACTGACCTGCTCACTTATGTCTTAAATTTTAAGAATAGATTATATGATGCCTATGAGGTATAAAAAAGGCATTTACAAAAGGCACAGAGCCAAATGAAAACCTGGTATGATAGGAAATCTAGGGACAGAATTTTTCAACCAGGGGAAAAAGTTTTGGTTTTCTTACCTATTCCCGGTCAAACCCTTTGTGCTAAATTCACTGGTCCATATGCCATAGACTCGAGAATTGGGGGGGGGGGGGGTAAACTATCTGATTAGAACACCTGACCGCCGGAAAACCAAGCGATTGGTACATGTAAACATGTTAAAACAGTACCATAGTAGAGAATCTGAAAAACTAAAATGCACTAATGTATTGCCAATGGCACCAGTTGCACAGGTCAAGGGAGAAAATTCCTTAATGGTTAGTAACTTAGCCGAGAGCGAGTTTCAAACATACCAGACCACCGCGGTAGATAATGAATTTGCCGAGAGCACAAATAAAACATATTCTACTACGCGAAATTTCAGAATCACATTATATAACTTATCAGATGATCAAAATGATCAGATATGTTCTTTGCTTAGTGTTTTCTCTAACATTCTCAGCAATGCACCGTATAGGGCACAACTCATTGCACATTGTATTTCGGCATTCAAAACACTTAAAAACCACTTCTTTTAGTACACCAGTATTGGGTACAAACAACGGAAAATCATAATAGGGTCTAGTTGCACAGTAAATAAGGCTTTGGTAACAATAATACCGCGATAAGGACTTGTACTTATACCGGAACGGGTCTAGTTTCCCTAGGGAGGTGTATTCTAATGGTAACCCAATTTTGTTCGCTAAGCCAACTGTGGATGCCTTCTTGATATGATTTTTATTCTATTTTGCATGTTGTATTAAAAAGAAAATATATCTTAAAAACAATTGTGTTTTTCCCCAAAACCCCATGTATATAATACAATTATTGAGATGTACTTTTATACACTGCACAATTATACTTTGCTAATGTACAAGAGAAAAGTATCATAACAATTTGCAACACAAAAACTAACATGCATTAATTCAATGAGTAATGTACATTTTTAATTGCATTTGATTATTGGTATTATGATTTTTTCCCTTATGGCGTTTATATGTTTGTCTTTATTGTCTGTACTTATGACAACTGACAACTATGACTACTGTGAGGTGTTTTCTTTCGGTAAGTGATAAAAAAACATGGTGAGCTAATCAACAAAACTAAAACTTGATAGGTTTATATTTTTTTTGTTCGGTAAAAACTCCAAAAAGGTCAACGTTTACACAATTGCACTTATACTAAATAGTAAAGAAACGTCTTGCACTAAAAAGGTTCAATGTATACTTTTAAAAATTAAAGAGGTAACTTGCACTAAAAAAGGTCAATGCGTACACATCTTTAGAAAAATAATAGAGCATCCTTAAACTTGAAAACCTATAAATCAAAAGAACTTAAAATTTTAACATAAAATTTTAAAAAGAGAGTGATAATGGTAATGTGCTTGAGGAGTAATATCTAACAAACCTGGTTAGAACTCTAAAGTTGAACTTTAAACGGGTAGCTTAAGGTTTAAATTGGTTGCACTTACTAAAATAAATGGAAAATACTCTTTTCTTGTAAAAAGGTAATTAAGAATCAAGTCAAATGTTTTCTATTAAAGAGATAAATGCTATGACTAAACTTTTAAATAAGAGTTAAACATTGAATTAAAAATCTTGTAAGCAATGGAAAGACTTAATAACTGGATTTTTTTTAAAACATGAAATGAAAGTTAAGATTTAGTTACAGAGGTAAATACTCTGAAAGCATCAACTCAAAGGTTATACTCTTAAGAAATTATACTCTTAAAAGGTAAAGGTTAAGTTAAAATAACATTTAACTAAATACGGTCACTGTGTTATTTTCTTGAAAAATTTAAGGTTAAATGAGCTGTACATTTAACTAGAGTTGTTGAATAAATGTCTACGGACACTGGTATTTTACTATTTTAGGAATAACTAATTCCGTTGTAAATAAAAACACTAAACTTGTACTATAAAGAGCGAATAGCGAACGTCTTACTTGGTTAAAAATGACTATTAATGTTAAATAAATGATTATTGACGTAAACTGAATAAGTATTGATATTAATATTAATACAATCATTTTTAATGATCAATAAATCTATGGGTTAAAATAATACTTTAATATTAGAGATATAAACTCTCACACTACATCATTCATTCTTTAAAATTATCTATAAATAGAATAGATAAGATAAAAAGAACTAAAATATTTTTAAAGTATTTGGAATATTATTAAAATATTTGGTTGTCATTAAGATTATTAAAACCTGAGTAACCTCATGTAGGTAAAGTTAATACTTAGGCTGGGTAAGAATCTATGACTAGTTATTGTCTGATATCTGTAGCAAAGGATTACTAAATAACATGGTTATTAAGGAATAGATCAATGGTAAAACACACTATAAGGAAACACGTATGAACTTAGGTAGTAACTAAGGTTGATATAAGTAACTTATGGATAAGGTAACATACAACATCCTAGTTAACAACACATCAGTATATACTCGTTATACGAAAGGAGACTTCACTCTTTCGTGGACTGACGTATATGTGTTCCTGTTCTTGATTGTTTTTACTTTATTGTGTGCATAATGACTTACTTTGTTCCTTGTTGTTATATAAATACTCGTATTGTTTGTGCCTAATGTGCACTAAATTGTTATTGTTAAATGTGCCTAATGTGCACTAATCTTTTATTGTTAAATGTGCCTAATGAGCACCTATTTTGTTCCTTATAAACAATTGTACTGTTCGTGCCTACGGAGCACTACATTTTTATTGTGGAAATGTGCCTAATGCGCACTTAAATTGTTCTATTACTTAAACTGTTTTTTTGGACATCTACACTGACAGTCGTACTATTATTGTTAGGAAACGTGATGGCTAAAAGAAAATTCCCCATCACAGATGACACATTTTCTTTTCTTTTTGTGGAATGGAGGTGTTAGGTTACAGTGCATACATAGTCTAAAACACCCTTTTATTAATCCCTCGACAGAGTTTATATTTTAAAATGCTTTAATTGTCGGGACACGACTGTTTATTTTTCCTTCGTTGACTAAAATCTAATTAGGCTATAAATGCATCACTCTTGAAACCAGCGTAAACCAGTTAGAGCTAACGCGGAGGGATATTCATTTTCGCGGGCTTCCTAGGTACTATAAAAGATAGAGACGCGGACTACTTCTCTCTCTTTCCGCTAGGCACCACTGACAGTAGGACACTACGCCTTACTTACCAATTATCACCATGTGCATTTGTTTCACTAACATCGTTTGATTTGCAAGTTATAATAAAGTTTCTTCATTTATTAGTCAAGGAGTTGGTTTTTGAATTCATGTTATTATTGAGAACAATTGAATAGTATTAGGACAAGGTTAACCAAACTTAGAAAAATTGCTGCAGACTGTTTATCACTCTCAGAACGAAGTGAGTTCCCGCTGGCCTTAAAAATCAAACCCTAGTC
Organism: Anisus vortex; assembly: GCA_949126835.1. Classification (NCBI taxonomy): domain Eukaryota; kingdom Metazoa; phylum Mollusca; class Gastropoda; family Planorbidae; genus Anisus; species Anisus vortex. The sequence goes on along the minus strand of OX421509.1, from coordinate 22,309,594 downwards.
AACCGCCAAAAGAATTGGAGTGAAAGCTACAATTTAACAGTATGTACAATAAATGTAGTATTTACAGCAATAATAGAATAGTGCCAACACAAGCGTCCATGCAACAGAAATTATTTACAAAACCAACTGCCTTCAAAGACAACGCGAATCATTAAATACTCCGGAGTAGAGCTCGGAACAGAACTATTACTAGGAGGTGTGAAAAAAATGGTATCATTACAAAACTCATAATAAAAATGATAGTTTTTAACATGAACTCTCCTGTACGAGAAATAATAAACTGTTCCTAGCCATTCCGAGAATTTGAGGTTGGCACAGGAGTGGATTTTTAAGATTACTAAAAATCTTTTGCACTCGTTACTAAAAATCAAGGAAATGGAAAACTTAGACCCGCCCACAAAGCCTGCGTTAGGGGAGTGCCATTATTATGTGACAGTAGTATGAGTATAAAGAGATCATTTCCTGTTGCGCCAGCATTAATTAAATCTGGATAATAGTGTCTGTTGTCGTTAAACTTGCCAAGTTTTAGGACTACCTTAATTAATGAGCCAACTAACTCTACAATAAAAAAAGGTTTCACAGCAAAAAGAAATTGAAGCACAATTAGAATACAACCCATCAGAAATCGTTTAGAAAGCTTATCAACACGATAGTGCCCATCCTCTCCCAATAACCTCTTATGTCACATTGTATTATCCGAAAAGCCTACACATTGAGCCTGCATTATTTGTGATATTGCTGCGCTGTCTTACTGGGTGTGATATTATTGGCGTGCCGTCCAGGATAACTAGTACAAAGACAAAGTTACCTTAAATTTAATAATGTTGCGATTTTATATTTGATACCTTTTTGTTTCAATTTCTAAATATAACTAAGAACTTATGTATTGCATTTACTTCCATTTCTTTAAAATACTAGGTACACATATAATAATTAATAGTCTATATTTTTATTTTTATTGTTTGTATTTTATTTAAGTTTTTGATTTTTATACTTTTGAAATCAATTTAACGTCAATTTTTATAAATACTTTGTGTTTATAGAATATTATTTTGCTTTATTTTGAGCACATTAAAACAAAGCATTTAAACATTTTTTTCAGATGAATTATCATATAGATCTAGAGGTAATTTTTTTTTTATTATTGTGTACTTTTAACAGTAGAGCTCCAAAAGAATGAATAATAATATCTTAATACTGGATGCGAATTAGGTATACTCGTGGTCCAAATAAATATCATATGAATAGATACTTTTAAATCTAGAACAAAATAAGAAATGGATTTTAAAAATAAACGTATTGTCAACTAAATAATTTTATGTCTTATCTATGACGCTAACCGTTATCTTATGTAAAAAAAAAATCTAGAATCAAACAACGCTAAAGTAGGCATATTATATCGTCAGCTTAAGAAAAATACTGAATAAAAAATTATAATTTAAAAAATCATAATTTAAAATAAATACAAATACTTTTGACTAAATATTGTTTGCGATCTTAGTACATTTTGCAGCAAATCATTTCTTTTATATTTGATAATACATGTAGAAGTATAAATGTATTAGTTTCTACTTGACAGATACAAGAATACAATTATAAAAAGGATGTATTATTGTAATACTATTCAGTTTTTTTAAATACTATCTAATGCAAGTTAGGCAGCGTTCACATGTTTGTGAATGGCCAGCTTAATGCCAAGCTACTATAACCTATTTCCCAAATTGATGGGAAAATTATTATGACAGTGTTTCTTTACTAACAATTTTATTGTACTGCTTTTACAATAAAACGGGTTTTATGCACGAGAGTTAAATCGTAAGGCGAATTTGACATTATGGGATTGTTGTGGCCAGCTAAGTGCACCCGTTGCCCACAAGACATTTTTATGGTGACAATGCCCGATATTTTTATTCATCGTGCTAATCTTCCCGAAGATTGATTTCTTCTGTTTCACACATTCACACTAATTTACACATGAATTGATTGAATTGAGCTGTGATAAAGTCGAGACGACTTTGTTTAGTGTGAAATCAAGGGGAGATGATAATACATTTAGTATACAATACCTGTATCAGACAGACATAGAGCTGTCTTACATGAGAAATCAATAACATGTAAAAACACCCAACGCGTGAAATTATATGAAAACGTTAAAAACACACTAAGAGTACAAGCACAGTGATAATAATAATTCCAAAATTCCGTCATACGTTAGACAAACCTAATGCACTGTGCCCTAAATAAAAAAAAGATTAGTCAGCAAATAGAAATAGCTGTACAATCAGAAGACAAATCTTCATAACACGTTTTCAAAGCTGATCAACACGATAGTCCAATAATCTCTTATGTCACATTGACATTACCCAAGAAGCCTACACTCATAGTCTACATTACATTATAATATTAATGCGCTGTCATACCGGGCGAGATGTAATTAGCACGTTGTCCGGGATAACTAGTAGCCTACACTGCAACAGTGACCTAAAATTAAATAATGTTGCAATTATATATTTGAGACCTTTTCGTTTTAATTCCTAAAAATAAAACCTACTTAAGTACTGATTTATTGCATTCACATCCGTTTCTTAAAATAATAGGTACACATGACATAATTAATATATTTTTGTTTATATTGTTTATTTTTATTTTATATAAATATGTAAAATGAATTATATATTTTTATTACATTTTAACGTCATTTTTATTAATTCTTTTCGTTCTTTAGTATGTAAATAATATTGTTTTGCTTTTTATTAAGCACATTAAAACAAAGCATTTAAACGTTTTTTTCAGCTCCCGTACTACCACGTAGTAGGTTTACACGTAAGTTTTATTGAATTTTTGTGTACATTTAACAGTGAGCGCAAAAAAAAAAAATAATATCTCAATACTGGATGCGAATTAGTGGGTATACTCTTGATGCGAACAAATATAATTTGTATAGACACTTTTAACATCTAGAACGAAATAAGAAATGGATTTCACAAAAGAAAGTATTGTCCTTTAAATACTATTATGTCATATCTTTTGAAATCTGACGCCAACCGCTATCTTGTGTAAAAAAAGAAATCCAGAAACAAACAACGCTAAAGTATTATATTGACAGCTTAAAAACATAGGAGATAAAAAAAATATATAAAAATCGCATTATAAATGTTAAAAAAAAAGATTCCTCTAACTAAATATTGAAATTTTGTTTGAGATAGTAGTACGTTTGTCAGCAAACCATTTTTTTTATATTTAAAAATCTATGTAGATGTTTAAATCTATAGTTTCTACTTCACCGATAAACGAATACAATTATAAAAATATATATAATTATAATACTTTTCAGATTTTTTTTTTTTAATTTAATGCAAGTTAAGCAGCGTTCAAATATTTTTGTAGCATCGGCGCGTGTATGGTCATCTTAATGCAAAGTCCCAATTACCTATTTCTCAAGCTGATGAGAAAATTATTATGACAATGTTTCTTTACTAACAATTTTATTGTACTGCTTTCACAACAACAATGGTTTATTGCATGCGTGTTAAATCGCAAGGGCGGATGGATATGATGGGATTGTGTGGCCAGCAAAATGCACTTGTTGTTACACGTCTATACAAACGATGCCCATAAGATTGTATTAGGTTGACTATGCCAAATATTTTAATCCATCGTGCTTATCTTCCCGAAGATTGAATTCTTCTGTTTCACACTTTCATACTAATTTACACATGAATTGACTGAACAGACGAGCTGTGATCAAGTCAAGACGACGTTGTTTAATGTGAAATCAAGATTATTTTCTTGTCTGGAAGCAATTAAGATGTATCTTAGTGGACAAAACAATTCCATTATTGAATGAGGATAACTGACTGTTGAAGCCAATGTTTCTGAATGACTTGGCGAAACGTTTCAGTGAGTTAAACTTCCATTTACAAGACTGGGTCCAAAAGCACTTGAAGTGTTGGGCAACTGGAATGGATTTGCATTGCAACTGGGCATATTTCCAACGCCATTTTCTCATTGAGCTGATTTAGATGTTCAGTCATGTCTACAAGATAATAGAACTTCAGGAGCTACTCAGTGTCAGCTAACTCGGGATGCTCGACATTCAGGGCCGGATTTAGATGAAAAGAGGCCCTAGGCTATTCCACTTATGAGGCCCTTTCACCTCCAATTTTTAGGTTTGTAAAATACATGAGAGATAATTAAATACATAATAACTGTTATATATATCCTATGTTAAATAAAACATGTTGTAATTGGTACTAACCTTTATAAAATATGTGGCACGGATAATAAATAAAAAAAAATGTCGAGAACACTTATTTGGACATTTATTATCAGCACCATATATAGTAGGCCTACTTGTAACAATAACTAATCAAGCATAACACAGAACATATACACAAAAAAGAAATTCAAATAATGAAAATCTTTGACTACGAAAATAAAATATGCAAAAAGAAATTATCACATTTTCTATCAAATTAAATTAAATATATTCAATACATGGAAGATTAAACCAAATTCAATTCAGATAAATTTATTTCATAATAATTCGCAGTTAAAGTTTAAGTATGAATTATTATAAACTTTAAGTCTTAAACTAAACGATAAATGGAACTTTATTCAAACAAAATCCAGATCACAAAAAGGAAAATATCAAATTGTATATCATATTAAATTTTATGTTAATAGTAGTGCAGTTGCTAGGGATTTGGGGGCCCGGGTGGCTTGGCCTCTTTAGGGGCCCCTGCATTTTGACATTCGACATTATGACATGATAAAAAACAATTCGGAATCTCCTTTGGGGGCCCCCCTCAAGTAGGGGCCCGGGGGACTTTAAAATTTCGACCCCCCCTCCCCCTTCCCTAGCTACGCCACTGGTTAATAGTTATTTAAGAACTGATTCAATCCAAGTATACATTTAAAACGAAATAGTAGGGCCTAGATTAGAGGAATTTCTTTCTACACATTTTCACACAGAATTCTTCTATAAGTTCATCAAAATCTATTTTTCTGAAAGTCTCATTTTCGATGCACAAAATACTCAATGCGGACAACCTCGTCTAGGTCATTGTGCTTTTTAATTGATTTTTTATATTTTTAGTCTTGAAAATTACCTTTCTTTAGTACAAGTAGTGACTATTAAACTGAGCCGTAAGATTGATTCCACATTGGGGAAGGCCTCTTGAATATTTTCTTTGAATATTATTTGATACAAGACTGTATGCGACAATGTGGAATTGTTTGAAGGCTTATGCGTTTGTCTCACATATGTGTGGAAATAAAATAGTTCTTCAGTAAGATTTTGGTTGACATCTTCTGGGTATTCTTACATTAACAGCTCAACACCTCTTTGAAGTTCTACCTTTGATAATGTAAGATCGATAAGAAAGGAAAATATTTTCACTACATCATCAAAATCAGAAGCTCTTCTTCCTAATTTCGATTAGAGTGCATCTAATATAGTAATACATGATTTAATCCTAAATTTATCCCTTGAAGAGAGTTCGTAAGGCATCACCAGGGTCAGATAAATTTTCCTAATTCCCTTACCTTTAACTTCTTATTATCTTTCTGGCAGTTCTATATTCAGTAGCTGGTGAAGCCGGCTGGTCCAGCGGTTGGTTCACCGGACTGTTAACCAAAAACCAACTGACACGTTGCGGGTTCTATCCCGGCCACTGGCGGATCCCTGTCGCCCTGCAGGAGTTTTGGGCCTGTAAACATATTTGCGCACTGAGCATGCTAAAATATCATGGATAGAAGCGCTGTATAAATAACCAATTTAATTTAATTTAATTTAATTTGGCAACGTGTTTTTTGCTTGTTGCTCAAGTGCATCAAAATCTTCCCTAATTTCACTTAAAATATCCAAAAGTGACCTGTATCAATCTGCACAGCTACTAAGTGAAATACTAGGGCTTTGAAGAATTTTATTTACTCTTGAAAAATGTATCAGTACTCGATACCAGAAATGGAGCATAAACACGAATTCAAATTCGTCCATCTTATATAAAAGATTGTTGGCCCTCAATCGAGTATCACCCTTTGTATTATTATGGGAATGTCAATAATTGAGTGCATGGGGGATTTCATTGTAATTTTCTAAAATAGCTTCTGTAACTTTTGAGTGTGCCTCCCACCTAGTGTCTGATAAATATTTAAGCACTTTATAATGAGGTTTCAAATATGATTTCAGAACTTTCAGAACTTTATGGAACTTTATTTCTCCTTATTTCCGGTCCAGTGTTTTAGTGTTCACTGTTTTTAGAATAGTGTAATTTTAATTTTGCTAATAATTTGAATGTAGGCCCCTCTTGATCTTGAGGCCCCTCTTGATCCTGAGGCCCTAGGCTGAAGCCTTGATAGCCTATTGGTAAATCCGGCCCTGTCGGCATTCTTCATTTCAAGAAAAGTCCGGATTTCGCTCAGACAACCCACAAATCGGCTGAGCACCTTCCCCCTTGACAACCAACGCACGTTGCTGTGCAAAAGCAGACCGGTATAATTATTCCTAACCTCATCAAGCAGTTATTTAAACTGGCGATCATTTAATGCTCGGGCAACAATAAAGTTGACTACCCGAACCATCAGCGACATCACCTTACCAAGCTGCTCGCCACACACCTGAGCACAAAGCGCCCTCTGATGTAGGATGCAATGAAAGCTTATGATGCGTCTGTTTTCATGCTCACAAAGAAGAGCGACAAATCCTCTGTTTTTTTCCCACCATGAACGGAATATTATCAGTGCACACCGAAGCAAGTTTATCCATCGGTAGATTTTTTTCTTTAGCGAACTCAGTGAAAAAATCAAATAAATAAGCACTATTGCTGTGCCTTTCATACACAAAACAGCAAGACTTTCCCCGTGTAGTGTATCACCGACAACATACCTTGCAATCACGCTGATCTGGGATAAATTACTGACATCTGTTGACTCATCCAAAGCATAAGAAAAAAAACGGTGCCGCATTTATGTCCTTCTCTTGCATTGCCTCAATTTGATTTGACATCATAATGCTACGATCGTGAACAGTTCTTGACGACAGAGGCATGTCTTTTATCCGTTTAATTATTTTGTTCTTATCCGAAAAGTCATCAAAAATGTAAATGTATATCAAAGGAGTAGAATCTTTTTTTTATAATCGAACATTTGTCTGCGAGCCAGATGTAGCCATCAATAGAGCCACATCTGGCTCGCGAGCCATAGATTCTTGACGCGTAAATTATTTGCTCTTGATGGTACTGCGAAGATATATCTTATATTGACCTCTTTCACTCGCTAAGAGTTGTGCGCAATGGCACAGACTGTATTGCTCCGCCAATTTCGCTGCATTTTGAGGATCTCTTATCACATCAGCATTTCGATCCAGCAACCATCTGGGCACGTGCCCTACTGGCTTAGGTTATGGTGAAAAAATTGCATACGTTTTGTAGCTTATTGTAGTTAAAATATAGGGTGTGAGAGATTTGGTGCTCTGGGAAGGTAGAAAATTCGTATGTCTTTCATTGCCGACAGTCAAAAAAGTGATGAGCAAATGTTTTGATTTGGTGTTAATTTAGGAGGCATGTTTCCGCTTTTTCTTGTTTGATGCGGTTAAAATGCGAGTTTATATATAAGGCGAAATATTGTCAATTGATCTTATCTCTACAGGGCATTTATTGGGTTATTTTCATCTGTTTTCTGCTTATGTAATAATACAAATAGTCCGGTTGTGCCCAGTGCCAATCAATATTACCACTCTTTTTTATGTTTTTTTTTTAAATATTATGTGGGCTATGTTTAGGAATGTTTTGTGTTTGATTCTGTTTGGCAAGGTTCTTTTATCTGCCCTTGTCGCTTCGGGTGTTGTTTGTCTTGTCTTCTATATATTTATAGCCTGTATGACTGTTGTCCCTCTTCTTAGATTTAGGAGCTCTATATTACTGTGAATTTCACAAGCTGCTTTATGATTTTATATTAAGCCTCCGGAAATGAAGTGTAGTGCCTAACCTTTTCAAGTGAATCCAGTACTGTTTTGCTTGCACTACCATGATGTAATCCTTCACCGAACGCACCTAAACCGGTATACAATTGGCGTAATGTACTCTTATCATTGCCCCAAGAGGAGCCAATATATAATTGCCTCAAAAAAGAACCAGATGAGCCTTCCTATGTTTACGTCCACGACGTCAAGGCACCAGGGCGGGTTTAAGGCGAGGTTGCTGCGCTAAGTTTCTTCATCCCCACCGGGTCCACAGATCTTCCACGAGTGTAACGGAAGCGGGACGCCCAGAGTCAAAGCAGGGGCTGCCCCACCCCATGCGTTTGCGCAACGGTGTGCTCTTGATGCAAGCACACTGGTGGTTTCCACACTTCGTCGCTTTGAGGCCCATGGGTACAGAAGTGCCAAAAAGGTGGCAGCTAGAAACTTCACCAACTTTAGGCCTCTCTTTGACTTTTCTTTTAGGTTCTGTGTGTGTTTCTTTTCATTTTAATTGCATGCTTAACTGAATATCAAAATTAACTTGGGTTGTCCGCTTTATAGATTAAATAATCTTTTATCGACAAAGATATCCTCTTTTTGGCTATATTGTGAATTTTTGTAAAGAACTATACTGTCATCAATGCTTTTGATTAATGATCTTGGTCTATTGCTCTCAACTTTTTCTGCAGGCTTTCCTTTCTTTAGTACCGGGATGATAGTTGCATTTTCTCCATGTTTTGTCCCAGGTACTGTTGATAAGTTAAAATATTTCATTTTTGTTCCATTTGAGGCCAAACCAGCATCTCACTGTGAGGGTGGGGGCACGGACGGTCCTTGGTTGGAATCCTTGTGCAGGCTAGAGTTCTGGAGGGTGTCCCTGAGTCTACCCAGGTCTGATGGGTACCTGACCTTAGTTGGGGAAAGTAAAAGCGGATGTGCATAATGCTGACCACACAATCACCTAGTATGACGTGGCCACAGAAACTGTTGAACGATGCTTCACCGGACCTATGGATCAATTCTGTCTGATGGGTACTGTCACATGACGAAAACTGCATGGCACCACATCACAATACAACGTTGCAATATATCCAACAGGGGCGACGTAGCAATTTATCTGTTTAATTCATATTCATATTCATCAATGAGACATAAGATCAAGCATCCACCATCCAATTATACAGGCCACATCTTGAATAGGAGTCTACAACACCGACTTGCTTGGACGCATTCTAATCGTCAACTGACTATTTTTTGGTTGCCCCGTTGCTATGAAGTAATATTGTTGTGTGTTGCGCCAGCAGGCAGCAGTATATTTCGTCTCTTCATATTTGATGATTGTTTGTGGTTTCATTTTTCGCTCTTCATTTTGAAACTTATATAGATTGATTTGTTGTGAATTACTCTCTCAATTTGTGTGTTTTGTTCGGTCATTGCGCGACAATTAAGTCAATTATTGACTAATTTGTATAATCGACTTTATTAATCATCTTATTAAGCTTGCTAAGATTGTTAGAGTCAAAGTGACTGAGCAGATCTCACAACTAGTCACAACACTGTGTTTTTTCCCCCCTCTTAAATCTGGACTGTCGAGTTTTACCGTGTACTACACATGATATAACTTTTACTCCTGGACATTTTTGTAAACAAAGCAACGACTGCTGCCACACTAGCTTGTTTTTATACTAGCCACTACTATTGTATGCTACTAATTATCAATTAAATCGACCTTACTGATGTAAAGAAATGGATAAGAAGTTATTTCTTAACATTGGGAAAATTTGCTCGAAACTCAATGACGCTTTATATCTACAGGGTGACCTCAATAGGTTGGAGACCTGGGAATCGAAATGGCAAATGACGTTCAATGTTGATAAGTGCAACCTCCTCTCTATTTCAAGGAAGAGGTCTAGGATCCCCACCAGCTATACCTTGCATGGTCACACTCTTGAGAGGGTTTCAGATGCCAAGTACCTTGGAGTGAACATCACAGAAAAACTCCACTGGGGCACACATGTCCAATCTATTGCTGCCAAAGCAAATACAGTTTGAGCCTTCGTCCAAAGGAACCTCAAGGGATGCTCCACCAGGATTCAGACCCATTGTTATACAAGTTTAGCTCGTCCCATCCTGGAGTACGCATCGACTGTATGGGATCCTCATCAACAACACCTGATATCTAAGCTGGAGATGACCCAACGTCGAGCGGCACGTCGTATCTTACAGGACTACGGCCTTAAAACTAGCGCCTCAGCTTTGGTAGCCCAACTTCAACTGGAGCCCCTACATCATCGCAGATCGATAAACAAGGTCACCACTGTTTACAAGATCGTGAACCGCCACGTGGAAATGTCCACTCAGCCAGGCCGAATCCTACAGGTGTCCCGCTCTACCCGAGGCCACCAGCTCAAGCTGCATGTCCCACATGCACGCACCGACGTCTACAAATATTCTTTTTTTCCGTCAGCCATTAGGCTGTGGAACACCCTGGACCAGGCCTCCATCACTGCCCCTACAGTTCAGGCTTTTAAATCGTCACTGAAGGGCTGGTCTAAAAACCTAAAGTGACACTCTGTCACCTGTTTATAATTGTTGTTTGTGATGCTTTTTATTGTATGTGCTCATCATCTCTCTCCTCTTTTCCCGCTTGGACTATTGTAATTCGCTTTTGGCTGGTCTCTCGGCCTCCTCCCTTCAAGGACTCCAACGTATCCAGAACTGCGCGGCCCGACTAGTTCTCAAGAAGAAGAAGTCAAATAATATCAATCCTCTGCTCCGATCTCTGCACTGGCTACCGGATCTTATGTAAGCTGGCTTCCCTCTGTTATAGGTGTTATAGGTGTTATAGGTGCCTGAATAACTGCGCCCCGGATTATCTTCGCTCTTGTATGGAGCTCTACACCCAGTCCCGCCCACTTCGTTCGGCTTCTGACGCGCTTACTCTGCGGATCCCTCGTGTGAGGCTAGTGTCCGCTGGCGAACGTTCATTTTCCTACGCTGGACCGTCCGCTTGGAATCACCTCCCACTACAGCTTCGCCAGAGCCCTAGCTATGACACCTTCAGGAGCCGGCTGAAGACTCACCTATTTCGTCAGCAAAATTAGCGTATTACTACATATTTCGTTGTCTGTCTGTATTCTGTAACTGTCGTCTGCGCATAGAACTGTCACCAACGGGATATGCGCTATATAAGCACCGTTATTATTATTATTATTATTATTTTCTGCCTGTCTGCAATTGTGTAAAAATTGGCTTCCCGTGAAATTCAGACAGCAGACTTGTGGCGCCTATCAATACATCCTATCAAATTTTCAGTTAAAACAACTTAATAATACTACACTTATGACAATATTCATTTCTTAAAGGAAAATATAATAAATATTTTGATTTCGCGTTTAAAACGCCTGTGCAACTTTTTATAGATTTTCGGCGCAAAGCTAGAAAAAAAATATTATGCGCTAAGATTATTTTTAGAACAATTCATACAGAGTAAGGAGATATTTTTGAGATTTGCGACACAGATATTTTTTCTGTACGTTTCATTTGCAGTAGTCAATGAATTATTTAATTACATGATGGTAAACTTAGTTTACGGGAGAAAGACACACTATAATCTTTCAAACATGTAACAATTGTATTTTTTGTTTTATTTATTTTTTTATTTTTTTACATTTTAATGTCAATTTTTATAAATACTTTTTGTTTTCTAGAATTTGAACAATATTATTTTGCTTTATATTGATCACATGAAGACAAAGCATTGTAACTTTTTTTTTCAGATTTTCTAGAACCATCTCAGCCTTTACGTAAGTTTCATTTCATTATTATGTACATTTAAAAGTAAGTGCACACACAATTATAAAAATATCTCAATACTGGATGCGAAATATGTTTACTTGTGGTGCGAACAAATATAATCTGTATAAATACTTTTAAAGTCTAGAACACACTAAGAGGTTGATTTCAAAAGTATTGTTCACGAAATTATAGTATGTTATAGGCCTATATTTTGAAATCGCCAACGTATGTAACAAAAAATATAGAAACAATGCTGAATGAAAAATATTAGTCTATATCGACAGCTTAAAACAATTTGGTTAAAAAAATGAATATTATTTTATCTAGATTTTGAAATTTTTGTTTGTGATGTTAGTACGTTTGTCAGCAAAATAAATTATTGTGGGTATTTGACATGATTAACAATCCTTTCATATCTTTACCTATATTTTGTCATTAAGCAAACAACAATTTATTAAACCATAGATATGTGATACTGAATTTACATTTAGTTTTGTTAATATTAATATTTATAGTTAATTAGGAAGTTATTGGGCTCCACGGGTCAATAATCCCAAAAATTAATTCCAATTCTCATTATTTTATTTAGATTTTTTTATTTTACAACTTTTTACAAATGCTTGGATTCCCACAAGCTCAAAAATTTAACTTACTATTTTAACGACGCTCAACCTTTAGCAAGTTGTATACTGGAATTTCAATATTTAAGTTTTAAAATATTCATGGTTAGACGGGTTTACTACCCTTTTCCCAGATATGTAAAAAATTCAACACAGTCATAATTTAATTTGATTAGTTTTCCTTTTCTATTACTGAGAGATAAGGACTTTTGTATGCTTGAGATTTAAAATGGTAATTTCCACTCAATTACAAGGAATGACATTACTTTCGTCCATCCATACAAAATAAAAGTTGATTTTTTTTACTCCCTTTATTTTAACTCGTACCGTCTGACTGTCTGTCTGCTTGGTTGATAGCAAGACTTTGCATCGATTTTTCGAACACTTCCCGTCGTCCAATCGAGCTGAAACTTGGACAGCAGACTTGTCCAGACTAATCATATATTTTCAGCATCATAGCTTTTGAAATAGTCACTAATACCAAACGACCAAATTGCGAATCGAATAAAAAAAACAGGGCTGCCTCTAACGGAAGAGACGGTAGTAAATAAACTTTTCGGATATGTTCGTTTACACGAAATAAATAGAATGAAAACGACACAATATAGCCGAAACAAAGCTAGTTTTCTTTTTATGGTTTTTGCGGGTCAAAGCTAGAAAAAAAAGGATGCGCAAAATTTTAGTGTGGAAATTCATAAGGTATGAAATCACTTATATTTATTTTAATCTATCAAAATATAAATTAAATATAAACTTAGTTTACAAAGAAAGGGAGTATAATAAAAAATGTGATTTATGGGTTAGTTTGTTTACATGGTAAAGCGACATTCAAGTAAACATTAATCTCAATTAAATCATGAGTCAAAATAAAGTTCTTATGCAAAGCATGAGAGTACTACTATACTTCTATCTACTGTCCTTCTCACCAAGCTAAGTTTAGCTTGTATGGTGAGTAAACTGGATCTCAAGGAAGAAAAAGTAGAAAATGTTATATCTTCTTCTATCAACGACATAAACAATTTATTGAATATTTACCAAAAATTGTTAATCTCTCTGTAATGCACTGGGTTTCAAGACCGCAGCTGCCATCATTAATGGCACTGGTATTTTAGTCTTGTTAGATGTGATATATTTGATTTGATATTATTTTGTATACTATTATCATTATATTATCTTAACGTCGTTGCCAGGCGAAAACAGGCCAAGTCCAAAATAGCAATTTTTTTTCAGGGAAGCAAAAAACTGCATAGGTCAAGCAACAATAATTTATTTTTAATGAAATTTGTTATATGTGTTTGAAAGTTATATATTATTCTATTGACCTAAAAATTTTGTTATAAAAGTTTGTTTTTTAGTTTTGTTTTTTTTGGACTTGGCCGTTTTGCGATACAAAAAAAAATGAAATGGGTTGACTGTTTTGAGCCTCACCCTCGAGTTGGTCAGTTTACTTTGAAAGAGTTGATATCTATTTAAACACTTTACAGTGATTGATACTATTATATTACATTTAAATGTAGCTATTGATTCCCGCTAACATAATAAATACCTTACTCAATAATTAATTCACAAATTTTACATATTTATGTATTAGGAAACGAAACAATACATTTCAGATTTTAAAATACATTTAGAATTTTATTTAAAAAGTATCAAACTTTCGAGAAAAAAATGAATACAAATGACAAAAGAACTTTTTTTTATTTATTAGCCTAAGAGACAAGAACAGTTTAATGAATTTAATTAAACGAATTGAAAGTATATCGAAGAAAGATAGTTTAAAAAATTAACAAATGTATTACTTTTAGTACATAATATAATAATTATAAAACAGCCAACACACTTTATCAATACAATTTTTTTAAATAATGAAATAAAGAATTTGAGTAATGTGGAAGAGAGTCATAGAAGTTGTGAACATCTGAAGACAGCACAACTTTAATTGTCTGCAAATGCTCATAAGTTATGCTTTTTATTTTTCTCCTTCTTAAATAGAGTTTAGGGGGTTCGGATGTTAGAACCTTGTCCCTTCGATCCAGTGATAATGTTTGCCAGTCTTCTGTGTAGCTTAATTTGAAGAACATTGACCCATCTGTTTCGTACCCCAGAGAACATACATCTGTAACCTTGGCTTTTTAGAAGGGTTAAGTGATTTAATGTGTTTCAATTATCTGAAAAAATTAAAGTTAAGATACCTCACTTCATAAGGCCCAGGGCTGATTCGGGAGGCTCTAATTAGATGCACATAATAAAGTGGTAAATAAATGTCCTTGTTTTTAAAAACTTTTTTTAGTCTTTCAATTGTTGCGTGAACACTATCGACTTTATGAGTATGTATACACACCAAAAATGTCTTAAAGGTGTAGCAAGTACACGATTTCGATTCTGTTAAGAGCATCCATCAGAATAGATGATGACCTTGTCGAAAGAATTTGCATTTCTTCTAAATATGTTACAAGACATAATGCAAATTCATTATTACTTAGTCCCCATTCTGCCTCATTCCAAACGAAGCATACAACATCTTTTGAAACTATATCATAGATTGTGTAGTTGTGGACCTGAAATTTAGTTTTATAGTCGAGGACGGATACTTAAGAGATAGTGCTAACAAAACTCTCTGCACATCCACACACAACACTTTAGTCAATGAATAAGTCTCCTTATCTTTTTTTTTTTTCATTTTGTGCAGCCTCTTTTCTCTCATTATATTTATTGTAGAGGGCCTCATCAAAATTACCCTGTGAGAATGCACAAGTGTCACATTGATATTTTATTGGTTGAAATATCGAAATGTTCATGGCTTTTATTTCTACACCAAAAAAAAAACTAAACATTTTAGGTTTACCTGCAAAATCACACATTTTGATGTATTCTCAATAGATAGGCTATCTGAATGTGACTGAAATTATAATTTTAAGTTAAAACTTTTTTGGTACTTTTTCGACAATAATGCGTTAGCGTTTTTGGTAATCGACCAAGATGACAAATATTGTTTAATGAATATTGCACTAGCAATGGCATGCATGTTTCATCATTAACATCTTTCACGGATCCAAATGTTGGGGGTGTAAGGAAGATGGAAGGTCCTAGTCTGTCCAACTTCGGGAAACCAAAATGACCGTATAGGTCTAAGGCTAAAGCTAACTAAACGAAGAACTAAATAGATAAACACAACACAAAAACTATACATTAAGTAAGAAACAAGAACATTAACAGGAACACACAACAAATAGAGTACTATACATTCATAAGACTTTTCTTTTAGATATACATGATCCTATCAAATAACCTGATATTATATAAATACAACTAAACATAGACACCTATAAACTATCAAATGCCTGCTAATCGAATCTAATCACCAAATAAATCAACTAAATCTAAATCAAACAAAATATATAATCATAATGCCAGTTAGATGACACACTAACAGAGAAAAAGTAAATAAATATATATTAGTAATGGACATTATTCATTATGGTATTGTACTTTAATTATAGAAAATATAATTATATTAAATCAATCTGGCATGGTAAATAAATAACAGTGCCCGCCTTTGAAAGCTAGCCAAACAAATAATTAATACTGGCATACAAATTCAAAGATTATAACACAACTGTATAAAATAAACAAGTAGTAAACTTAATATTATAGAAACACTAGTTTGAGACATATACTCACAAAGCAGCAATGCCCCCAAGCGCATAGCAAGAAGTTTAGCACAATACCCGATACCGTACCCCCAGTCCTTAAATAACTACAAATTCAACAAAGGCAGAATCCATCCCCAACCGAAACACTCACATCCTCACGCATACATAAACATAGTACCCCAAACTTGGTAATAAAAGAACAATAACAACAAATCAAACATGTTAATTTAAATTGAAATAAAATATTTCTAATAGAATAAGTATAAGACAAAAAAGGGGAAATAAAGAATTATAACTAAACTAATTAAGGTATTAACATAAAACGATTTGCCGAGGAATCTTGTGGGACTATCTTTTCCAATGGGAAATAACTAAAAAAAACACCAAAAACCCAGAACTCTTTATAAGAACAACACTAGGTTTTCCAAGACCAAAAAATGCAAAAATGCGAACAAAAACATTTGAAAGAAAATATAATTATAATAAAATAACGTAAGAAAAATTAGGAAAATGATTTCCTTTTATTTTTGAATTTATAAGCACCAGTCACATTTCCACTATACACAGTATCGCCTTCGATATAAGCAGCATTAGTCACTGTCTGCAAATCTTCTATTGTTTGACTTTCCCTTCTCTCAGCATGAGCAGCAAGATTTTTCTGGACGTCAGCAACATCAGTGTAGTATTTCAAGATTATATAACTTATATTCAACAATCAGATTTGTACATCAAACATTATTAGAGTAGCCTGCCCTTGTATTACATACGGGTTATCATTATCACTTATGTAGTCAAGCAAGATGGCGGTCAGCCATGTTTAGTTATTAAACCAGATCATGTTTATTCTTATTCATTGTTGTTCCATCATTTGTCCTGCTACTTATATAACTAATAACCCATGCGCCTACATAGCATAAGACCACCACACAAGAAACACTATAATTAGTAATATCAGTATGCTCATTTCGTACTTTTTCGATATTTTCATCAAAAAATTCATAGTCAATTTGAGAAGAATTATATTTTTGCAGAAGTTATTCTAGAACCAAGAAACACCTGCAATGAAAAATGTCGCTTAAGTGATTACACATAATTCATAAAAGCACGTGAAACACATAGTCTTTTGATTCTTGAGTTTAAGCTTATTATTGTACTACTGATCTATTGTAGAGATTTATTCTCAATGGCAGAGCCGTGTAGGCCTACTAGGCCTATCTTTTATGTACAAGTAAACATTGCTGAAGTGTTTTTAATTCTGTTTGAGGATTGTTCGTGAGTGTACTTTTTCTTTAAATTTGTAAAAATATTTTTATTGTTTGATTAAATCGTTATAAAATTAATGTTCATATTTGGTATCGTCTGAAGCGTTCCTTATTTTTAGTCACAAAGAATTAAGATTATTCGTTTTTTTATTACAGCCTCTTTAACGAGACCTCATAATTTAAAGGGAGGCGTTATTTGGCGGATCCGGTGTATTGTGAGAGTTAGGCTATAATTATTACTTATAATTGATGACTTTATAGGCCTACTAATCTATACTATTCTATAGTCTATAGGCTTTTTTTTTAAAATCATCTTCCTAGCTATGTCCTAAGCCTAACTGAGCCTAACCCTATATGAGCCTAACCGGCCCTAAAAAAATCCGCCGAATAACGCACTGTGTTATACGGCGGATCCGCCGTACAATCACTCCGTAATTTGAATTTAATTCTAAAAGATGTTCGTGATAACATTAACAGATAAGACAAGATATGGTTAATACTTTGCTTAAGGGTATCTTAAAATGTAAAAGAATAGAAAGCTTGTAGTGAAAATCTTCTTTTTTTCACTTTTTAATTTTTGCTGATCTGACATAAATTGGCAATCTTCCTTCTTCACGTGACATTGCTTTAAAGCAGGGGTCTCCAAACTGCGGCCCGCGGGCCAAATGCGGCCCGCGAAGCCCTCTCATGCGGCCCGCGGAGACCTTTTCAGCTACGAAAAAAAATATGGAAATTATCTATATCCTGCCAAGATCAGCCGCTGCCTACGTGGATGTTATGTTTCTACCGAATTAAAATAGAGGCACACAGTAGTGCGTTATGTTTTTCAACCGATCACTACATTGTAAAAAACCTTTTTCGCTGCTTACTTTTTCAACTTCCGTCTACGTTCAATGAGATTATATAACGCCATCTATTGGCGGAGTATGGCACTGTTACTGGACACTGGACATGATTTATTTAATGACATTTGCTGATTATAACTCGGACTGGACTAACCTCAGTTGCCTGACTGTTGATGTAGGAAAGAACATGAGTGGCATATATAAAGGCTTGGTTGTTAAGTGAAGCAGATGTGTAAAGAGAAAAACATTCCATAGCCAATTTTTCTACACTATATTATTCATCAGCAAGCTTTGTGTACTAAATATTTAGACTCACTATATTACACAGCACTTAGAGTTCAAAGCAAAGTATTTAAGTTTAAAAAAGGAAACATGTGATTTCTTGGAAAGTAAAGGCAAGCCACGGCCATTACTGTCTGATGAAGAGTGGTTATTGAAATTAGTCTTTACTAGTAACTTACATTTTCCGAGCCTAAAACTACAGTGAGAGGAAAATCTAGCTTCTGATCTATACATCCACCTAAGGGCCTTTAGATCCCAACTTGTATTGTTTTCGGAACATGTACAGGCCAACAACTTGACGCACTTTCAGCAGTGCAAGGCGCAAGGCCTTCAACTTCAACGTCATGGCTGAAGCAACAGCTGAGTTCCCCACGTCTTTTTTGCATGCGAGATCAGGAGCGGTTTTCAAAATAGGATTCAAAGGCAGAAGAAGTGAGACTGTTTCAAATCCCATTTGAAACAGATGTGGTCAGTTGTTCAGATAAAATGCAGTTGATGCAGGTCATTGAGTTGCAAGCAAATGACCTGCTTAGGGAAAAGTTCAAAGAAGGACTGTGGGTTTTTACCCGTTTTCGCCCAAGCAAGACTTTCCTAATGTCAAAACTTTTGCATTAATGTACCTTTTAATTTTTGGAACAACATACCCACGTGAGGAACAATTTGATAACAAACTTGTCCGATGATAATCTCAGGTCACTGTTGATGTTAGGTATATCAAATCTAAGGTCAGAAATGTCTGCTTTTTGGCATCCAGGAAACAATTTATCTAAATTTCGACTAGTACAGGTAACATGTGTAGTGTAACAATTTGTTATTAAATATTAACTGAAAAAAATAATGTTAAATAAATAATTAAAAACAACATCCATATGTTGATTTTTTTTTATTTGGACTTCAAGTGTGTAGTCGGCCCCCGAACTGCTGTTTGATAGTTAATGCGGCCCTCGGGCTGAAAAGTTTGGAGACACCTGCTTTAAAGCATTCCAACACTTTAAAAAACGTTTGTAAAGAATGAAATAATTTTGAGGCACTTTTATATACTGATATTTAAAATAAATAAAGGAAAATAAACAGATGTATACAGAAACAAATATAATTATGTAGAAAGTTGTAGTAAAGACTAATATTTCACTCTCTAAACAATTGGGTAATTCTACACACCCCACCCCTCACCCGTACATACCCTCAATATTGAGCTAACATTTAGAAATAAGAAAATATAAAATCAAAATTAATAATGATAAAACTAAATTCTAAAAACATATGTTTTCCACTCATATATTAAATTGAGGCATTATTAAGTTGAGCGTTAAAAAATTAAAATGTTGTCACTTGCGAAATCAGCTACTGACGTATAATGATATTTTTAGAAATGTAATATTTATACATTCTTTTCATTCACATCCCTATTGGATCTCACAAGGTTGTATAAGAATTATTATTGATGTTATTGGAGTAGATTTGATGTTTATTTGGCTCTTATGATGTTCTTTCTATGTATGAAGTGAATTAGATAAACTGTACCTTAATATATAGGAAATCCACAATCCTGTTTGAATGATTAAACACAATTTTATTCCAACAAGTTGAGATGATAAATATAACAGTAACACAAAATACAGATACCAATATTATAGGATGAAACTTAATCAGTTGAGATTCTTCTATATCGTACTAAGCCGTAATCTTATCTTTAAGAAAGTGGTCAAAAACAGTCCTCACACATTAGCGCCCAAGCTAGAACCTAAACTAACGATCTTCAACCCTCGTGCATATGACGTATTTTAATGCTATGACGTAGTGTCTAGACATATACATGTTTTATTCCTAACACGGAAACATTTCGGGTTTAAGATTATTTCTTTTTAACTTTAGTTAATAATAATAGAACCAATATAATTATGGAAATAAAACTACTTTTGTAACAATGTTAACATAATTAAAGGCTTAATAAGATCTAGTCTAGACCTAGCCTACATCATAATGGAACAGCGAATGCAACTTGCTTATGAATATTTAAAACATTTTTGTTATCTATAATAATTGTAACTAGCCTGTCAAATAAGTTTTGATTTTTAGGTTGTTCTAAACACTGTCATAAAAAGCTTTAAAGATTTCCTTATTTATTTTTAATGAGCATTATAAGTCATCGAAACATTCAACCATAATCCATGAAGCTTACTTATAGATCTAGTTATAGACTCTAGCCTAGACTATTTTTTCAATTCTTTCAAATATTTAGCATTTGTGTGTTTTTTAAATTTCATTTCTAGCCTATCGATACAATTTTGAGTCGGTCATTTTGCTATTATAATTATAAACAACGCGAATCGACGAAAAAGACGATGAGCCAATTTGCGTCACGTGACAAAAATGAGGACTGTGCACGTTTAACCAAAGTAAACATTGGACTACACTTCTTTTTATCAAAGGATGGTTTTTATCTTTGTCGAATATATCCGTTACCTGATTTATTTAGATCATGAGAGTTGGTCAAAATGTAAAGAGACATTTGACAAATAGCACAGTTGCCATAACTCAAATGTTACCAAAACGTGACTTCGTGCGTTCTTTCAGAGTAGTCTTCGTATAAAATGATATTATTTTGCTATATAGAGATGACATTCAAACAAAGCATTTAAACTTGAAAATATTTCTTTTTCAGCTTCCGCAGAATCATCTAACGGTAAGTCTTATTGAATTATTATGTACTTTGAACAGGAAGTGCCAAAATAATTGATAATAAAGAATACTGTATCAATAATGGACGATAATTATGTAGCTATTATATTCGTGGTGCGACCAAATATCATCTGTATAGAAATATTTAAATCTAGAACAAAATAAGAAATGGATTTTTCAAAAGAAAGTATTGTCCACTAAATAGAAATATGTCATTCCTTTTGAAATGAATAACTTTTGAAAAAAAAAATCTAGGAATAAACAACGCTAAAGTAAACATATTATATTGACAGCTTAAAAACGAAGTGGATAAAAAAAAACTATTTTAACTAAATATTAAAATTTTTGTTTGCGATGGTTGTATGTTTGTCAGCAAATTCTTTTCTTTTATATTTAACTAGCCGGTATGTGCCCGATTCTTCGAACGGGCTTTGTGTAGAATAGGCTTGACACATTATAGTTTTTCTGTTTTGTTTTTGCAACATACATAAAGTAGTATTTTTTTGTGGTCAGTATTTATTTTTGTATTGTTTTGCACACTTTAATATTCACCATTTCAATATACAACTAAAAAGGAAAAACAAATAAGAATCATTTTTTTTATTATTTCTTGCTCAAAGTATGACCACAGTGATCTAATGGTGTGAGTTTATGGGTAATTAAACTCTTTCTGTAAAACAGAACTCACATGTCTTTTCGACAGTACTTTTATTTGAAAAAAATGATTGTTTGATAATTTTTTTTACGACAAACATTAAGTCGCAGACCTATGTTGTGTTGTTTTTGTTATTTGCTATTTATTTATTTATTGTTGCTTTGGAAGCAAACTTAGAATTAAATTTTTCTATTCAACATGTAAAACAACAACACACGAAACCAACAAGAAACAAAGAAGAATTTTTTTTTTTTAAATTGTGTTCAATGTAATCGCATAATGATATTTTACATACACTTTATCTACCCATGGAGTTATAATGAGATTGCCCGCTACACAGTTAATATATAAGGCAATTAATAAAACCTTGCCCGTTAAAAAGTTTATCGATGTATACGTCACAAATTTAAATGTGAATGACATTTTGTACGCCCGCTAAAAACGAATTGAACTGAAACGTAAACTATTGCCCGCTTGAAACGAATTGAAACCTGAAATATTGCCCTCTAGAAAGATTTTAATGCGTATTCGCCCGCTACAAACGAATTGTAAAAGCTAAAAGTTATGTTTACATACACTCTAACTACTCAATCAGTTATAATGAGATTGCACGCAACAACTACAGAGTTTATATTTCGTATACGACAAGAATTAAAACGTGAATATATTTTGTTCTATTCATTCATAAAATACATTAGCAAATATTGAAGGAAAGTTAATTTTAAATGAATACGCAAAATTTGATGACGTCTTAAAGAAAAGCTGTCTAGCTATCTCTGCGCAGAATTTGATGACGCAATAGAAAAAAAATCTCCGCGCTTCCCTTTTCTTATTTA
Organism: Anisus vortex; assembly: GCA_949126835.1. Lineage (NCBI taxonomy): Eukaryota > Metazoa > Mollusca > Gastropoda > Planorbidae > Anisus > Anisus vortex. Next base: position 22,286,998 of record OX421509.1, on the reverse strand, counting down.
TTTTTTGCGCGATCGATCAAAAAATGATAAAAAGTTGTACTGGCAAAGTCAATGTCAATCAAAAGTTGTGTTTTTTTCGCGTTTTTTTACCAAACTGACCATTGCGGTCATTTAATTTTTTTTAAAACCTTGACAGTGTTCACCGCCGTAACGCAAAGAATATTTGTAGCAAATTTCACGTTTTTATGTCCAGTATTTAAAAAGATTATGCGTATGTACATACCCACCCACATACATACACCTTTTGAGATTTATATATATTTATGATAATGTATGTATAGGTTAAAATGTATTTGTTTCTACTTGACCGATAAAGGATACATTTATAAAAGGATGTATAATTGTAATACTTTTCAGATTTTGTTTTTTAATATTTTGTAAGTTGCAGCGTTCAAATGTTTTGTAGCGTCGGCGCCTATATGGCCAGAATGATAATCGCCTATTGCCTATTTCCCAAATTGCTGGGACAATTATTATGACAATGTCTCTTTACTAATGATTGCATTTTACTACCTACATCCTACATATCTCGTAGTCTGTTAGACCGTTGCGGCGCCACAGATGACACGTAAACCAGCCTCCTCCACTTCTCCCGTCTCTCAGCCGTTCTCATTGCCTCGCACAGTTTTGTACCTGTCCATTCCTTGATATTATATTCCCAACGTTTCTTTGGTCTTCCTCTATTAATGCCTCCTCTGGTGCTACCCTGCAGGAAGGTCTTTGCAAGCCCGTTGGTTCTGGTGACGTGGCCATACAATTCCAGTTTTCTTTTCTTGGCTGTAGCCAGCAGGTCTTCATACTTTCCAATTTCCTGTTGTATTCTTTTTCTTATCTGTTCGTTGGTGATATGGTCTTTGTAACAGATGCCGAGCAGGGTCCTGAAGCATCTCATTTCAATTGTACTGCTTTTACAATATAAATAGTTTAATGGATGAATGTTAAATAGGAAGAGATAGTGACATGATGGAATTGTGTGGCCAGCAAAATGCAATTTCCTTAACAATAGAGCTTCAAAATGCTTTACTTTAGGTATGCTTACTTAACATGTTTGAAAAACAATTATCATTGGTTTCCTCTCAGGGTGCCCTGTATTCTTATTAGAATGCATGTTTTGTTATGAAATACTTTTGTTTTTCTTTCTTTTTATAATAAAAAATATTAAACTTAAAATGCGTACAGTGGTACCTTAGGATACGAACGCCTTCCATGTGGCTCCTATCTGTCTCGTAAGACAATGGATGAGCCCTTAAGATTTTAATGATAATTTTAATGAGGGACATCGCTTTTTATGGTTGAATAGCCAAATGTTTCTTGTATTGTATCATAGCTGTTCTCTTAGTCTTGATAATAGGTTATATAACAGGAAGGTTGCTTTCGAACCAATCTTCGCTTTTTTGTCTGTTTCCCAAATGTTAGCAGTGCCAAGTTGTCCGTGGTGTCGCAAATGAATTGCCACCTCTCTTCAATGCTTTTACAAGTGTATTTCTTGAATGCTTTTTTGCATTTGTTCATTGAGATTTTCCGGTGTTCTGGGTTGGGAGCTTTCGGTATTTTAATAAGTGGGCGGCCTTTTTTTCTCGGTGTGATGCATAGCTATAGCTTTTGGTCACTATGCAGGTATCCATTGAGTAGTTTGTATCGCAATCAGCACCATGGAGGCTGCATTTTAAGAGTATGTTGTTCAAAGCAGATTTTCTTGTGATGTTCATGATTAGCTGACGCCTATGTCCAGATTTCTTCAGGAAACATTATGGAGAGGCTTTGTCTTAAAGAATGTGTTAGTGATACAGAGCTTATGATAGGAGCAGAGTTGCATAACTCCTTTTTTACTCATTTCCCCCACTCCAAAGTGACTTAGGCGTTCACAACATATACTGTGTTCTGAAATAACTTTGGCATTGAAGTTGCCGAATAAGAGGATGTGCTCATATTTAGAAATCGATTATATTTTATCATTAAGTTCCTAATAGAATTGGTCTGTCTTTAGTTTCCTGAGGCAAGCATAATGTTGAGACATAGATGCTCAGAATATTCGCCTTGCCTAATTTGGGTGACACAATAAGATGTATACTGTTTTTTATGGCAAATCCTACACCGTGCAGGCGCTATAATGCTGAGTGGATTATATTTTGTGATAATCAAAATCTTGTGGAAATATCTCATTTTAAAGACCCCGACTCTACTCTGAAGATTCACCTGTGGTTATGACTGTCAAGACAGAGCGGGGCCTGAGAAAAGAAAATGGGGGGGGGGGGGAGGGTAAAGATCTCACCCTAACAAGAAAATATATTGGGATTTTTCTTAAATTCATTTAATCGAATAAAACTATTTCGCTATGATAAATTTCATATCACGACATGGATATATTTTATAAATGTCCATAATATATCTTCAAATGCAAAAATATAAGTATGCTTATTTAACATTTTTTGAAAAACAATTATCATTGGTTTCCTCCCAGGGTGTCCTGTTCTCTTATTAGATTTTATGGGCGTATTTTATGATCAAATATATTTTATATTATTTTCTATTTATAACGAAAATATTTGGGCTTTTAGAGGTATTAAACGTTTGTAATATAATTAAACTTAAAATACGTACAGTCTTACCTCATGATAGGAGCGTCTTAGGTCGGGAATAATTCGGTTTAAGAGATTTAATTATGTTGTTTTGAGTAGCGAACATTGATTAGTGTTACGAGCGATGTAGTGAGAGAGAGAGAGAAAGAGAGAGAGAGAGAGAGAGAGGGAGAGAGAAAGAGAGAGAGAGAGAGAGAGAGAACAGTTAAAGTTGGAGACAAGCAATCGCGTACAGTAAAAATCAAGGCAATGCAGTACTAACAGAGCAGTAAATCTGATGAAGGATAACGCGATGGCAAAAAAAAAGCTTTCCAGCAAAGAAAGGTATACGTTTCCATTGTTCGTTTCTTATTGCAGAAATTTTTTCAATAGGTTGCCAAGGAACAGAACATTGAAATTCCTGAAACTCGATAGGTATAACAGTATAGAGACACAATTTCTATTATCGTTTTTCTTGGTACTAAAGATAGACTAAATCTCGGCCAGATGTTTATAAATCGGAACGATTCTTTAATCTTTGAACAAATTGTTTCTAGGTCTCGTTTTAATGTTTATGGCTACGAATGTTTTTCTTTTCGAATCGAGTTCCGGAAAGAACAAGGCTCGTTACCCGAAGTTCCACTGTATACGCAAAGTAAAGCTTACTTGTATTTGTTGTGGTAATTTTAAAACATTTTTTCTTACATCGTCTCTAACATATATGGACTCTTTCTGTGTTTGAACGTCTAACGACTCTGTTGAAAAAAAGTATACAGGAAGTTAAAGAACTTTTTTTCCATTCTACATTTTAAGTCGTCTATTGAAAAAAAAAGTAATGGCGAATAGAACATGCTACACAACCAACAATTACAAAATTGCTAATATAGTTTATAATGTAGGGGAAACTGGTGTAAAATAAGGTATTGGGGTAAAATGGGGTTTTGCAAATACACCCCTTTGAGAGCCTCAAAAACTATCGCAAAGGATTGGATTTGAAGTAACACGATACGAGACGACGCCTTCTTGAGCTATAGTCCACTTTTCACGCAGAATTTTTTTTACAAGGTAAATACACATTTTCGCATCTTTTTCATCTAATTTTTTTAACTTACGACTTAAGAAACTGGTACTTAATAATTAAAGCTTTGAACTAAAGCTTTTATTGTATCTAAAAAATATCTTATTGTCGACAAATAGGGCCTTTAAATTAAAAATAAAATCAAGCATGTTTCGATTATAATGCATTTTATTGTGCTCCCACCACAATGGGGTAAAATGGGGTAGTTTCAGTGGGGCAAAATGGGGTTTTCCCCCATACAACTTATATTATATTTAATTTTTGTAAATGAAATTTCTAATTAGGCCTGTAAATATGAAATTATTTTTATTGTGAATGCAATTTCTAATTAGGCCTGTTGTTTTTTTCAGCCCAAGGTGCATTTAAAACTGTGTTTTATGTTGAACATTATTGATCAAGAATCTGAACTAGGCAGAAAGAAGATGGAGAAAATGCTATTTGGTCTTTCATCCTTTTAACTGAGAAGACTTGCTCGAAGAAAACAATAAAAGTCCAAACTTTGTCTGTGAACTGTGTATTAATAGTGAATAATTTTGATGTTTTTATGGTTAGGCTATACAAGTTCTTGCCATGACCCCATTTTGGTATTTGTGTATTTTTTTTTGAAGTTCAATAAATGAAAAAAATGACATTCTATGGTGTTTGTGCTTTGTTACACTGTTTTCAATGTTCTTTTTTTTTTTTTCGGCAAAACTTGTATTAATTTTGATGTTTTTTGTCAATATAGATGCGTTTTTTCCTTAAGTACACCATTTTACCCCAGTTTCCCCTACATGTCTAGGTTTCTAGTGTGTAGCGTCCGTGAATATAGACAGTACCTTGTGATACAGATTACAAAGCTTTTGGTGTGTATTAAGCACAAAAAACAAATTTAATTCCATTTATATATTTTATTCATTTTCCAACAATGTACCATTTTATGACATACATTCTAAAAAGAGTGGTATTTATTTCTACTGTTAGGATTCACTTTTTTTTGTCGTATCGATAGACTTTGCACAAGTTTCTTTGAGAAGCAGTTGTGTTAGAACTGTGTTTGTGACCTCCTAAATTGACCTTTCTTACCCGCCGAGTGTTGCGTACAATGGCACAGGCTGTATTAATCCACCAATTCAGTTGCATTGTAAGGATCTGTGATAGTAATATCCATTTTTAATATCGAGTCTCGCTTTATTCAAGATATCTTCCAGCAGTACTACTTCTTACATTCTTTCAAGAGATGCATATCTACTTTTTAAAAAGATTTTCCTCTTAACTATTAAAATCCAAATGTGTCTGTTCTCTCTTATTTTTTATCACTCCCACTGAAGAATAAGGCAGCAGCAAAGCTCCGCCATGACACCCTATCCTGGGCGAGCAATCTGACATCATGCCATGTTTTATTGGTGGCTTTTTCTTCATCATACAATGTTCTCCTCCATGTTTAAATTCGTCTTTCCCTTCACCATTTTCTGGTGGTGTCAATGTCAATGCAATGCTTGGAAGCCTTTTGCTATTCATGCGAACATCGAGTTACCCAGCTATCTCCATCTTATTTTCGTAATTTTTTTTTCAGTGATGCAGTTTTATCCTGTTCTTTTGCGAACTTTACTGTAAATGCAATGTAATCTTTAGTATAGGTCGGAGACATTTTCCTTCGCACCCTCTGAGGCGGCTTTCGATTTTGGTATTGCTCTTCCAGGTCTCTGCAGCATTGTGAAGGACTTAGCGTACATTCGAATTGTAAAGTTTCTGCTTTGTTTTTAGCTGCAGAGAGGACGACTTCCATATTTTTGCAAGTTTGTTGATTTCCATGTCTATGCCTCCATTATCTGAGATGTAACTGCCAAAGTATTTACAGCTTTCAACCTCTTTTATTTCTACACCATTGGCATGTATCTTTTTGAGATCTTCTTGTCTTCACTTTTATGCGTTTGGTTTTGCCGGGGTTAATCTTTAGTCCAAAACGTTTCCCTATTTGTTCTACTCTTGCTGTCTTCTTTTGGATTCATGATTCAGAATGAGAGAGCAGAGCAATGTCATCCACAAAATCGCTGTCTTCTAGATAGGAAGTCTTACTAGGCATTGGGGCTTGTCGGCATTAGCTATCATCAGTCCATTACTATTAAGAAGATAACAGGTGAGATCACACATTCTTGTCAGACACCTTTTTTCACTTGAAACCATTCACTTTGTTGGTTTTCATGGCGTATACAGCACATGTTACCAGTATATATGTCTTGTAGGATGTTAATGACTTTCCCTTGGAATCCATATGATTCCAAAATTGTCCATAGCGTGGGGTAGTGGACGCTATCGAATGCCTGTTTGAAAATTTATGTAGTTGATGTAAAAAGAGGAGCTCCATTCCAATGACTTTTCCTCAATGGTACAAGAGGCACAAGTAGCAGCTGTTAAAGGTGGTAATTAAACAGCATAGAACATTATTAAAATTCTTACGGAAGGTCGAAGGAGCAAATCGACAACTGTTAAAGAAAACTAACATATAATACATAATCAAATCTATGGATCTAAGTTTAATTATAAGTAAACAAAGATCACCTGGTTTAAAAAAAAATGAATTCACATTATTATTACGAGAACTAACATATTTTATGTACATCGTAAAAGATTAAAAAAAGAGCAAAGTCATTCAGTATTTTGAAGAACTAAGCCACGGGAAAAAAAACCTAGATGGCGATACAAAAATAAACCATAAAAGTCATAAGATTAAACCTCCAATGGTTTACGACATGCAGCGCGATGTTTTACCAAATAAATAATAGTCTATAAAGACATAATAATGCATTTAATATAATATATGATCATATATTATATATTGTGCCAAATATATGAAATATTAGCCCAATTTCTATTAACGTTATTATAATAAAACACAAAACGCGAACATGGCGGTAAATAGTCTCACATACCCGGTCTGAGCAATGTTTTTTAGGCTACTGAAAAAGTCGTAGGCTACTGGAAATAATATTTGGAATAAACTAATTTTGATCGTAGATATAACTTTTTAAAGATTTATTTAACAATGTGCCACCACGAAGCAGGACGTTTTGGCACCTCCGTTTTGGCGCGACCGTCTTGGCGCGACCGTTTTGGCGCGACGGTCGTTTTGGCGTCGCCGTTTTAGCGCTGGACGTTTTGACGCGATGGAATAAAAACATATCACATCATTTAATAAAGGTAACTTAATAACTTCTTTTGAACAAAACAATTTTTTTTGTATAATAAAACATATTAAAACAAAGTATAAATTGGATTATTAAATTTTAATACCATAGTTTTTTTTAATAAACTGATTGATTGAAAAAAAAAATTATGGCACCCTTGTAGCGTAAATGTGGATATAGTAATTGGTGCGCAAAAGACTGCACATTGTGAACGCAATAATGATGACGTCAGTTGTTTTGTTGGAACACATGTTTTGGTTATGGGAGATAGCAACGGTAGAGAGAATAGGCTGGTAGCTTGTTGAGGCAGGTTGTGTTTAGACAGAGAACGATCTTAAGAGTTTAATTGTGTGGCCGTTAGTAGTACTGTTATATACATCGCATCCTTGTATATTATTTGGTGATTAAAGTTTCAGTTGTTGTTTACTACATTGCGAGTTATCATCTGATTTACTGTTACGCACCCTGAGAGAAAGAGAGCTTGCCGAGTTTTGATAGAAGAATACCTCTATGCGATATTACAAGTTAAATAGAGAAGACAAAGACGTAACATATTGGCAGCCCAACGTGAAATACAGCCTAACGTAAAATACAGCCTAACGTGAAATACAGCCTAACGTGAAATACAGCTTAACGTGAAATACAGCCTAACGTGAAATACAGTCGACGTGAAAAGAAGGTGGTCTAACATAGATTGTCAGCTCAACGTGAAAGTACAGCCAAGCGGGAAAGGAAGGTCGTCTAACTTATACTGACAGCCCAGCGAGAAAAGAACATAACAAAGAAAAGACTACACAAAATCAGCCGTACCGAACAAATCGATAGTTGAAGGGTACATAGAGGACTAGCGTAACGGTTTCTGTTTACAAGTAAAGGTGACCTTGTGAAGTCAGAAGAGAACTGAATTGCCTGAGCTTACACTATTGCGGTTACTGTAGCCAGACTATACCGAAGGAGCATCACTGGACCTGTTCACTCCAGACGTGCTGTATATTGGGAAAAAGAGGAGGACAGGAGTATGATAAGATAAGTCTGGTGTTTATGTTGTATTTCAGTGTGTCTAGATTTATTTTCTAAATCATTGACACATTAGTAACCTGTAGATTTGCCTGTGGTTTGTGTTAGTGAAGGATCCTAACAGCGTATAACTGTAGGTGAGAAATAGCCTTCATTAACATAAAGCACATGTAGATATTTGTTTAGTAGTGTTGTTTAGTTTGTATTGTGTCATATCGGTGTTTGAGTGTTGGTCATTGTAACTTATACTGTACTCTATCGTTGAATTCTTCTATCTGTAGTGTCATACTTATTGTATTATATTGAGTATCTTATTATTATTATTTATTATATTATTGTATTATAGGATATTGTATTTGTGTGCATTTGGATTAGGGAAAATTTTTGGTTGAAATGGAATGCATTTCAAATGAGTTCTATTTAGAATTGGTAAAGGCAGGGGAGAAATGTGGTTATATAGGAAAAGAGTTAGATGATTGGGTTGAAAAAAAATGGAGGGACTACGTGCACAACAAAAATGAAGAAAGGGAATTTAAAGAAAGGGAACTTAAATTGCAGTTGGAAATACTGAATAGACAGGCCGAGATAAACAGGAGTATTGACACTGTATCTGCGCCGCTAGTAGTGAAAGGTAGGAGAGAAGATAGGGGGTTGTTAAATGCAATGGCCAGGTTTACGATGCAGACATACAATGAAAAAGTGTGTGATATAGACACCTATATAAGGAAATTTGAGAGGGAAATGGAGTTAAATAGGTTTCCGAAGAACCATTGGTCGGGGTTGTTGGGGAGAAGTTTCTCATCGGAAATTTCTTCGAAAATCTGCTTAGAACAAAAAGAGTACATACATGCTAAGACACAACTGCTTATTCATTACGGCAGTACAGAGGCCAATTATAGAAAAAGATTCTTTGAAATTGTATTAAATCAATCGAGTGATCCCAGCGATTACTTTGACATGTTAGAAAATGCTTTAGACAAATGGTTGCAATGTGCAAAAGTAAACAATACAGTTGAGGATTTAAAGAGGTTTTTTATCATGGATAGGGCTATTCATACACTGGACACTGGGTTAAAGGCATTCATACAAGAAAGAGTACCTAAAACTATTGACGAATCGGTGAAATTGATTCGGAATTATAAGTTGGCTCACCCAAATGCATCAGTTTCAAATAAAGACATTAGCCAGGAGATAGTGTGTTTCAGCAGGTATAATAATAATCAGTCCATGAGAAGAGTTAGGAGTAAATCATTGGATGGTAGGAAGGGTTTTCTGTGTTTTATATGTGGAAAAGAAAATCATTTGGCTTGGAACTGTAGAGATAGGACTCAAAGAAAAACATATTGCTACATATGTAAGTCACATTACCATAATGATAGAGAGTGCAAACAAAATAATGGTAGCGTGGGGAATAAAGGCAGTAACTATTTTGGGAATGATAAAGATAGGAAAGATCATAGGAAACATAAAGAGAACAGAAATGGTAATGATCATTGTATTGCTATTGTGTCAGGGAAACAGGGTCTTTAATTGTACCCTGAATATGTAAATAATATGCCTGTGAATACTTTGAGAGACAGTGGTAGTTCTATTATATGTGTAAAATCAGAATTTGTGAGGGCAGATCAATATACAGGGGACCCTGGGAAATGCCAATCTTTTGATGGGAGATACATAACTTTACCAAAAGCATATGTGGATATAGATACACCATTTTTGAAGGGAAAGGTATTGACATATGTTGTTGAAAGAGCACCAATAGATTTAATTGTAGGAAATGTAGAGGGAGTTAAGTGTTGTTCGGATGAAGAAATAGAAAAATGGAAAGAAGAAAATTGCAAAGGAATACATAGGAGTAGTGAAAAGGAATGCCATAGTAATATGATTGTCAGTCATGAGTTGGTTAGTGATAATAGTGTAGCTATAGAACAATGTGAACATATTACTAATAGCAATTAAATGGATCAGGGAGATAGAGAAGTAGAAAACATAAAGGAAAGTGAAAATAACATAAATAATAATGTTATTGAAGGGGATATCAATAGTTTAAAAATAGATAAAATGACATTAGCTAGAGAACAAAGGGAAGATCCTGAGTTAGAGGGATTATTTAAAGCAGCAATGAAAACAAATAAATCAGGGGGCAAAGCTCATTTCATAATAGACAAAGAAACTAATATATTGATTAGAATAGCACATGATGAAGGGAAAGATTTAAAACAGGTGGTAATTCCAATGAAATATAGAGGAATGATTTTGGATTTAGCTCATTCCATTCCTTTGGCTGGACATAAGGGAATATCTAAAACTAAAAAAAAAATTTAATGTACAATTGTTGGCCTAACTTAGCAAATGATGTAAGAGAAAAAAAAAGAAATGTAAAGTGTGTCAATTAAAAGGATCAAAAGGTAATACTACTAAGGCTCCGTTACAGGTTGGTGTAGCAGCTCAAAGACCCTTTGCCAAGGTAGCCATTGATTTAGTGGGTCCATTACCTATTATGTCGGCTAGAGGCCATAGATACATTCTCACAATGGTGGATATTTGTTCTAGATGGATTGAGGCTATTCCACTTAAAAGAATAGAGGCTAAAGATATAACGCAGTGTTTGTATCTTATATTTACTAGAATTGGTTTTCCAAATGAAGTTATTTCAGACAGGGGTACACAGTTTACATCAAGTTTAACAAAAGAATTTTTGGGAATGTTTGGGGTAAAACAAAAATTCACTACACCATATCACCCTCAGTGTAATGGGATGTGCGAGAGGTTTAATAAAACTTTGAAAGAATCTTTGTCAAAAATATCAAACGATAAACCAAGGGATTGGGATTTGGTTATTCCATCCATTTTATTTGCTTATAGGGAAACCAAACATGAAAGTACAGGGTTTTCACCTTTTCAATTGGTTTATGGTGCCAATCCTAGAGGACCCATGGCAATTTTTAAGGATTTAGTGGATAGTGGTGAAAAGGGAAACGATAAATCTGCTTATGAAATTGTGATAGAAACCAGAGAAAATATCATACAATCTTGTGAAATAGCTAATAAAAACACAGAAAAGAAACACATGATGTGTTATGATAGAATTAATAAAAATAGAAAATTGAGAGTATTAAAACCTGATGACTTAGTGTTAGTTTTGTTGCCCAGTAGAGAAAACAAGTTTTTTACACAGTGGTTGGGACCATATGAGGTTACTAAACAAATTAATGATGTAGATTATGAGGTGTTGGTTAAGGATAAACTAAAAGTATTGCACATTGATTTGCTAAAAAAATATTTTGAGGAACCAATGCAGATTGTTAGTGGACAGGATACTAATGGTAGATTGTGCTGTGGTATATTGGTTGAAGATGGGGAGGAAGAGGATACCAAAGGGATACAAACAGTATAAATTAAGAAAAAACAATTAGAGAAAGATGTAGATTTGTCTAAATTGGAAGTAGATAAAAGGTTAAAGGTTAAGGAATTAATGCAGGAGTATGAGGAAATATTTTCAGATTTACCAGGGCATACTAGAGTTATTGAACATGACATTGTGTTGACAGATAATAAACCAATTAGAATGAAACAATATCCAGTATCTATATACTTTGAAAAAGAATTGAGAAATAGATGAGTTGTTACTTAAGGGTATGATAGAACCATCAGACTCACCTTATGCATCACCTATGGTACTGATAAGAAAAAAAGATGGGACACTTAGACTTTGTTTAGATTATAGAAAATTAAATAAGATTACTCAGTTTGATGCTTATCCAATGGGGCACATGGAAGTCATGTTTACTAAGTTGGCTAATGCTAGGATTTTTACAAAGCTGGACATGTCAAAAGGTTATTATCAGATATCACTCACCTTTACAAGTTTTATCACTCCTTTTGGTTTATTCCAATGGAATGTCATGAGTTTCGGTTTGGTTAACGCTCCGGCTACATTTAACAGAATGATGAATACTTTGTTTGGGCATAGGGATGATGTAATTTTTTATCTGGATGACATATGTATTTTCAGCAACTCTTAGGAGGAGCATTTGAAGAGTTTAAAGGACATTTTTCAGATATTGAGAAATAATAACTTAACTATAAAGCCCACAAAAATTGAAATAGGGTTGGAGGAAATAACTTTCCTGGGACAAAAAAATGCTGGTAATTCTATTAAGCCTTTGGATGAGACAGTTTCTAGGACTTTAAATATACAGATACCTAAAACTAAAAAGGAAGTCAGGAGTTTATTAGGTTTATGTAATTTTTACAGAAAGTTCATTTCAAATTTTGCTAACATAACTGATCCATTGACAAAATTAATAAAAAAAAGGGAGAACCTAACAAAATCAAATGGTCAGAAGAATGCAATAGGGCATTTGAATTAATTCAGAAGGTGTTTTCAAATAAACCGATTCTTAGAAATCCTGATGTGAACAAACCTTTTGTATTGTGCACTGATGCATCAAATACTGCAGTTGCGGGATGTTTGGCACAAGAGTATAATGGTATTTTACACCCTGTACAATATATTAGCGGGAAACTTAGAAAAGAGGAACTTAGGTATGCTACGGTGGAGAAAGAGGGACTTGCAAGTGTTTGGAGCATAATTAAGTTTGATAGATATTTATTGGGGGTACATTTTACACTATGTACTGATCATGCTCCTTTGGCATTTATTACTTCAAAGAAATTAAAGAATGGAAGGGTTGATAGGTGGAGTTTGATTTTACAGGACTATAACTTTACTGTGCAAACGATACACGGGAAGCAGAATATAGTGGCTGACAGTCTTTCTAGATGTACATAGTTATATTTACAGTTGTATTGGTGTTTATTGTATGTTTTAACATTTACACCAGATTTCTTTTTCGCGTTACGCGTTTAGTGTATTAAAATGTTTGTTCAGTTACTATAATGGGTTACATTTTGTGTTTTTCCATAGCTTGGTCTGTGAGAGGACGGGTTCGGATGATCCGGAAGTGTCTTCAGTTGTCGCTTAGTATGGGTCGTTTGTCCTAAAACACCTATGAAAAAAAACTGCTTAATACTGGAAAGCGCATCTTCAAGCCATACTGGTACGTCACCACCGTACGTTATTCGTTTGGGATTTGAATCGTGATGTCAAAGGACTGATTCTCACAAAGGGATTGAAACCATATAACTATACATTCAGCTGAAATGACATGGCTTATGGATGTGTGTTCTTCAGAGTACAATATGAATTAATGGGTACAGTGGAACTACAGGTTTATTAACTATGAGACAATTATAACTAAGTGGTACAGAAGAACTGGAACTGAATGGCGCTTCTTAATAAACTTGAATAGGACTGGATTCACTTGTGCTTGAAATAAATGGACCAAATTGACAAGGTTGATCAGTGTTGTGATTTTTCAAACAACGTCATCATAACAGACTCGCTATAATGAACATTGTTGTTAATTGGATTAATTAAGCTTATTTTTTTATATAATAATTGGTTAATATTGATGTTAAATTATTTTTAGTATGAATTTTGATTATATATATATTTGATTATATATGTGGTAGATTGGGTAGTATTTTTTGTATGAAATACAGGAAATTGTATATAATAGAAATATGAAGAAAAAATTTTTTTAACAATTATTTTTTAGGGGGTGAAGGGGGTAATGTATCGTAAATGTGGATATAGTAATTGGTGCGCAAAAGACTGCACATTGTGAACGCAATAATGATGACGTCAGTTGTTTTGTGGGAACACATGTTTTGGTTATGGGAGATAGCAACGGTAGAGAGAATAGGCTGGTAGCTTGTTGAGGCAGGTTGTGTTTAGACAGAGAACGATCTTAAGAGTTTAATTGTGTGGCCGTTAGTAGTACTGTTATATACATCGCATCCTTGTATATTATTTGGTGATTAAAGTTTCAGTTGTTGTTTACTACATTGCGAGTTATCATCTGATTTACTGTTACGCACCCTGAGAGTAAGAGAGCTAGCCGAGGTTGGATAGAAGAATACCTCTATGTGATATTACAAGTTAAATAGAGAAGACAAGACGTAACAACCCTAAACCAATGTATTTTAAGGCATTAAGGCATATCTAACAAACTATCATTAATATTTAGACGCACGTTGTTGACTAGACGCGATAACCACTCTTCATTGATCATTCCAAATATAAAAAAAGGTTTATTTTTATCATTTTTCTAGCCACCCAGTATTCTTTAACATCAATTGTTATCTTTAATTCTCTGACCATCTTGGCTACGATTGACCTTGGTTTTAATCACTCCCAACTATTTTACAACGGTCAAGTTATTTGAAAGGTGTGGCTAATGAGCTACTTCGTGAACTTGTGAATTTATTAGAAATGTATTGAAAAACTAACACGCGTATTTTTCGCAAATATGCCTAACGTTCTAGGTGTGGAGCGAAAAAAAAACAATTTCCTATTAAGCCGGCAGATATATAAATAGATAAATAGATAGATAAGAATTTTATGTCGATAAATAGGTACCCTACATTAGAAGTTTTTAGTGTTATATAGTCTTACATATGCATTACATTTAAAATACATCGTTTTAAATTATTATAATCTATTATTAGTTCTATTTATAGGGCGTTTGCAATCACGTGACAAAAAGCACGTGATTTGTGTTTACTTTCTGTTATGGTGTACAAGTAATAATGGCCGCTGTATTAATAAAGTTTCATATAGGCTCGAGCTTTTTTTAAATGATGTGTTGTGTTTTAAGTCGTATTAAGATTTAAGCTGTATTATGTATATTAAATAAAATAGGCTATTTTATTATTATCATAGACATAGATCATAGACGATGTGAGCCTAATAGTGACTTGACTAGATAGCCTATTAACCAAAATTATCACTCGACATCGTAGCCTAGCCTACGAAACGTTAAAAGTGTAGGCCTATAAAGTGACATTGAACGTGTAAATAGGTCTAGCCGGCCCTAGCCTAATCACATTAATCAATTAATCTACAGTACTAATATTTACCTCCTTATTTTTGAGTAGGATAGCCAATATTCAGATGTGAATTTTGCATGATAAAGAAGTACTTCACTTTCACCACGTTACATTTGTACCTCAAGTGGGTTCTTATATTTACACAAATACGTCATTAAAAACATAAGCCACGCCCACCGAGAACGCTCTATTGTGCCCAAAAAATATTGTTTTACTCAATTATTCCATCGCACCATAACGTCCAGCGCCAAAAACAGCCGGCGCCAAAACATGAATTTTCATGAAAATTTATTGAATCCTATATAATAAGTGTCCGTTAATGTTAAAAGTGCCAAGTTTCAGAACAACCTTAATTAATGAGCCAACAAACTCAAGATAAAAAAAAGGTTTGACAGCAAATAGATTTTTTTGTGTAATCCGAAAAAAAAAATTCATAACTTTTTTTTTAAAGCTTATCAACACGAAAGTGCCCTTCCTCTCCAAAAACCTCTTATGTCACATTGATATTACCCAAGTAGCCTACACCCAAAGCCTACATTACATTGTGATAATAATGCGCTGCCAAATCGGATTTGATATAATTGGCGTGCCGTTCCGCATAACTAGTACAATGCGACAGTTACCTTAAATAATTTTGTGATTATATATTTGATATCTTTCAATTACTACAAGAGCTCATGGACGAGCTTGCAGATACAGCAAAGGCATACGGAATGAAAATCAGTTCAGAAAAGAGTAAAATAATTTACCAGAAGTGCAAACATCATATTGAACCAACAACAACTGGAAGATAATTTCAAATATCTAGGAACAATCATATCCGCAGACGGACGCTGTGCGTCACAAATTCGGGCAAGGATTGCGACTGCAATGGCGGCAATGGCTCGCCTAATCAGAATCTGGAACAGTAAAAGCATTGATCTCCCAACAAAGCTCAGACTTTTCAGAGCCCTTGTCAGAACTACTGATCTGTATGGATGTGAGACATGGACACTGCTATCAACAACTGAAAACAAGTTGCTGGCTTTCGAAAATAAATGCATGAGAATAATACTTCGAATCTCCTACGTAGAACACAAGAGATCTGCGTATTTGTGGGACAGAATATCATCAGTTGCTGGCCCTCAAGAAAACATTAGGGCAACAATCAAACAGCGCAAACTGACATGGTTCGGTCATGTGTTGCGGCACAGTAGCCTGTCAAAAACAATCCTACAGGGCACAGTAGAAGGTGGACGTCGGAGATGCCGTCAGTGGAGATGCTGGTTCGGACGATAATGTAAAGTATTGGACAATGCTGCAGTTGACTCAACTATTGACAACCGCACAAGATAGGCAAAAGTGGAGAAAGTTGACTGCTGAGGTGTCCATTCGCTCCCTTCAACGACCACAACAGTCATGAGATTGATGATGATGATGAATTACTAAAAATAAAACCTTCTTACTTACCGATTACTTATTTTTGCATTCACTTAAGTTTCTTACAAATAATAGGTACACATAAAATAATTAATATATTTTGGTTTGTATTGTTTATTTATATTTTATATAAGTTAAATGAATTATACATTTTTAATAACATTTTAACTTCAATTTTTATTAATACGTTTTGTTCTTTACTATTTAAATAATATTGTTTTGCTTTTTACTGAGCACATTAAAACAAAGTATTTAATTTTTCAGCTGATGTACCAGCTGATGTACCATCTGGTGATATTTCATGTAAGTTTTATTGAATTTGTGTGTACATTTAACAGTGTTGCTAAAAAAAATATAATAATATTTCAATACTGGAAGCGAATTAGGTATACTCGTGGTGCGAACAAATATAAATTGTATAGACACTTTTAACATCTAGCATAAGTTTCCAGTTCTCCGATCTGGCTTAAACATTTTTCAAATAGACTCTAACTACCAATGCAGTTATAAATTTCCCGCTTCAAAGTAAATTTAACAGGAATTAATTTTTTTTAGGTTGATGACTTCGTAAAAAAAAATCGAGCCAGCGACAACGCCATCGATTTTTATCATTTTGCGAAGACCAATGATTAATTAAGGGTGAAGCAGGTTGGGGTTGAACCTGTGTCACTCCTGTTGACAGCACACACTACTAACCACCAGGCCAAGAAACCTTGAAGAAATTTAAAAAAAAATAATAATTAACCATATAGACCAGATAACAAATTATGCGCATGCGCCAATAGCTGTGTGTATAATATAGGTCACGAGTTCACGCAAAAATCCGCCGAATAACGCTCAATGTTATACGGCGGATCCGCCGTACAATCACTCCGTAATTTGAATTTAATTCTAAAAGAGGTTCGTAATAACATTAACAGATAAGACAAGATATGGTTAATACTTTGCTTTTGGGTATTTTAAAATGTAAAAGAATAGAAAGCTTGTTGTGAAAATCTTCTTTTTTCACTTTTAATTTTTGCTGATCTGACATAAATTGGCAATCTTCCTTCTTCATGTGACATTGCTTTAAAGCATTCCAACACTTTAAAAAACGTTTGTAAAGAATGAAATGATTTTGAGGCACTTTTATATAATGATATTTAAAATAAATTAAGGAAAATAAACAGATGTATACAGAAACAAATATAATTATGTAGAAAGTTGTTGTATAGGCTAATATTTCTCTCTCTAAACAATTAGGTAATTCTACCCACCCCACCCCTCACCCGTACATACCCTCAAAATTGAGCTAACATTCAGAAATAAGAAAATATAAAATCAAAATTAATAATGATAAAACTAGATTCTAAAGGCATATGTTTTCCACTCATATATTAAATTGAGGCATTATTAAGTTGAGCGTTAAAAAAATAAAATGTTAACATAATTAAAGGCTTAATAAGATCTAGTCTAGACTTAGCTTACATCATAATGGAACAGCGAATGCAACTTGCTTATTAATCTTTAAAACATTTTTGTTATCTATAATAATTGTAACTAGCATGTCAAATAAGTTTTTATTTTTAGGTTGTTCCAAACACTGTCATAAAAAGCTTTAAAGATTTCCTTATTTATTTTTAACGAGCATTATAAGTCATCGAAACATTCAACCATAATCCATGAAGCTTACTTATAGATCTAGTTATAGACACTAGCCTAGACTATTTTTTCAATACTTTCAAATATTTAGCATTTGTGTGTTTGTTTAATTTCATTTCTAGCCTATCGATACAATTTTGAGTCGGTCATTTCGCTATTATAATTATAAACAACGCGAATCGACGAAAAAGACGATGAGCCAATTTAGGTCACGGGACAAAAACAATGAGGACTATGCACGTTTTACCAAAGTAAACATTGGACTACACTTCTTTTTTTATCGAAGGATGATTTTTATCTTTGTCGAATATATCCGTTACCTGATTGATTTAGACCATGAGAGTTGGTCAAAATGTAGAGAAACATATGACAAATAGCACAGTTGTCATAACTCAATTGTTACCAAAACGTGACTTCGTGCGTTTTTTCAGAGTAGTCTTCATATATTTGTATTAATAATTTTTGTTTTATAGTATAAAAATGATATTATTTTGCTATATAGAGATGACATTCAAATAAAGCATTTAAACTTGAAAATATTTTTTTTTCAGCTTCCGCACTATCATCTAACGTTAAGTTTTATTGAATTATTATGTACTTTTAACAGGAAGTGCCAAAATAATTGATAATAAAGAATAATGTATGAATATTGGACGCTAATTAAGTAGCCATTATACTCGTGGTGCGACCAAATATCATCTGTATAGAAATATTTAAAATCTAGAGCAAAATAAGAAATGGATTTTACGAAAGAAAGTATTGTCCACTATATAGAAATATGTCATTCCTTTTGAAATGAATAACTTTTGAAAAATAATAATCTAGGAATAAACAACGCTAAAGTAAACATATTATATTGACAGCTTAAAAACAAAGTGGATACAAAAAACTAAAAAAAAAAAAATCAATTTCAAATTTTAAAAAAAAAATAGATCTACTCTTTTAACTAAATATTGAAATTTTTGTTTGCGATGGTTGTATGTTTGTCAGCAAATTTCTTTTATATTTAATAATGTATGTATAGGTTAAAATGTATTTGTTTCTACTTGACCGATAAAGGATACATTTATAAAAGGATGTATAATTGAAATACTTTTCAGATTTTGTTTTTTAATATTTTGTAAGTTGCAGCGTTCAAATGTTTTGTAGCGTCGGCGCCTATACGGCCAGAATGATAATCGCCTATGGCCTATTTCCCAAGTTGCTGGGACAATTATTATGACAATGTCTCTTTACTAATGATTGCATTGTACTGCTTTTACAATATAAATAGTTTAATGGATAAATGTTAAATAGGAAGAGATAGTGACATGATGGAATTGTGTGGCCAGCAAAATGCAATTTCCTTAACAATATAGCTTTAAAATGCTTAACTTTAGGTATGCTTACTTAACATGGTTGAAAAACAATTAATATTGGTTTCCTCTCAGGGTGCCCTGTATTCTTATTAGAATGCATGTTTTGTTATGAAATACTTTTGTTTTTCTTTCTTTTTATAATAAAAAATATTAAACTTAAAACGCGTACAGTGGTACCTCAGGATACGAACGCACTCCATGTGGCTCCTATCTCTCTCGTAAGACAATGGATGAGCCCTTAACATTTTAATGATAATTTTAATGAGGGACATCGCTTTTTATGTTTGAATAGCCGAATGTTTCTTGTATTGTATCATAGCTGTTTTCTTAGTCTAATAGTTTATATAACAGGAAGGTTGCTTTCGAACCAATCTTCGCTTTTTTGTCTGTTTCCCAAATGTTAGCAGAGCCAAGTTGTACGTGGTGTCGCAAATGAACTGCCACCTCTCTTCAATGCTTCTACAAGTGTATTCCTTGAATGCTTTTTGCATTTATTCATTGAGATTTTCCGGTGTTCTGGGAGCTTTCGGTATTTTAATAAGTGGGCGGACTTTTTTCTCGGTGTGACGCATAGCTATAGCTTTTGGTCACTATGCAGGTATCCATTGAGTGGTTTGTATCGCAATCAGCACCGTGGAGGCTGCATTTTAAGAGTATGTTGTTCCAAGCAGATTTTCTTGTGATGTTCATGACTAGCTGATGCCAATGTCCAGATTTCTTCAGGAAACATTATGGAGAGGCTTTGTCTTAAAGAATGTGTTAGTGATACAGAGCTTATGATAGGAGCAGAGTTTCAGTACTCCTTTTTCATTCATTTCCCCCACTCCAAAGTGACTTAGGCGTTCACAACATATACTGTGTTCTGAAATAACTTTGGCATTGAAGTTGCCGAATAAGAGGATGTGCTCATATTTAGAAATCGATTATATTGTATCATTAAGTTCCTAATAGAATTGGTATGTCTTTAGTTTCCTGAGGCAAGCATAATGTTGGAACATAGATGCTTATAATATTCGGCTTGCCTAACTTGGGTGACACAATAAGATGTATACTGTTTTTTATGGCAAATCCTACACCGTGCAGGCGCTATAATGCTGAGTGGATTATATTTTTGATAATCAAAATCTTGTGGAAATATCTGATTTTAAAGACCCCGATTCTACTCTGAAGATTCACCTGTGGTAATGACTGTCAAGAGCGGGGGCCTGAGAAAAGAAAATGGGGGGGGGGGGGGGTAAAGATCTCACCCTAACAAGAAAATATATTGGGATTGTTCTTAAATTCATTTAATCGAATAAAACTATTTCGCTATGATAAATTTCATATCACGACATGGATATATTTTATAAATGTCCATAATATATTGTTACGTCCACAATCCCCTTGTGGCCAGAGCTGTGTAGATCTTGCTGATAATTCTCGTTAGTCCTAGGGGAGACTTTAATTATTATTATTTATGTATCAGTATTACACGAACTCTTCTTATAGTCCTGGGCACAAACTCAGTATTTGTGTTCCAACATTTCCTTTCTTGGACATTAGAGTAGTAGATAAATCTTATAGTAATGTATACAACACAATAGAATAGTAACTTGACAAGGAAGCTTCAGTGTAACTGTTGTTGATAGTTTAATTCAGGTGATATGTTAAATTTATACAATATATCTATTATGTACAGTTAGAATAAAATAGTGCAAACACAAACGTTCTCAAAGGAACATATTTTGAAACTCTCTGTCTTTCAGACAAAACAAATCATTAAATACCATCCGAGTGGTGCAAGGGACAGACCCATTACCAGTAGGGGTGAAAATCATGGTATCATTACAAAACTCATAACAAAACGATAGGAACTTCCCCTATTAAATGATGAGTCGTTCCCAGACCCTGAGAATTTGATATCAACACAGAATCCCAACATTAAGTAGAATCATTTGTCTTCCCACTAAACGTCAGGCGATTGGAAGCCTAAGCCCCGCCCACAAAATCCTGTTTAATGAGAAAAAGAGGGGGAAGAAGAATAAACATTGCGTGTTCCAATTCTTGAAAAAAAAATATATATGACACGCCCCCACCCAATGAAAGAAATAATGTACCATAATTACCCAAGTAATACTCAACATGGTACATTTTTCGTACTTAACACTATCGTTTTAACAACCATCAATCAATGGAAGATTATAAGACAATTTAAGCAAACATGGCTCACTGGCACAACTAAATTATAAAAAGTGTCACTACCCAATGGTAATTGTGATTATAACGTGATGGACAAATATTTCCCCGTTAATATTAATATTAACTAATGTCTCAACAAGTACAAATAATTCAAAAATATTCTAGTCATTCTTATTTTAACTATGTACAGTTGTGTGGATTTTCACCAAAAATTTGCAAAAAGTTTTAATCTATTTAAACAGTTTACTTCTAATATACAAACCAAAAGATAAGTAATACGTAACTCGAGTCAAACTATAGGTTACTTCTTCTTTAAATTACAGTGTCAACTTGACATTAACAGGGTTCATACCTAAGATGATGATACTTCCCCTTTTCTCAAATATGAGGAGAAAATACGCTCTAGTTACGATTACTACAGTAATCTAAATATTAAAATGTAATCCACTATTATGCGTTTTTGGCAAATTTGAAAGTTTAATATAAAAGTTTGTTCAGGGTTGAATGAGTGCACACCTTTAGGTACCTTTGTTTCCCTCCGTTCCTGGATATATAGAATATATAACAACCTATACAACATAGTGAATATCCACTAGTTTTTCCCATTCTATTACCATGATATAACAATTTAGCAATAGATTTCCAATATTATCTATTAATTTATACCAATTGATATTACATCTCTTTCTAAGATAAAAATTGTACATATTATTATTTAGTTCCATTCATTAACTAAAATAAAACAAGATAATAAATCAACTAGCTCAAAGTTTTCCCACTTAATTGCATGTGATGACAATTACTTTTATCCATGCATATCAAGTAAATACGTGCATATTTATATATATATTGCATCATGCATCAACATTTAAATGGAATTTCTTTTCCATAAACAAATGAATTTAAAATATATCAGAACATCAATATTATACATGATTATAAAAATTATTAATACTTTCAAAAGACTTGACTTCTGTATGATACAAGTATTCTATAGGTATTCCATAATCAAAATTCAAACGAATGATAGGTTATCATGACACATTCTTAATGAATAAGTGAGATGATCTGAAAAAGAAGTATAGGGTTATTTAGTCAATCATGTAGCACCCGAGATAGAGTATCAGCTGTGACGTTGTCCCTACCCCTTAGGTGTTTTATGTTTAAGTCATAGGCTTGGAGGAATAAGCTCCATCTAACAAGCATCTGGTTTTGCTTGACCCTGGAGAGAAAAGTCAGAGGGTTGTGGTCGGTCAGTATTTCTATCGAGTACCCAGAGCTGTTTACATAGAAATCAAACTGTTTTAACGCCAGGATCAACCCTAAAAGTTCCTTCTCACTTGTATTATAATTACGTTCATGGATATTGAATTTCTGTGAGTGGTAGCACACCGGGTGCTCCTCTCCGTGGTCATCCTGCTGAGTCAGCACCGCTCCCATCCCAGTATCGCACGTGTCTACTGCAATTTTAAAGGGTCTATCAAAACGCGGGGTCACCAAAATAGGTGCCCTGGATAATCTTAACTTCAACTCATCAAACGCCTTTTGGCACTTGTCAGACCAAACAAAGCGATTGTTCTTCTTTAGGCGGGTCAGTTAAGGGGCAAGCTACCGTAGAAAAGTCCTGGCAAAACTTACGATAAAACCCGGCCATTCCAAGGTAACTACGGAACTGTTTTCTTGTCTGTGGCACTGGGACATTCTGAATAGCTTCTATTTTAGCATTTACTGGTTTAACCTTTCCACCACCCACTACATGTCCAAGATACTCGATAGTGGCATGTCCAAACTGACTCTTATCCAGGTTTATTGTCAAATTGGCGTCATTCAGTCGTTCAAACAAGTTTCGTAGTTGACTGACATGTGTCTTGAAATCTGTACTATACACCACTATATCGTCGAGGTAGGCATTACACTGGAAGATACCGCGAGTGAGGGTGTTTATAAGCCTTTGAAACGTCGCAGGGGCATTACGGAGTCCGAATGGCATGTACTTATACCTGTAAAGTCCGTCAGGTGTCACAAAGGCGGATACTTCCTGTGCCCGTGGCATCAAAGGAATCTGAAAGTACGCGGAGAGAATATAAATTTTTGTCACATACGTCGCGTCACCTATCTTATCAATGAGGTCATCAATACGAGGAATGTGATACGAGTCAGTCTTTGTCAAATTATTTAATTTCCTAAAGTCTGTACAAAACCGCAATGTGTTGTCGGCTTTTGGTACCAACACACAGGGTGAAGACCATTCGCTATCACATTCTTCCACTATGTCATTTTCTAACATATACTTCACCTCTGCTCTAATATGTTCAAGTCTGATGGGGTTAACTCTATATGGATGCTGTTTAATTGGCCTGGCACCCTCAGTTAATACTACATCGTGTTCTATTAGATGTGTCCTCCTGGGAACATCTGTAAACATTGACTTATATTCATGTACCAGCTCAATAATCTTCTCCTTATCTTCTACCGGAAGATGTTCTAGCCTTGTATCTAAACTCTTAAGGGCATCTGTATTATTAAGTTTACTTTCTGCAAACTTATATTCTATCCTAGATAAGTCCGTCGGGACTCTAGCTAATGAAATCATGGGGACCTCCCGTGGTTTACTCTTTTCCCTGGAAACATAGGGCTTAAGTAAATTAATATGGCATACCCTCTGATTTTATCTCCGGTCAGGAGTCTTTATCAAATAATTGACCTCGCCAAGCTTTGATTCTATCTCATAGGGTCCACTAAACTTTGCACTTAAAGGCTGATTTTGCAAAGGTAGAAACACAAGAACTTTGTCACCTGGTGCAAAAGTTCTAGCTGTAGCTTTACGGTCATAGTTCTGTCTCATACGCTCCTGCATCTGTGGAAAATGAATCTTCACATGGTTAAAAGCATGATAAAGCCTATTTTTAAATTTATCTACATATGACAAAAGTCCAATCGGTTCAAGTTTCATGTAGAAGTTTCAACGGACCTCTGACTGAGTGTCCATAGACATGTTCGAATGGGCTAAACCCCAGGGATTCCTGAGTGGCCTCCCTTGCAGCGAACAGTACATAAGACACACCCTTATCCCAGTCTTTCTCGTTTTCATAACAGTACTTTTTAATCGATTTTAATGTCTGATGAAACCTTTCCAGAGCTCCCTGGCTCTCAGAATGATAGGAACTTGATAGCCTATGGCTTATCCCTAATTGTTCCATGACTTGTTTGAAAATGTTCGAAGTAAAGTTAGTCCCCTGGTCGGACTGTACTGTCTTCGGTAGGCCATAACGTGTGAAGAAATTTGTTTGGGCGTCTACCACCTTCACTGTTGTTATGTTCCGCAACGGAATGGCTTCCGGGAAGCGAGTGGATGAACACATGACTGTGAGCAGGTATTGAAAACCGGCTTTTGTTTTCGGCAACGGGCCCACGCAATCAATGAGTATATGACTGAATGGTTCGTCGAACGCTGGTATCGGCTGGAGTGGAGCGACAGGAATTCGTTGGTTAGGACGTCCTACCATTTGGCATACGTGGCAAGTCTTGCAGTATTGTTCGACATCTCTTCTCAGTCCTGGCCAGTAGAAGTAAGGGAGGATACGGTGGTGCGTTTTTCGGACTCCCATGTGACCAGCAAAAGGAAGATCATGCGCTATACGCAGTACATCTTGACGATAGCACTTAGGTATTGCAATCTGGTGAATACTGTCCCACTCGTTTGTACCTGAGTTGAGCGGTTTCGACTTTCTCATCAACACTTTATCTTTCATGTAGAAACATTCCGCCATTGCATCTGCAGTCTTTTCATCAACAGCTTTCATTCTGAGTTGCATTATTACTTCGTCATTCAATTGTTCTTTCACCAATTTCTGCTTTGGTGACTAAATGTTATCGTTCTCTGTTGCATCACCAGTTGTTAGTTCAGCAAAGAACGTAGCACTTAAATCAATGTCAGCTGTTTCTGTTATCACTGTTTCATTCGCATGTGTGTCTTCAGAACAGACAAACACATCTTTCGTTGCACTACACGGCGTAGCAGGAGTCTTTACCAACTTCTTTTTCTGCATTGCTCTTGTCAGTGCACATGTTGGGCGTTCATTGGCAGGACGTAGGTTTTTGTCCTCCGCCATCTTTGTCTCCAACACTTTAACCATGGGCTCGACAGTGACTCTGCCGCCCATAATGTCATTTCCTAATATCATGGAAACGCCTTTGACGGGTAGTGCGCGCCACACTCCCACTACGATGTTACCTGTAAAAATATCCGACTCGAGTTTTATTCTGTGCAGTGGAGCTTCCACAGCCTCCATACTAGC
This sequence comes from Anisus vortex, assembly GCA_949126835.1. Classification (NCBI taxonomy): domain Eukaryota; kingdom Metazoa; phylum Mollusca; class Gastropoda; family Planorbidae; genus Anisus; species Anisus vortex. Next base: position 22,261,327 of record OX421509.1, on the reverse strand, counting down.
ACCTCTCAGCACAACTGACTCACCGGTACTAGTGGCATCCGTTAACGGCACACTGCCCTCCAGGATCACGCTGACAGCAGAACCCGTGTCACGCAATATCTGTATTTTCTTCTTGCTGAGTACATCGACTTCTGTCGACACTGTCCCCTCGTAGACAAAGGGTCGAAAATCGGATAGGTCGTCCTCTTCCGGGACTTCAGGAACCATCTGTTCCTCACGGCCTTCTGAAAGCATAATAGATTGAGTACAGCTATTCTCTTTTACCTTAGATAGACTGTTCTAAAAAACTATCGACTCCACAAATATGGGCGATGCCGGCCGCATTTCTTTTGAGTTTCTTGACCCTGTGTTGCACACGTCTTCTGTCTGCTTGCTGTCTTTCTGCACTCTGGCACAGTGTAGAATAGCACCTTGCTTCTTGGTAAGGATCCAACAATCTTTCTTCATGTGGCCCTCTTTCTTGCAATTGAAACATACCACCTTTGCTTTATTTACATCTGTCTGCTTCCTGAAATGAACTAAGTTACTATTATTATTTACACCACTGTTCTTATTATTGTTTTCACTTGTCTCTTTTGGTTTACTAGCCTCCTTGGGCTCTGGTTTGTGCACTTTGGGTTTGTCAGCATAATATGGCTTTATGCTGGCGTGAATTATGGCATAGTTATCTGCCAATCTAGCAGCTTCATGCACATCTTCAACCCCTCGGTCTGAGATGTGGGTTTTAATATCCACACGAATACAATTATTGAATTCCTCAAACAATATTAGGTTCTTGAGTTTATCAAACTCACTTACATTCTGTGACCTTAGCCACTGTTCTAACATTTTCTCCTTTTGTCTCAAAAAGTCTACATGAGTTTGATCATATGCCTTCTTTCTGTCTCTAAATAGTTTCTATATTTTTTTGGTGTCAGGGAATAACTTTTTAGCACCCTATCTTTGATCACTTCATAGTCATTTATTTCCTCGGGTGTTAAACTCAACACTACGTCCAATGCTTTTCCTTTGTTGAGAGTTGACCTTAACAATAAAGCCATCTTATCATCAGGGAACTGATAATCTACAGCTATCCTCTCAAAAAGCAAAAAGAAATCTTGAACATCTTCTTCTCTGAATATAGCCAAGTGTTGCTTCATTGCGCTAATATCCATACCATTGCTGTCCCTACGATGGTCAGGTCTGTTCATGCGTGCCATCTCTATCCTTTCTCTGCTTTCAATCCTAATTCTTTCAATTTCCCTTTCAGTTTCTATCCTAATTCTTTCATTTTCCCTTTCAGTTTATATCCTAATTCTTTCATTTTCTCTTTCAGTTTCTATCCTCATTCTTTCCAATTCCATTCTCTTCATAGCTAATTGGAATTTTAGGTTTTCACTCAACCCTTCATCTTCATCAGTGTTTGATGATCTAGATGACATATTTCTTACCTCGTCTCCGTGGGAAATTACCTCGCCCCCACTGGGAGCTACATAACTGTCACGATTCTGGACTAAAACCGTGACTCCTAGCACTCATAGATAGATTATAGCGTAGGTAGTAGTATAGAACCATAGGTTAGCGTAGAGTTAGATTAGATAGAACGAGTAGTCTGAAACTATTACCTTATTTCTCTCTCACGCAATAGGAACACCCCAACCACCCCCATTCTTCACCTGTCCTTTAACCTTCACTACACTCTTTTAGTTTTAATCCCAATTCAGAGTTTGCTAATCAATACGCCCAAACTGGTACTAAAACCGTGAGTGAATGAAGTGTGAATCTTAATGTATATATTCTATTATAATTTTAACTATGTATTCATGCCGTACTTTAATGTGCTTGTATAATAACTATTCATTCATGTTGTTAATTCAAACTATTTTCATTCATGTTGTTAATTCAACATGCTGTATGTAGACATTACGCGCCTGGTACACAAACCCCACCCACCCCGCTAAGAAACCCCCTCTTACCCCCCTTCTCCTACCACCCAAGGGCGATGACTTGCTAGCTAACCTTTGAGACGGTCGATGTTTCGCATCCACTTAATATCCCCTCGGCCGAAAACCCACGCCAGCCACTTGAGTGACCAGGTCAAAGTCTATCAAAGGGAGATAATTCCCTTCACTCAGCATGACGTATGTATCAATCGTCTTTCATCTAGACTACCTCCGCCCACTTCGACCCCCCCCGTCTCCCTTGTTCACCCCGCAGTTTTGGCGGTATAATTGCTTACCCACCCCAACTCCATTTTCGGCTCCAATAACCTTTTTGCTTTATGTAAATATATGTTCGAAAGGACCAATGGGAATTATATGTAAGTCCAACCTAATGTAATCACCCAACCAAATTGAGGAGCGGTCACGTGACTAGTCTCACGAGACGCCCGCACAACTTCTGTAGAAGCAGTCTGAGTTTGGCGCTTGAGCGATCCACTGTACTTTTAGTTAGAGAGGCTGGCTCAGCTCTCAAAGAAGACGCATCGTCTTAGCTTAACTCCCAACCTGTACACTCGGACTATAGATAATTAGCCAGGAATAGTAATTCGTTAATACAGTTGTGCAACCTAAAAGTGGCTTTCACAACACTACCGTGTACTAATGTTAGACATTCTGACCAATTTCATATCTGTCCAGTAGTATATCGCCTCACATGTTATATATATATATATATATATCGGTCTAGCCAGTATTCGCATTTTCCACCAGTATAAGTTGTGAAACCTAACTTTGGATTCCATAGCACTCAAATATACTAGTGTCAATATTGCTGTATAACTTCATATGTATGTCTCACCATTGGATATTCGAACGTAATAAACACCTGAACAGTAACCAGTGATTTGCTTGATTATCTTAGAACTGTTTGTTGTATACTCTGTAACATCTTATACGAGCCAAGGAGAGAAATAATCATTGTTCCAGGACGATTGCAGTAGCATCGGTATTTCGTACCCCCACGACAACCAGCCACCAGTAACCATTAACCCCACGACATCCAGCCACCAGTAGCCATTAACCCCACTCAACCACCACCCCCCCGCACCCCTCTCAGTGTCAACATTGTGACGAATTGCTCTCCCAATTGCAACGTCGTGACAATAACCTTCATTGATATCGTTCTGGCGCACTTCAACTACATTTAGTGTTCATAGCATTCTGCCCGTTCAAACATGTCATAATTTCTTTGATCAAACGATTACGATTAGGTCTTGCCTGTCCTGCCTCAATCCCAAAGGACTCAGCTAATTCTTTTAGTTCAGCAAATGACATGGCGTTAAGTTCCTCACTTGATATATTCGAAGCCATAGTATAGCGTTCGAAATATTTGTGATAGTAGAGAAGTATATATTGTATAATAAAATATAAAGTTCCAACTTACGATTTGTCCAGAAATTTGCACAATATAATATTACACACTTCGTGAAATCTTCACACTTCCCAAGGCATAAATACGCAAACCAGTTCTCTCTTCTTTTTTAAAAAGAATAGTTTCACAGTCCTAGAAAACGAAACACAAATATGCCGCTCTCAGTACTACTAATGTCACAAAATATTTCTAGGTCAGGAAAAATATAACTCAAATTTTCCAGACGAGATCAACAAATTTTTTCCATTCCTATATCAGGAAAAGTAGAACTCAAATATACCGAACGAGACCACCAAATTTTGTTACGTCCACAATCCCCTTGTGGCCAGAGCTCTGTAGATCTTGCTGATAATTCTCGTTAGTCCTAGGGGAGACTTTAATTATTATTATTTAGGTTTCAGTATTACTCGAACTCTTCTTATAGTCCTGGGCACAAACTCAGTATTTGTGTTCCAACATTTCTTGGACATTAGAGTAGTAGATAAATCTTATAGTAATGTATACAACAAAATAGAATAGTAACTTGACAAGGAAGCTTCAGTGTAACTGTTGTTGATAGTTTAATTCAGGTGATATGTTCAATATATACAATATATCTATTATGTACAGTTAGAATAAAATAGTGCAAACACAAACGTTCTCAAAGGAACATATTTTGAAACTCTCTGTCTTTCAGAGAAAACAAATCATTAAATACCATCCGAGTGGTGCAAGGGACAGACCCATTACCTGTAGGGGTGAAAATCATGGTATCATTACAAAACTCATAACAAAACGATAGGAACTTCCCCTATTAAATAATGAGTCGTTTCCAGACCCTGAGAATTTGAGATCAACACAGAATATCCCAACATTAAGTAGAATCATTTGTCTTCCCACTAAACGTCAGGCGATCGGAAGCCTAAGCCCCGCCCACAAAATCCTGTTTAATGAGAAAAAGAGGGGGAAGAAGAATAAACATTGCGTGTTCCAATTCTTGGAAAAACAATATATATGACAATATCTTCAAAATGCAATAATTTAACTATGCTTTTTTAACGTTTTTTTGAAAAACAATTATCATTGGTTTCCTCCCAGGGTGTCCTTTTCTCTTATTAGATTGTATGGGCGTATTTTATGATCAAATATATTTTATATTATTTTTTCATTTATAATGAAATTATTTGGGCTTTCATAGGTATTAAACGTTTGTAGTATAATTAAACTTAAAATACGTACAGTGTTACCTCAGGATAGGAGCGCCTTAGGTCAAGAATAATTCGGTTAAGAGATTTAATTATGTTGTTTGGAGTAACGAACATTAATTAGTGTTACGAGCGATGGAGTGTGAGAGAGAGAGAGAGAGAGAGAGAGAGAGAGAGAGAGAGAGGGAGAAAGAGAGCAACAGTTAAAGTTGGAGACAAACAATCGCGAACAGTAAAAATCAAGGCTATGCAGTATTAACAGAGCAGTAAAAGTGATGAAGGATAACGCGATGGCCCATTAAAAAAGATTCTCCAGCAAAGGAAGGGATACATTACCCTTGTCAGTTACTTATTGCAGAAATATTTCCAGTAGGTTGACAAGGAACAGAACATTGAAATTCCTGAAACTCATGAGATATAATAATATGTATAATAACACTTCTATTATCGTTTTATTGGTAAGAAAGATAGACTAAATAACAGACCAGATGTTTAGAAAACAGAACTATTCTATTATCTTGCAACGCGTTATCTCTACGTCGCTTTTTTTCAATGTTTCAGGAGAGTATAAAGTTCGTGACCCGAAGTGCCACTATATACGCAAAGTAAAACCTTATTTGTAGTGGTAATTTTAAAACATTTTTCTTTACATCGTCTATAACATATATTAATGAACTCTTTCTGTGTAGGAACTTATAACGATTCTGTTGAAAAAAAGTATTCACGAAGTTAAAGAACTTTGTCCATTCTACATTTTAAGACGTCAAATGAAAAAGAAAAAAAGAAAAGACGAATAAAACATGCTATACAACCAACAATTACAAATTTGTTATCCGTTATAGTTTATAATGTACATTTTTAGGTTTATAGTGTGTAGCGTCTGTGAATATAGACAGTACATTGTGATACAGATTACAAAGCATTTTGTGTGTAATAAGCACATAAAACAACTTTAATTTCTTTTAGATATGGTATTTAATTTTTACCAATGTACCATTTTATGACATATATTATTATAAGAGATGCATTCATATTGCTGTTTGAATTCACTTATTTTTGTCGTATCTATAGACTTTGCTCAAGTTTCTTTGAAAAGTAGTTGTGTTTTGTTGTGTTTAGAACTGTGTTTGCGACCTCTTAACTTGACCTTTTTTACCCGCCGAGTGTTGGTGACACAGGTTGTATAAATCCACTAATTCAGCTGCATTGTAAGGATCTGTAATAGTAATATCCAATTTTTATATCTAGTCTCGCTTTGTTCAAGATATCTTCCGGCTGTATTATTTCTTACATTCGTTACTTTCATAGACTTTATCTTACTTTTTTTAAAGCTTTTCATTTTAACAAATAAAATCTAAATGTGTCTGTTGTCACTTATTTTTTATCACTCCCAATGAAGTAAGCTATAAGGCGGAAGCACGATGCCTCCCTTTCCTGGGCGAGCTATTTAGCATCATGTCATGTTTTGTCGGTGGCTTTTGCTTCATCATCCGTCGTTCTCCTCGAAATTCAAATTGTCTTCCCCGTCACTTTTTTTCTGGTTCTGTCAATTTCAAGGCAATAAACGAAGCCTCTTTCTTTTCATGCGAAGAACGGACCCACTTATCCCCGTCTTCTTTTCTTAATATTTTTTCAGTAATGCAGTTAATTCCTGTTCTCTTGCAAACATCACTGTAGGATATGTGGTCTTGCAATTTAATCTATAGTAAAGGTCGGAGACAGTTTCTCTCATACCCTATGAGGCGGCTTTTGATTTTGGTATTGGACTCTACAGCATAGAGAAAAACTGAGCGTACAATGTACTTGTAAAGTTTCAGTTTTGTTGTTAGCTGCAGAGAGGATGACTTCCATATTTTCCACAGTTTGTTGAAGGCATGAGCTGCTATAGATAGTCCTACAGAGATTTCCATGTCTATGCTTCCATTAGCTGAGATGTAACTGTCAAGGTATTTAAAGTATTCAATCTTCTATTTCTAAACCATTGGCATTTGTCTTTTGAGAGTTTCTTGTCATCACTTTCATGAGTTTGGTTTTGCCGGAGTTAAACTTTAGTCCAACACTTTTGACTATGTATTCTACTCATGTTGTTTTCTCCTGGATATCTGATTGATAATGAGAGAGCAGAGCTAAGTCATCCTCAAACTCGCAGTCTTCTTGATCAGAAGTATGTTGCCATACTAGGTCTTGGAGCATGTCGGCAGTTGCTATCCTCACGACTGAGTCCATTACTATTAAGAAGATAACAGGTGAGATCACACATCCTTGTCGGACACCTGTTTTCACTTGAAACCATTCACTCTGTTGATTTTCATGGCGTATACAGCACATGTTACCAGTATATAAGTCTTGTAGAATGTTAATGACTTTCCCTGGGAATCAATATGATTCCAAAATTTTCCATTGCGTTGGGTGGTGGTCGCCATCGAATGCCTTTTTGAAAATCTATGTAGTTGATGTATAAAGAAAAGTTCCATTCCAACGACTGTTTCACTATGGCACAAGAGGCACAAGTAGCTTCTGATAAAGGCGATAACCAAACAGCCTTTACAATTATTTAACCTTTTCGGGAGCTCAAAGGAGCAAATCGACGACTGTTAAAGATAAAAATGGAAAGATACTGTAGACCAGCTCGAGATGTGGGCAGAACATTTTGAATATCTTAAATAGACCTTACTCAGAAATAGAGACTAACATCTCAGACATGGGTTTCAAGATTGAAGTGTCAAAAGAGCCCATTCTGTAACAAGAAATAGCAGCATGGGCGCGTTTAAGCACTATAAATGCGTAATAATCATGTCTGCTGACGATGGAACAATGCTATTTTAAGTTAAGGGAATAAAAATGTGTTTGCTTAAGTATTTTAGCCTAGCTACGGTAGCATTTATTTTACAAATTTTTCGTGAATAAAGGAACTCAGGAATGCGGATTCCCCCAAAATTATCTTTATACGAAATTTAATTAACTTTCTTGTAATTTATATTTTAAATAATATATTGTAGTGCATACTATCTTTAATTATATAGGTAAAATGCATATAGTCATAAGTAGCTGAAAGAAACAAGTTTAAGCTGTAAACTATATATTTTTTTAATGTTACATTGACAAACAACGAAAGCAAGCAACTTAACAGTTTGACAGCTTGTCAATAAATCCACTCAACACAAAACTTTTATTCATAAATTAACTATATTTGTTGCTGGTTTTTAAATCCTCTTTATACTAGATTTAATTAAGTGTCTTGTAACTTATTATTTTACATTTATATTGTAGTGCACTATACCTTACATTTTGTAATAAAATGTGTAAATGCTATAAGTCGCTGGAGAAAAAAAAAGTTAAACCTGCAAAATATAGGCCTATAACGTTTTCTTGTTGTTTTCAATTTCAGCATCGACCTTTAGGGAGAATGGTAAGTTAGGCATAACATTAAATATAATAATACAATCGTTTAGTAGTATAAAGTTTATTAACAATAGACAAATATATTTGTTGCATAGTATGTCAAACTGAATAAATATTTTGAATAATTCTTTATCTAAATATATTATGTAAATAAATTCACCATTGCAAAAGAATGTTAGAATAAAATCGTCCGCCTTTCGTTTAGCTACTTGTTTACTACTTTCTATTTTTGTGGTGGGTAATTAGCACATAAAAAAAAAAACTTTACTTTCTTTTAGTTCACTTTTTAATTTCCAACAATGTTGCATGATATACATTCTTATAATTTTGGCATTCTATATTGCTGATTGGATACACTGTTGTGTAGTATCGATTACTATCGATACACTTCGCAAACGCTTCTTGCCGACGCTGTTGTGCGTTTTTAACTGTTCTAAACTTGTTGACAACTTAAATTGATCTCTCTCACCTGTTGATAGCTGCGCGCGATGGCAAATACTGTATTGCTCCGCAAAATGAGCTACCTTGTGAGGATCCTTTTCTGACAAATATTTATATACTTTTCTAAAAGCAATTCTTCTTCACGAAGAAAATATAAATGTGTCTATTCAGTAGCCGATGTTGTTTGTGAAAACTTCTTTCTGAAATTGTCAGGTATTTCTGTAAATGCTATTGAAAGAGTATTGTTTAGGACTTTATTGACATTCTTCTGGTCTTCCCTTAACCCATATATTGCTTAGTTATTTTTTCTTGATTTTTACATATGTTATAGAAAGTTATAGTGTAATAAACGCATGAAAGTTTGTTAGTGAATTTTTTTATGGACAAAAAACAAATCATTCCTATTCAAGCTGCTTTGAATGCTAAGGACTCCATAATATATTCAAATAGACTTCCTAAACAATAACGTTTTACTATGTTTTAGCAAATAAAAAACTACAAACTAAATTCTAGGTCACAGTATCATTTGTTGTTGGCGACCTTTAAAAATGACTGATGGTTTTAACACCTCTGTGTAATTATTATTATTGTTTTAAACTAAATATCTCTGTTTATGTCTTATATGAACATTATTTAACAAAGTTATATTAAAGATTTAATCAATTTTTATCATTTTAATTTTTGTAAAGTTTCACTTTTTCAGCAATTGTGTCAAAATCACGACATATATTTGTTTCGAGCGATAAAAAAAAACTAAAAGCATACAAATGAAGCTAAAAATCAGAAAGATCAGTATATATTCTTTACATTCAATTAAATAATTGCGAACAATTAACTTAATTTTATGACTTAAATAGCATTTTACGAATTCTCCTTAAAAAGGACGCTAGCAGAATATTGGTTAATAATAAATACAATCTATTGCTTTTATCTTGTGTGAAAGCCGATCTTACTAGCTGCATAATTGACCGATAAAGAATATATTTATAAAAGGATGTATAATTTTAATACTTTTCTACTTTTCATAATTTTTTTTTTATAGACTTAGTAAGGTTACACAGCGTTCAAATGTTTTGGTAGCATCGGCGCATACAATACGGCCAGCTTTATGCCATCCGCCTATTACCTATTTCCCTAATTGCTGGGGACATTATTATGACAATATCTCTTTACTAACGATTGCATTGTACTGATTTTACAATACAAATGGTTTAATGCAAGAGTGTTAAAGAGGAAGGGGCATTGACATGATGAGATTGTGTGGCCAGCAAAATGCAATTTCCTTAACAATAATTCTTCAAATACATAACATTAGGTATGCTTACATAACATGTTTGAAAAACAATTATCATTGGTTTCCTGTATTCTTATAAGATTGCATGTTTTGTTGTGAATTTTGTTTTCTTCCATATTCTAATAAAAATATTTGTGCTCTCATAGGCATTAAACTTTTGTAGCATAATATAACTTAAAATGCGTACAGTGGTACACCAGGATACGAAGCATTTCAGATGGCTTCTATCTGTCTCGCAAGGCAATGGATGAGCCTTTAGGATTTCATGAGAATTTTAATGAGGGACAACGCTTTTGTGGCTGAACAGCTCTATCCACGAATGACAGTCCCTTAAGCATCCCTCGCATTTAAACAGCGAGAGCGGCTGTGTGGAGGATGCTTTTGCCTTCTTTTTCTGCCTTCTGTCACTTTGACCCCTGGCCTTTTATTGCTTCTAGGGAGGTTATCCCATTAAAGACAGCCTGTCGCCAGACTCCACGGTCAGCTGCAGCCTCCTCCTATGAATCTTCGTCTATGTCCATTTACCGGAGGTGCTGCTTACACACATTTTGATATCGTTGAAGAGGCCAGCCTGTGGCTCGAGATCCTTTGGTAATTTCTCCTTACAGTTCGCATACTTTCAATTATTGTCCAATTGTATGCATTATTTTTGCGCACCACTCTATCTATTGTTATGTAGACCTGCAGGCTACAATTATGCTTATGTGTTACGGAATGTGAGGACCTTCTTCATTCGAACTTTCTCTGTTAAGGGAACACAACTTTCACAGATAAATGAGGTTTTCCACATCTTTTACATCCGTTTTATTCTTCCTCACATTATCAGTGTTAGGTACTTTGAATATATCCATATATGATTCACGGATCTCTTTACGGTCAAACAAACATTTTCCTACCTTTTCATTTCTTTGGGCAAATGCATATCCACAGACAATCCAAAGGTGACATAAAACTTTTCATCAGTTAAACTTGTGCCTACACATAAAGTCTAATGCACGTACTTCTACGTTATTTGCTCTAACCGTCATTTTTGTTAATAATTAGTCTTTAAGGTATTCTTTTTTTGTTTGCCTTTTTCGTATTTTTTTTTAAGCTTTTTAAAACTCAAATGATCAACGCCAATGACGCAAATAAATGCAAATTCAATCAATAGAATACATATTAAATGTAACACTATATCTAACCAACTCTTTTTCTGATTTCGACTGTGTCCTTTATGTCACTTGCACACACACTGACCCTCCGTGCTGACCTATTGACCCCTTACTTGGACAATATTTTTGGTGTTTTCACCTTACTCAATTTATTTGGTAGTAACACATTGTATCATCGTTTTTCCGTACTATCGACTGCAATGATCTATAATAAGGGAGGCAACCTTTGACTTACGCCATGCGAGCCAGTCTTGGCTTGCAGAGCGAGTTTCAAAGGTTCTCGAAACATCCGTAAAAAGACAATCATAGCATATTATAAATGAAAATATCGGATGACTTTTAGGCGGCACTTTGAATAAATTATATATAAAAATTTGACATGCTTTTATCAAAATATTTTGACTCTTAATCTAGATCTTTAGATTATATACGATAAACTATAATGAGAAAACATTTTATGTTATAACTTTAAAACTTCCACGACTCTTGTCGAGCAAGTGACCATTATTGGTAGCATTTTAGCATTACAGTTATGTAAGCAGAGGCGAAGCCACGGGGGTGGGGGCTGAGGGGGTAAAACCCCCATGTAATTAAAACAATATTTTTCAACAAATTTTTTTTAAATATGTATAAATTCGCAAAAAAATTGGTAAATCTTTGTCACGCGAAAGTTCACCTCCCCCCCCCCCCCCCCCCGCTATTTGGTAAATATTTGTCTGGCCTCGCCCCTGTGTGTAAGGGTCATGTCTGCTGACTTTTGGTAGGGGCACAATGTTATTTTCAGTTATAGGGACTAAATTGTGTGTGCTTGAGTATTTTAGCTACAGTAGTATTTGTTATTATAAAAAATTTCGCGAATGAATGCAACTCATAATGCGTAATTTCCGAAAATTATCTTTATAAGACTTACGAAATTTAATTAAGTTTCTTGTGACATATTTATTATAATAAAAAAAATATATTGTAGTGCATCATATCTTTAATTATGTAGGTAAAATGTATATATATCCTAAGTAGATGAAATTTTTAAAAGTTTTTTTAAAGTTTAAGCTGTACAAATATATAATTTTATTATGTTGTTTTTAATTTCAGAAAAGGATGATATTTTAGATAGTGATACATCGACGGGTGAGTTAAGCAAAACATTTAATATAATAATACAATGGCTTTAGTAGTAGGCTATAAACTTATTAAAATTTAAAATAAATGTATTTGTTCTAAAGTAGAAGACGAGAGACAAATCATTGTAATGTGTATAATGTAGAAAGAAATATGTTGACTGATTTAAGTGCCCGCTTTTACAGCAAAAAGGTTTTAGTATTACTAAATAGTTATCTTATCAATTTCCTCAAGTTAGGGAGACTTACAACTTTCATAGTTCGTTGTCTTCCACATTTAAAGTTAAGTCTACTTAAAGTGTATTGTAGTCTACTACATAATGAACTATATCAAGCAACTCAACAACCGTTCCAGTTATTTTTCAGTTTGACCGCTTGTCACTAAATCCACCGAACACAAGTCTCTTATTAACAAATTAACAATATTTCTTGCTGGTTTTTAAATCCTCTTTTTACTAGATTTAATTAAGTTTCTTGTAACGCATTATTAGAACTTTACAATGTAGTACACTATAATGCTTAAATTTTTAGTAATAAAATGTATAAATGCCTAATTAGGTGAAGAAAAAAAAGTTTATGCTGCAAAATATATAACTTTTTTATTTGTTTTTAATTTCAGAAACGTCTGAAACATCACGTGGTGAGTTAGGCATACCAATAAATATAATAGTACAATCTTTTAGTAGTATAAAGCTTATAAAAAATAGACAAATTTATTTATTTCATTGTATGTCAAACTTAATAATATATTTTGAATAATAGTTTATCTAAATATTATTATATTATTGTGTAAATAAATTCACCATTGCATTTCTTTTCGCTACCTTTATTTAACCTCTTTCTAATTTGTGGTGGGTACATAGCAATAAACCAACTTTACTTTCTTTTAGTTCACTTTTCAATTTCCAACAATGTGCCATTTTACGACATACATTCTAATAAGAGTGGCATTCTATATTGCTGATTAGATTCACTTTTTTGTGGTATCGATAGACTTCTCAAAAGCTTCTTGCCAACGCTGTTGTGTGTTTATAACTGTGTTTGTTGACCTCTTAAATTGACCTCTCTCTCCGGTTGATAGCTGCGCGCAGGCTGTTTTGTAAGGATCAGTACTGTTTTGAGAAATATATTTTAATATATATTTCAAGAAATCTTTCAGTGATTTGTTTTCTTTAATTTTTCCTAATGGCGTTACTTTCCTCAAATGTATTTACTTTTCTAACAGCTTTTCCTCTTCACGAAGAAAATATAATTGTGTTTGATCAAGAGCCAGGAAAATAGTGTTGTTTATGACTTCATTGTCATTCCCCTGTTCTTCTCTCAATAATACATTAAATCTCTTGCTTAACTTTAAGTGAAAACCGATCTTACTATGACTGCATAATTGTCTTCCTAAATAAGAATAGTCTTTTCTAGCCCGCTAATAAATCCGACATAAATTTCTTCGTCTTTTTCAAAGTTTTCACAGCGTCTTATACTTTATAAAATCTTCTTGTTTTCTGACCATGAGTGGTTCTCTTATTATAAAATAAGATGAGAATTGGCATTTCTTATAGCGCTTCTATTTTCTATCCATGCTATTAAATTAGCATGCTCAATGCGCTCTTGTTTTGATTTTTAGTGGCAGATGTATTAGCCAAAGAGAAAGTTCTTTAAGTTCTTTTTAAAAGATTCTCTTGTCACAGATTCTCTCAGTGTCTGTGATAGACTGTTCCATAAATAAGGCGCCACTGACTCAAATGAGTCAATCTTAATCCTAGCCTGACTCTTTATTTCCAGACGTTTATGTTACAGAAGTTTATGTTTCTTTTAATCCTCCGATCTTAAACATTTCTGTTCCCTCCGATTATCTATCTCCAGTTTTATTTCTGACAAATCGGTCAACGAAAATGTCTTTAACATCGCCTTCTTTGCCTCCCTTCTTCCCACCTTATCACAACAAGGGCATTTTCAACATGTTGTAAACGAACCCCTCCCCTTAAAGAAATGACCAACCCACGTTATTCGACTCCCCCCCCCCCCCCTGTCAATCAGAGTGTTGAAAGAATGACATGTTTATTCCTATTATAACCAATATAATGGCTAAACTTATTATCATAATTCCTATTGTTAGAATGCAATTTACTTTTTTAGTCAGTATGACTTAGAGTCTTGGCTCTTTCTCTCCCTTTGGGGTTATTTAATAAGAGTCTATTGCTCTGCTTTGTCACAGACCGCAGTGTTGGTCAATCTAACAAATAAATTAAACTAGTTATAATATTTGAAGTATTTTACTTTGTCTAGAGTCTAGGGGCATCGAAAAACTGCTGTCTAGACAAGACGAATTCCAACCTACTTTCAATCATTAAATTCATCGTCAATGGTTTAATTACATAATCAAAGATCATCGGCTTGAAAAGAACGAATTTGTTTTATTAGTAAAATTAATAATAGTCACTCACATATGCACATCGTAAACCATTGGCGGTTTAATCCTATGACATGAAATGTGCCAATAGATTACACTGCTCTACCAAATCAAAAATAGTCGATAAAGACATAATAATGCATATATAGTATATAATCGTATTCGTCGGCATTTTACCTCTCGAGAGACGATCCATTTCCCTTGCAGGCCCACATGTGGCTAAAGAGGCCAATCCTGGACGTACAGGCACGGTCACACTGTCTGCAGATAAATGTAGCGGAGGGGACCACATTTTTCTCCACCGTCTTGTTCCTGATGCGCTCCTCTCCCGCAAGGCTGGAACCTTGTTTGATTCCTGCCCTCCAGGTGGGCCTATCCTGCGCTATGATCTCCCAAATGTTTGGGTCAATTTGGAGGTGCTTCATATCTCTTTTATAGACATCAAAAAATCTCAGTTTTGGACGTCCGTTCCTGAGTCCTGAAAGGACTCGAGGACAGTGCATGACTAGTCATGAACACCGTCCTCGAGTCAACTGCTCTCAGTCAACGCCCACGGTTGAGTCTTGCAACTATTTAAACCGAGTTTGGATAAGCGTTAACAGGCAATGCACTCCGACATGGAAAGGTATGCGTGCTACTCTGTCCGAGGCTAGTCCTACGCTGGCCGCCTATAGGCGTTTGCGCGTTAGGCGGCTTGCTCCGTTCGGGTTTCCATTTACTGAACGTACATTTGCTCGCCCCTCGAGCCATCCAGGACTTGCCTCGTATTCCTGTAATATAGGCTGACGGTGCGTTGGTCGGTGCGTTTTGAACGTCCAGCTGGTCTGTCCCAAAGCTAGCGTTCCATAAAGGATGTCCTGTGGAAGTCGACCTTGTGGCATTCGGCGTACATGACCTAGCCAGCTGAGACGTCTGGTGCTGAGAAAAATGCGGATGTCTTGACAACCAGCTTTTCGTAGGACCTCTGTTTTTGTAACCCTGTCCTGCCATCTTATATCTGAAATGTGGAGTGGAGCCCCGTAGGCGGATGTACAGTTGTATAACCTCTGCTTTCCGACAAATTCCTGCAGCCATCTGGCCCCAAACAGTGACGGTTACCCTTCCCTTTGCACCCTGCCAGCATGGTAGAGAAGCGGTTCTTGTCGCCTGGGCAGCCCAGGGCCCGATAATATTTGCCCAGGCTTTTTCCTAATAAATGAAGATGCCACTTCATTGCGACAGGAATGTCACAGAAACAACACGGAGAGTGGTAGTCACTGGTTATAAGTTCCTAGTCGATTGGCGTAGGTGGGAACGCCAGGGACCACTCTTGACAGTAGGAGGGGCTTTCTTTAGGTCCATTGGATAGCTACTGCCTGCCTCAAGCCTAGCAGCCCTCGGACAGTAAAGTGCTAAACCGCCTGCATACCTCACATCTAGCAAAAATAATAATACAAATAAAAGAAAACCAATTATTCTCCATTTGGAAGCTGGAACATACGGACAATGTGTCCCGGCTTCAATGCAGACACAGACTCTGTCATTTACCTTCGACAAACTGCCATCGTTAACAGAGAGCTGGACAGACTCGGGATAGATATCGTCTGTCTGCGAGAGACCAAACTGGCTGGCAGTGGCTCAGTCAAAGAGAAAAACTACACCTTTTATTGGCAAGGAAAGCCAGAAAAAAGCCCTAGAATTCATGGTGTAGGCTTTGCAGTAAGAAATAACCTAATATCCTGTGTTGAGATGTTCCCACTTGGCTATGAAAGGCTGATACATTTGAAGTTTATCTCTCAACAAGGCAAAGTCAATCTAATCAGTGTCTATTCCCAAACTTTTTCTGCACCCGACGATAGGATCTTATATATTGTGCAAAAAATATGAATTACGGGCCCAAGTTCTACTTATATTTTTATAATAGGATAAAAACACACAATGTCAAGCCAGGGCAAAACCTTTTCATTGCACCCCTAGAATGGGCGAAAATAGTCCCAAGTATTTTTGTCCCATTTTCTTTTTCTTACTTCATTAGACTATGTGTCACAATTGGAATTAATTTATTTTCATGAGTATAAAGTGAGGCATTTACTGCTGCTCCAGGATTTATTGAATCCCGGCTAAAAAGTGTCCGCTGTCTTCTAACGTACCAACAATAAAAAAAAGATCTGTTCAAAGCTTATCCACACGATGGCGTCCCCTCCCCTCTCTTCATACCCTCTTATGTCACATGTACTTATGTCACATAAGTACTATCCAAGAATAATATATAATATGATATATAATAGCATCTTTTAAAACAATAATACGATTGCAAGACTAGAATCTGACCCCGGATAAGCGTAGGACGCAACAATCTTCTTTACAGAAGGAGCGCGTGTAATATATAATATTATATTATTATATAAATAATATTTAATTTTCAATAATTACTATTTATATAATAATTGCTGGTATTTTATTTAAGCTTTTTATTTTTATATTTGTCAAACATTTAAAATTCTTATTGTATAAAAAAATTTTGTTTTATAGAATTTAACTGATATTTTTTTGCTTTATTTTGTGTACAGTAACACCAAGCGTTTAACATATTCTTTTTTCAGATAATAATTCAACACGTACAGGTAAGTGTTATTTAATTAATTATTATGTATATTTAACAGTCAGCGAGAAAGGAATTTTTAATAATATATCAGTACTTGACGCTAATTAGGTATTCTCGTGCTGCGACGAAATATCAACCTCATAGTAACTTTTAAAATCTAGAACACAATAAGAAATCGATTGTAATTTTTCTTAATTAGTCAGTCTGATTTACTGTCTTTGAGATGGCATCCGTTTGAGCTCCCCGCACTGTCCCTTTAAGGCTAACTAAGAGTCCATTGATATGCTTTTTTTTCACATTTTTTTTTGTCAATCTAACAAATAAATTAAAATGTTTATAACTCTTAAATTATTTAGCTTTGTCTGGGGACATTAGAAAACTAGTGTCTGGACCAAACAAGTTCCAATCTACTCTCAATCATCAAAATCAAACTACTAAGTTTCATAAAATAAACAAAGATCATCGGGTATAAAAGAACGAATTCCGTTTGTTAGTAAGAGAATTCATAGATATAAATCGTAAAAGATTAAGAAATAACAAAGTCATACAATATTTTGAAAAACTGGGACACGGGAAACAAATTAACACTTCTTCGTCTTTTTAAAGCCTACATTACATTGTAATATTAATGACCTGTCATACTAAGTGTTATATAATGTGCGTGCCAACCGGGATAACTAGTACACTGCAACAGTGACCTGAAAATTAATTATGTTGCGAATTTTATATTCGATACCTTTTCAATTCAATTACTAAATATAAATATAATCATGTAGTTATGTATTGCATTCACTTCTGTTTCTTTAAAATACTATGTAAACATAAAATAATTAGAAGATTTTGGGTTGTTTCTTATTTAAGTTTTTTATTTTTATATTTTTAAAACAGTTTAAAGTAATTTTTTACAAATACTTTTTGTTTTATAGAATTTAAATAATGTTATTTTGCTTATTTTGTGCAGATTAAGACCAATCGTTTAAATTTTTTTTTTCAGAATTTCATATTCGTAGAGGTAAGTTTTATTGAATTATTAGGTACATTTAAAAGTAAGCGAGAAAGGAATGGTTAATAATATATCAGTACTGGACGCTAATTAGGTATTCTCGTGTTGCGACCAAATATCAACTGCATAGTAACTTTATAAATCTAGAACACAATAAGAAATGGATTGTAATTTTACTTCATTAGTCAGTTTATTAAATTGTGCTTACGTTTTAATTATTATAATCTTAATTAAGAATAATTAAATATTAGGCCTACTGTTAGTGACCATAATTATTATAGCTTATTATTATTATGGTAGCGTGATAGCCTATGGGCAGCTAAAATTTATCTTCAGTTTTATTATAATACAATATTATCCAGCCAAGCTCACAACTTGAGTTTGATCACAGTTCATAAACTTGTAATGACGAAGTAACATTATATCTTTCACTTACTTCAAATTTATTTTCAAAACATAAAACGCAGATATGTATTCTTCTAAGAATCAAAATGTAGGAATTGTAGGCACATATGATATACTTTAATTTAACATTTTTACAATAGAGATATTAAATCAGCACTCATCTGACTTGGGCTTATAGCAGAAGTAGACTATTCCTTCACAATTATTACTCTCCGTCTATCTTCTTACAAAAACATTATCTTTTTCTATAGAAGATTTCCCAACATATATTGAGTGCACTGACTTATGCAATTTTAATAAGGTATACTAAATAATGAATGTAATACAATGCAAATGTCTTAATATAATTATCAAATCAATTAACTCATTAATATAATAATTACTTTGGGAAAGGCAATATCTACACCTACCATTTCTAAATACTTGTGTATGTTATAAAAGAGTTGAAAACTTAAATGTTTTAAGGTTTCATTTTCTGAACGAAAAATGTAAGGAATGTATTGAACGTTTACCTAGAAACGAATGGGTGAAACGAAAAAAATTGAAATTGACTATATAAAGACCTACATATTTAAGTCTTAATGAAGTGTGACCTTTTCAAATGGAAGAGATCATGAACTTTCGGTGACAATGATAGATCGGTGGTGATGGTGGAGACAAGGTATTTAAACTGATCAACAACATCTAATTTTTTACCGTTGATGTAAATGTTGGATGGGTCCTTCTTATACTAATATAATTGTCAGACCAAAATCTTGACAAGTCTTGCAGAAGCGGTTAATCAAGGTTTGTAGTCCCTCCTCAGTGTGGGTGACAAAGGGCGGCGTCATACGCGAACAACAAGTCTTTTAATGCCTTTCTCCTGATTTTTCGCCTTGCCCTCAGCCTGGACAACCTGAAAGGGCCTTAATCTGTGTAAGTATATCCCCTCCTTGGACTCTCTATAGGCTTTGTTTAGCAGGGTTGAGAAGAAGATCTCAAAGAGAGTTTGGGCAAGGACACAACATTTTTCCACTACTGTTAGCATAGCAAATACGAGAATGGAGAATAGTCCATCTCTACTAACAAAGGCAAATGCCTTAGTCATGTCATTGAACGCGATAAAAAGGGGTTACTGTTGTTCTGCACTTTTCCTGCAACTGCTTGACAGAGAACATCATGTCCATAGTTGACGATTCTGAGCGAAACCGGCAATGCGACTCCGGGTATAATCTGTCTCATGCCATGGGGTACTGCTCCCTTTTTCCCACACTGACATAATTGATCGAGTACGTGCTGTTATGGGGGCACGGTAGCCGAGCGGCAGCGCGTTCGTCTGGCGTACCGAAGGTCCTGTGTTCGAATCCTGGTGCAGGCTAGGATTTTTTCCCGGGACTTAAGTCTACCCAGCTCTGATGGGTAACTGACCTTAGTTGGGAAAAACGTAAAGTAAAGGCGGCTGTGCATAGTGCTGGCCACACAATCACCTATTATGCCGTGGCCACAGAAACTGGTGAACGCTGCTTCATCGGACCTATGGTCCGACGGGTACTTTTTTTTTAGGTGCTGTGGCAAGATGCTGCCTCCACATTTTATTATTTTAGGTGGGGCGCCATCGTTTCCTGGGGCCTTTCCAGGGGATATGTGGTCAATTGCTTTTGTTATTTCTGATAAGGTGGGTAAGTCATCTAATTCTGACATGGTGGGGATACTCTTGATGACGCCCGTGGCCGCAGCAGTAACATAATTTCGTGTAGAGTACAGGCCAGCATAATACTATACCCATCGCTCCATTTGTCTAGTTTTGTCATGTCTGAGATCACCTGTGGCAGACTTAAGTGTTGCTGTAACCTTTCTTTGTGGCCCAGCGCTTTCTTGATGTCATCGTACATACCCTTGATGTAACCTGTGTCGGCGGAAGTTTGTATGTTATGACATGGAGCCAGTAGTATATATTTATATATTTTGAGATGTGACATTGTGGAGATTGAAATAGGATCACGTGTTTATTTTGGATTATTTTGATATGTTACATTGGTAGAGATTGAAATATAATTTTACATTTATTTATTTTTTATTTTAAGTAGATGTAACATTTTCAGATACTGAAAAATGACCTTGTATATTGGAAGTTGTACAAGGACGAAAATTCATTTTTTGATTGTCCACTATTACTAAAAATTAATCTAAATTTTTTTTATAAACTTGAGTAAACTATTTTAAAATGTAAATAAGTGATTGTAAAAACTATTTACAAAAAAGAGAGAATGATTGAGATGACAAGAAAGCATGTCTTTGTGAGTGAACTGATATTTGTCAAGGGGAGTAAGAAAGAATTAGAAAGGACAGTAGAGAAATATTATTCGACTTGTAAGGTTGTTTTCTTGTGAGCTCTGTTGAGCTGAAAGTGAAGATTATACTTTTATGAAAGTCTTGATGAGAAGACTAAAAGTTTTTTGAGATATAAGAAACTATGATTAGTACAATTATGAATAAGATTATTTAATACTCAAGAAGTTGATGCGTTAAATGACTTCTCATATTGATAGCCTACTGAATATAGTGAATATTGTTTTATGGATTATTTTTTTGTGTGTATATTCAATAAAGTCGAACTTTACTTCTGGAATAATGTTTCTGTATTTTTAAGCTTATGTATGTAGACATATAAGCTACCCATAATAATTGGCTTGTAACACCCAGGCTCCCATATTATATTATCATTATATCAAACAGTAGCACCTACATTTTCCTCTCAAACCGACAAGGTGCCAACAAATAAAAATTGCAATCAAAAACTAGTTTAATGAGACTTTTACAATGTTCAAATTTTAAAACCTATAATAGATTAAAAACATAGGATTTACAATCTGAGATAAATTCTAAAAAAGAAATAAATAATTACTATTTAAAGAGGCTGATAAAATTAATACAATACTATTTCAATTACATTTTTAGAATATCTTTTGCCCTTAATTTAATTCGGCTTTCATGTAAAATATGTTTTAATCAGATATACACTTATATGTATGGTTCTTTAATTTCATTTTCAGACGAAGTTTCTCGTGTGATGAAAAATCAATTCGATGAAATTAACGAGCTAAGAGAAAAGCAAGGTTAGAAATATAAATATATTTGAATATAAGAATGATCACTATTTTGTTTTGTGAACGCAATATATAATTTCATGCGTGTGAATAGCATAGTGTTTGATGATATAAAATACGACAATTCAAATAGCTTTTCTTTTCTACTGCTTTAACTGAAAAATAAAAGTCACAGAAAATATAAATAACTATTTTTATTTTACTCAGTAAATGTATAGATGGTTTCATACTGTTGGTAATGGTAATGGTAATTTATATAGCGCTTCTATCCATTAATATTTTAGCATGCTCAGTGCGCTCTAGAAGACTATTAATCAGTGAGAGGTTTCACTGCTGCCGGTTAAGCGCATGTGATAACAACTCAATATTAACGTCATCTAGTCCCAAAACTCCTGTAGGGCGACAGGGATCTGCCGGTGGCGGGGCTCGAACCCGCGACGTGTCAATTGGTTTTTTGGTTGACAGTCTGGTGAGCTAACCGCTAGGCCAGCCGGCTTCACGGCTTGGTAGCATCATCACCTTTGCAATCACCTGCTGGTACGGAAATGCCACTATATTGAACAAACAACGGATTGACCGCCTAATAAACCACGCATCTCATACTCCACAGACACAATTACCATCTCTTGGAGATCTCTTTAATTCACGGTGCCTGTCTATGATTGATAAAATCTTCAGTACCATGCACTTCAGCTTCACGACAGCTACATCATATATAGTCGAAGTGGTCGGCTTCTTTCAATAAGGGCACGAACAAAGAGATTTATGAATTCGTTTGTTCCACTATCAGTGAAAATCTTTCAAACGAATCATCGGTCTGCCAGGAAATACAATAGCTGACCTAGATGATATTTTTTATTGTATGATAAATGGTATGATAGTGTGCGGAAACGTCTATTTTGCTGGAGTACAAATGATTCTTTTATATTGTTTTAAATATGCTGAAAGATGGAATTTATGTAATCAAGTCAAATTTCCATGTGTTTGGATTAATAAAGTAATCGCTTATCTTATAGTTAAAATAAAGAATGCAAACAACAAAGAGAGGCGTATATTAGGGCCAAAGCGGAGAATGTATTAATTTCAAAGAAGTCAAAGGAAACTTTCAGGGTTAATTTTTTAAAAGTCATGGAAGTGAACCAATTCTCTCGATGTATAATATTAATTAACTTAATTACACAAAATATAATTAAAATATGTTAATCAAATATGATGCATTGTTTAAATAGTATCACACTTGATAGACTAAAAACCAACAAATATATTTGCGACAAAACAAAATAAAATATAAAAAAAAGTAAAAACATTACAAGTACTTCTAAAAGTAAGAAATCCAAAAAACATCTATTAAAATTTATGTTTTTCTACACATTAAAACATTTCTGCTTTTCACAATTGTAGGGCAAGAATGCTAAAAAATATTTTAATATTATTATTAACTAACAAATTATTGTATATATTCTTATTTTAGGAAAAGCTGTTGATGAAATACAATCTCAGTTTAATATAATTTTTCAGCTAAAAAAATTACAAGTTGAAATAAAGCAATATATTTCAATTCGGCTGGGATTGGTTCAATAAAGTTAAAATAAAGTCTTATTTTCTTCATATGTAGTGTAGTGCCTGAAAAATATTTTAGTTATTAATTAAATCTTATCAAATGTCCAAACAAGCTAACAAAAATATTTTTAAAACTGTCACAATACATGCATAAAGACTTGAAATTAATATAACTAGAACCCCAGCGTGTTACACTCTCGATTGAGAAATGTATTTACTTATTGGTACCAATAGTGAAATAATATATACTGGAGCTGGAGTGACCTCTCCAGGTTGGGGTGAGGGAAGTCAAAAAGGAGGCCACGATGGCCTGGGCGATGCTCAAGAAGGCCAGCTGTTGCCCATGCAGCAGGCCCTCTCTCTACACGCTGATGGTGGTTCCAAGGGAACAGCGAGCTGATACAACATGGGATCATCTGCGTCACAGGAGATGCCAGAGAGATAGCGCGTTCGCTATAAAACTGCCTTAGGGACTCCATCTCCTGATTTTCTGTTAGGGTTTACTCCCTTAGCCTCTCCATGAACAGGTGTAGCCGCGAGGCAGCGGAGGTTTGAGATCAGAGTTTCCCTCTCCTAAATGAGCTACCTATCAAGGTTTACGAGCCCCATCTGCCCGAAGCTGCTGGTTTTAAGGCGCCAGCGGCCCGCCTTCGTCTCTTCTCCTGTTAGTTGAAACATGGTCCGCCAGACTTAGTAACGAGTCATTCGAGAAGGCCAGGAGTTGGACTTTGGTTAGCAGAGGCTATTTGAGACGCGAGCCATGAGGATATTTCGAGAGGAGTGGGTGCTTATTTCCCACCCCCATCCCCGGCAGTACTAAACTTGGACCACGAAATAATATAATATTAATAATATTCAATATTTCAAACGTTCATCGAGTGGCTTGATTACACTCATAGTGTACACATTATATTGAACAAGGCCCTAGTCGGTCATAACACAACTAATTTAAATCTATTTAGCTTACAATTTAATGTGTTATAATAATGTACACTGTATGTTTTCATCTTCGTTCATTGGTATCCACTAAGCTATGTTGGTCTCTATTAGTGAAATTGAAGGTGTCCGATGAGTTCAATCAGAGTCCGAACGTGTATTTTAAACTAGTAGCATCGATGTACTAAGTGCTCTCCCAGGGAGGTGATGCTGCTGGTTTTAAATTAGTGAAGTTTACGTTTTTGAACTGCATCGCTACGTAATTTCTGTTCTCAATCCACTTCCCCGGCGTATTTATGCTGCGATACGAAAATCATTTGAAAGGCTAGGATTTCCCAACTGTTGGTATCGACATCAAATTTTTTTTTAAGAAAAAAGGATTCATTGTGTCTTTCAAAGTTTCTTTTGCGAACTCTTCCTTTTTTTGTCAAATTCACCGTGGAATATGTTCTTTGGTAGCCGATCTTAAAGCTTGAGAACACAAAGACCAAACTATCTTAGGTTAGTTTTACATAGCATATTGTGGATACAAACCTGTGTAAGTACTTGATCAGTTATTTGAACTACAAATCGATTTCCAGCTTTCTCGTGAAGATGAGATGGAAGTAAAATAATATTAACTCTCCAAGTCTCACATTAATATCGGATGGACTTTCTGCCTACTTTGAAAGTTGTCATATACTTGATGCCCCTTCAATCCTAGAAGGATTCCTCCAAATATCCACTGGCTCTGATAATCATGGTGTAAATGTCCTTATGTAAGTGAACTGCTTGTGAGATGACGCTGGCAAGGCATGTGAACTTGTTCCTGTTTTTTGAGATTCTGATCGTTGACCGTATGGACAGCTCTGTATATTTAAAACCAAGTGCACGCTGGTGCGAAACGTCCACATTTTTTACTATCGAGAATAAGTTCATGTAAATAATTATAAATAATTAAACCAGCTCAATCTCAATAACCTTTCTAAAGAAAAACGATTGTAACCGTGATCTCAGCAAGATCTTTTCGTTTTTCTATTACTATTAAACATTATGAACTTAGAGACGTAGATAATTGAAATTATTTTATTATTAATAGTATTATGTTTGCTTCATTTGTTTCAGAAAAAGCTATTGATGAAATCGCAGATAAGAATAACAAAATATTGCAACTTGAACAAGAAAAAGGTTAGATTTAGAAGCAATCACCATATTTGCAATCACGTGACAAAGATCATGTGTTGCTTGTTTATTTTTTCTAGTGGTGACAAAAGGCAGCCATATTCTATAGGCTTAAAGACCAAGTGAAGAGCTTTTTATCAAATTTGAGTTAACATTTCATTTTGATAGTAAATTGTGTATTCATTATCTGAATGTTAATACAAATCATTTATACAAAATATCAAAGATAAATTTTGAGTAATTAGTTCAATATTTGCACTTAAATGTGTGTGTTTTTCGGAGGAAAACTCCAAATCTCGTAGCCATTTGACATGTTTTTTTTTCCGGCAATATAGGAACATGAAATATCTTCAATCTTTAAAATACTTTTTCAGGCCTCTCTAAACCAGGGAAAAGTGCCCAGAGATTGGAAATTAGCTAATGTAACCCCCCTTTTCAAAAAAGGAGATAAATCTGACCCCGGTAATTATAGACCTGTTTCTCTAACCAGCATAACATGTAAATTACTTGAACATATTATATATAGTAGTATAGTAAATCATCTAGACAAACCTAATGCACTGTGCCCACACCAACATGGCTTTAGGAAAAATAGATCATGTGAGACTCAATTAATAGGCCTAATAGATGACTTGTCAAAGGGATTAGATAATAACAACCAAATTGATGCTATATTACTAGATTTTTCAAAAGCATTTGATAAAGTTCATCATTCTAGTCTACTAAAAAAACTTAAATATTTTGGCATCTCTGGTCCCTTACATCAGTGGATTCAGGACTTTCTTATAGGCAGAGAACAAACAGTGATAATAAATGGCTCTAAGTCATCACCAATAACTGTAAACTCAGGAGTTCCACAAGGAACTGTTCTAGGACCCCTACTATTTCTAATTTATATTAATGATCTGCCAAATTGCATCAACACAGGAACAAAAGTAAGATTATTTGCCGATGATTGCATAATTTATAGAATAATAAAGACAGGAAAAGATAGTGAACTCTTACAAAAAGACCTAGATGAACTACAAAAATGGGAATCAAACTGGAGTATGTCTTTTCACCCAGAAAAATGCCAACTAATAAGAGTATCCAAGAAAAAGAAACAAATAATAGCAAACTACTTCATTCATGGTAAAGAACTAACTCAAACTAACAATGCTAAGTATCTAGGAGTAATAATAAATGATAAGTTATCTTGGAACCCTCATATTGATGAAGTAATTAAAAAATCAAACAAAACTTTAGGATTCATAAAAAGGAACTTTTACAAATGTAATAAGAACATAAAATTAAAATGCTATCTCACATTAGTTAGGCCTATACTAGAATATACAGCATCTGTATGGGACCCATCAACTAAAGAAAACATTAAAAAATTAGAACAAATTCAAAAAAGAGCTGCAAGGTTCATAACTAGCGAATATTCCCAATTAACAAGAGTAACACCATTAGTCAAATCATTAAACCTAGAAACACTAGAAGACAGAAAGGCAAAGAGTAAAGTAGTAATAATACAGGGGGCATTAAACTCTAATTTATAAATACAACACAATAACAACCTGTTGCAAGTCTCAGATAAACATAAAGATAAAAACACTTTCTTTGTCCCTTATGCGAGAACAAATGCATATAAGTACTCTTTCTTCCCGAGTGGCATTCGGGCATGGAATGGGTTGCCTAAACAAACCAGGAAAACCAGTAACTTAACATCATTTAGAACATTAATAAAAATGCAAGACTAGACTCGGACCACGGATGTGCGCAGGACGCAATAATCTTCTTTATAGAAGGAGCGTCTGTAATGTATAAGATAAGACATGACGTAGCAGAAGGGATTCCGACTAGGAAAAATGAATATTGTCACGTGTTTTGAATCTATTGCCACATGTTTTGAATCTTTTCCCGGTTCTTATTTTTATCAAAATGGTTAAATATAGATTTATAGCGTCTATTTTTATTTATTAATGTCCTTTCTCAAACGTTACTGCCGTATGAGGCTATTCCAAATCTCGTTCCTTTGAGAAAAACCACTTCACTTGGTCTTTAAGACAGTTTTATTTTTAAATATCATTATTATTTTTACGTAAAAATATATAAAACACTGTCATGTGAGGAAAATAAACATTCAATGATTCAAGGCTAAATTTAAACCATTTAAACCATTAAACCATCAATGGATTAGGTTCCGTAAGTAAGACATATTTATTTGAAGATGGCAATCGTCGAAAGTTAGCCTATCTTAACTATTTAAAGGAGCATAAAGAGTGCTGTGAAATGTTTCAAACGAGCTATTGAAAAACTATAAAAGCCACAAATCTTACTTACTTCGTGGACGGACTAATAAGGACTAGTATCACAGTTAAATTTCAAGATTTATGAAAACAAATTCTTTATATTTCGCTGTAGACTTGTGGTATGAGAGCCTTCTCATCATTTGGCCCGGAGGTATGCAACTCGGTCCCCCTGAAACTCAGACAAACCGCCTGCTATGACACCTTCAAAAAGAACTTAGAGACACACTATTTTAAGATTCACCTTTAGAAATTAGTTATATCGTTTTTTTTCGTTCGTTTTGTATAACCTCAGCCATTATATGTTATCACTTGTAGGTATATTTTGTCCTCCGTTTTTTATGCGCTTTGAGCTTACATTATTTCTGTTAATTAACGCTATATAAATACTATTATTATTATTTTTCGGGTGTAAAATAGACATGGTAAAAAACAATTTTATTCCACCATGTCTTCAACATGGCTTCTATTTACATACTTACGTCACCTAGAAACATAAGCCACACCATTTTTCAAATGCTCTTATTGCTGAAATTTAAATCGTTTCGAGAAAAAATGCTATGCGATGTTTATATAAACAAAAATTTAAAACAAGAAACGCATAAAAGAGAACCGTTTATCAGTTCACTCTTTTAACTGAGAAAAAAAAGTTAATAAATATTAAACAAATGTAGGCCTATATATTAAAAAATAGAGGTTATCGTGGATGTGCGCGTCCGCGAAAACACCTAAGTTAGCATGCTTCGGTTGTTAAGATAAATATGCCAGTTTGGCAAGTAGTAAGAAGGTTACCAGTTTAATTGCCAGTTTGGCATGGGTATATTTTAGCAAAAGACTTAGCCCTAACCTATATATATTATTAAGTTTAATTAATAAAATACAGCCCTAACCAGTATATATATTACGATTAATAAAACTTGTTTTTTAATAGACTTTATATAGTCAAAAACGGGTGTCGGATAAAATAATTTGTGTAGCGTAAACTAGCTATTGCCAAAATGGATTGGGCATTTGAACTCATGTATGAGTGGGCAATCTTCATATGCCTAGAGTTTAGAGTCTTTATCTCTATGGTTCTTGAATCTGTAGAAGTTTAAAACCTGACGTATAGCGCGTGTGTTTTTTAATAGACTTTATATAGTCAAAAACGGGTGTCGGATAAAATAATTTGTGTAGCGTAAACTAGCTATTGCCAAAATGGATTGGGCATTTGGACTCATGTATGAGTGGGCAATCTTCATATGCCTAGAGTTTAGAGTCTTTATCTCTATGGTTCTTGAATCTGTAGAAGTTTAAAACCTGACGTATAGCGCGTGTGTTTTTTAATAGACTTTATATAGTCAAAAACGGGTGTCGGATAAAATAATTTGTGTAGCGTAAACTAGCTATTGCCAAAATGGATTGGGCATTTGGACTCATGTATGAGTGGGCAATCTTCATATGCCTAGAGTTTAGAGTCTTTATCTCTATGGTTCTTGAATCTGTAGAAGTTTAAAACCTGACGTATAGCGCGTGTGTTTTTTAATAGACTTTATATAGTCAAAAACGGGTGTCGGATAAAATAATTTGCCGCTTTTATTCAGATTTCCTCAAATTTGGTTAATTATATATACGTATACGTATACATATATACATATAATATAGAGCTAGGCGCCAGGGGTCGCTCCAGACAGTGGCAGAAATAGCAACGTCTCACTGAGCATCTACCACACGCCTCAAGCTGAGCAGCCCCCTGCCAATAAGGTGATGTTCCGCCATGGCTTGCCTGCCTCATTGGGTGCATGGGGAGCAGGGTTCTCAACTCAAAAAGCGAGCCAAAAAGCCAAGGACCAGGAAAAAGAACAAGCAAGAAGTCTCCAGCGCTTCGACTTGCAAGCTGGAATATCAGAACCATGTGCCCTGGAACCATTCCCAGTGTGTAGGGGGGTCCAACAGGGATGCGTCCTGGCACCAACACACTTTGGTATATTCTTCTCAGTACTCCTCCGGAATGCTTTTGAGAACTGCCCCGAGGGCGTGAACATCCATACTAGGGCTGATGGAAATCTCTATAACATAGCCCGGCTACGTGCAAAGAGCAAAGAGCAAAGTGGAAACCGTATTAATCAGATAATTGTTTTTCGCTGATGATGCAGCTCTTGCTTCACATACAGAGGAAGGGCTCTAGCACCTGGCCAGTAGATTCTCGGAGGAGTGCAAAGAATTTGGCTTAACAATAAGCCTAAAAAAGACCAATATTATGAGGCAAGGTACAGAATGCCTCCCAGCAATCTCCATTGAGGGAAACACTTTGGATGTTGTCGAGGACTACACTTACCTTGTCAGCAACATCTCAAGCTCATAGTCCCTGGAAAAAGAAATACAAACCCGAATCAGCAAGGCAGTATCTTCAATGGCAAGGTTAAACCAAAGAGTATGGGATAATGCCCAACTCACTTATAGGACGACAATTTCTGTCTACCAGGCCTGTGTGCTAATCACACTCCTCTATGGAAGCGAGACCTGGGCTATGTCACGGTTCTGGACGCAACATTGACTCATTAGCACGTAGATAGATAGATAGTGGAACGTAAGATCATATATTAGCTCAAGTTTAGGATAGAACTACATTCTTTTATTTCCCCAATTCAGAGTTTACTAATTAATGCTGCGGAAATGGTACTCAACCTTGAATGAATGAGTGTATGTGTCAGTTTAGAGCACGGAGCAGCGGCTTATTAGTTATTCCTTTTGTCCCGCTGGTTCCCGAGCCATGGAAACAGTTTTTGCACATATGTAAATCCTCTCGGGGAAGACTTGACCACTGAACCACTTGACATAGCTATATCAAGTCCCCTGTAGGGAAGATAAATCGTTTCCCCTCTTCTATGTTCCCCTACCACCCCGCTTGTCAACTGTAGTAAGTGCTTTCATCTAGACCCCCCACCCCGCCTACCCCTTCCCCCCTTCTCTCTCTAGTGAGTCATCCCCTTATACAGAAATGTCTTCCAACTAGCCAATCGGAATCATGTCTAAATCTAAAGTAATAGAATTAGCCAACCAGATTGAGGTAGATCACTTGATTTGAAGTCTAGGACGCTAGCGCGAAAAACTGAGAAGTTAGTCTTAGTTCGAGTCTTGTTTTGGCGCTCGGCCTGTCTGTACGACTCACATTTCAGATTCTCCCGCATGTTTAGATTCTAGATTTCGACAAGTATATAGATGTTTCACAGTGTAGTTGTGTAACTTAATGGTAGATTACATGACAGTACCATACTCTAGTGTTAGCTATTACTGTGTCAATTCATATATATTTCACCACTGGATTATTGAATGAAAATAAACATCATAACCGTCACCAGAGACTTGCTTGTATACCACTTAGAACTGTCTGTTTGTGTACGTTATACCATCTAACGAGCCATGAGAGACTGAATCATTATTCCAGGGCGATTACAGCATCGGCGCCAACTATCCCTACGACAACAAGCCACCACTACCCATAGTGATCCACAACGCCACACCCTCAACGGTCCCTCTTATGACAGGCTACATACGCTAAGCAAATAAAGCAGCTCAACAGCTTTCACCTGCGATGCCTGCGCAGGATACTCCACATCAAATGGCAGGAAAGAGTCACAAATGTGGAGGTGCTCAGGAGAAGCCACATGATGAGTATAAAATCAATCCTGAGTGAGAGGCGCCTGCGATGGATAGGCCATGTCCACAGGATGGGTGCGGAACGCATCCCTAGAGCCCTGCAGTATGGAGAGCTGGCAGCCGGAACAAGAAAGAGACGTCGCCCTTGCCTGCGTTTCAAAGACGTCTGCAAAAAAGACTTATTACTGGCACGCATTGAGCCCAAAACGTGGGAGAGCCTTGCTAAGGAACGCACCTCTTGGCGGTCTAAGGTGCGCGAGGGCACTCAAGCTGCAGAAGCCATCCTCACAGAAAGAAGTGAAGAGAAACAAGCGAGAGGCAGATAAAAAGGAGACTGCGCCATCGTCCTTTGAGGATGGAAGGGAGCCCTATATATATATACGTTGTCATATGGAGGACATGTGGGATAACCGGTTCCGCCACTGTTGCAAGTTCCAGATTTCATTGCACAGGCCCCTGTGACTTGAGGGACAGCTTCTCAACTATACACACTGGCTCTCCTTTTTACATTGATGGTGTCACGTTGTCGCTTTCTCTACCAAAGCTGCTGTAATGGATTGATAATCGTATAAAAGGGATAGTGGGGCAGGTTCGCCAACACGGCTAGGGCATATCCAACAGATGGGTGAACCTGCCCCAATGGGGATCTGTCTGTGTTCAGCCCGCTGAAAAAACGCATAAGGCAAGCTCAGCAAAACTGGCTTCGATCTCATTCTGGCTCCCCATTGCCAATTTATCAACTTCCATAAATTGTTATTGAGGCATGGGGTCCCACTATGTGCAGAACATCATCTCTGGATTTGCATCGCTATTTGACCAAGGACGCTTGTGTTAAGCTTGTCAGCTCTATCCTCTTTTGCCGCTTGGTTAACTGCAATTCGCTCTTGGCTGGCCTCTCGACCTCCTCCCTTCAGGGCCTCAACGTGTTCAGAACTGTGCTTCCCGACTGGTCCTTAACAAGAAGAATTGGACGCATACTACTCATCTTCTCCGATCTCTGCACTGGCTACCCATTAACCACCGGATCTCCTACAAGCTGGCGTCTCTATGTTACAAGTGCCTGAATGACTCTGCCCCCGACTACCTTCGCTCTCCAAAGTTAATGCGGCTCTCGGTCTGAAAAGTTTGGAGACCCCTGGGGTATAGCCTACCAATGATAGTAGCATAGAGGATAAAGTCCAGTTTTTTTACAGATTGCAATTGTAGTCCTTCCCACACAAGTACATCACTATTCTCAAAGGAGACGTCAATGCCAAACTGGGACATATGAAATGGGGTGGAGTTAAGCAGAATTAATATTTAATTTAGACCTGGATTTTGAGTTGAAAGGTCATGTAAATCATGATCAAATACATTTTTTGTTTGCAAAGGAAAGTTATAGTTAAATTCCAATTAAATACCAATTTTTGTTCTTATGAGACATATATATATAATAAATGAAAATTTATTATTTGATAAGTTGTTCAGACGTTATACGCTAGCATAAAATGGGTTATACATATAAATGTAACATATTTAGAAGGGCAATAGGGGCCCAGGAAAAGAGGCACAAGGCTATGGGTTAACTGCTTACCCCAGAAAGATATTTTGGCTACCTGGTCTGGCCAAATAGAAATCAAATCGCTAATGCTAAATTAATAAATAGACGAACATAAACAACACAAAAACTTAAAATGCAACTAATGAAATGAACAAAATCTAATTAAGGAATGACAAGATAATTTAATGTCATAAATAACAACAAAATACATAAAAACAAATCCCTCCAAACAAACTACTCTAAAAAGAAACATATTTCTTTCTATTGTAAGCCCCCAACATCTACCTCATCTCAACATAACATCCACCTCATCTCAACATCACATCTACCTCATCTCAACATCACATCTACCTCATCTCAACATCACATCTACCTCATCTCAAATTCACATCTACCTCATCTCAACATCACATCTACCTCATCTCAAATTCACATCTACCTCATCTCAACATCACATCTACCTCATCTCAACATCACATCTACCTCATCTCAACATCACATCTACCTCATCTCAACATCACATCTACCTCATCTCAAATTCACATCTACCTCATCTCAACATCACATCAACCTCATCTCAACATCACATCTACCTCATCTCAACATCACATCTACCTCATCTCAACATCACATCTACCTCATCTCAAATTCACATCTACCTCATCTCAAATTCACATCTACCTCATCTCAACATCACATCTACCTCATCTTAACATCATTTCTTTAGTCTACAAATTGTAACACATGTAAATTTTATATTGTAAGTGAAAATGGCATGAACATCATGTAAAATAAAGTTTAAAATTTAATAATAATAAAAAAGTAAAATGCTATCTCACATTAATAATATAGAAAAAGTAAAAATTTCAAATGTGACCCATAATTCCCTCCTGAGAGGGAAAGATGTGTCAGGCATAAGGGTAAGATGGGACAAGATTTTCATACACAGAAATAAGGGCAAAAAAAGAAAAAATAAATAAATTTATCTCCTCTCTGTGCTAATAAAAATCAAGTTTTAAAATGATTTGACACAATTTGTAGAAATACAAGTTAAAACCATGAAAGGAAAAATATGAGAGACACACATATGAATAGGAAAATATAATGTAAACACCCTTTCCATGAAAAAAGATCTGAAAAAATATGTCACCTATATACCGAGGTCACAAATAAAGTAATTATTTTCAGTGACAAGGACACCATTTTCCTGATACCACTTTTTACATTTGTGACATTCAATCCAATCTTCTGTTATTGGATTGACATACTTCTCATTGCAGTAAATACAAAATAAATCTTGTGGAACCCGAACAATCAGTTTTTCTGATGCACTTTGGCAATGGAGAGAAAGGCTCCATAAAGTTGTGCCACTGGTGGATGTAGCAGAAGCAGTGCCACTGGTGAATAAAGCAGAAGCAGACTAAAACTTTAGGTGTCGTCAATATACATTCCAACAGTAAATCTCTTTTTGTTCAGCTGACTTGAGGTAATCTTGACTAAACAGCTTCTGGAAAATTTAAATTGAACATGATTCTTGTTGTCAAAAATCTTCATTTAATTTTTTTAATGAAAAATTTTTTAAATAAAAATATTAGGGACTTGAAAAAAATTACGGTCATATGTAAAATATGTGTCATTGAAAACTAAATAAAATGTTAGTATGCTTCCTACATTAATTTTAATACATTCATATTAAGACAACAAAAGTGAATATTGGAAAAAGTGAAGTGTGTCTGTCTACTTACAGCAAATGGTACCTGGTTACCACAAGTTCTTGCCCACTGCTGTGCATGAAAGTACTGCATATTCAGAGTTTGACTATTCAGGATGACATTATTTGCACTGTGACTGTGAAGGACTGGAAAAGAATGACAGTCATATGTAAAAAATCTGTCATTGAAAACCTAAAGAAAATGTTACTATGGTTCCTAAATTAATTTTAATACATTCATATTAAGACAACAATAGTGAATATTTGAAAAAGTGAAGTGTGTCTGTCTACATACAGCAAACTGATAATAAGGCTGGTGACGCATCGCTCACCAGTTTCCGTGGCCACGGCATACTAGGTGATTGTGTGGCCAGCACTATGCACAGCCGCCTTTACTTTACCCCAACTAAGGTCAGGTAGGCTACCCATCAGAGCTGGGTAGACTTAGGGACACCCTCAAACTAACAATATTTTATATATGACTGACTATATTATGTTTAGGCTAATTAAAATAGGATAGAGATTAAAAACTCTATACAAAAATGTTAAAACTTGTTTAACACATTTCATATTGACTACAAATATCAGAGACACAGAAATGGGTGGAGGAATTAAAGCATATAAGCAACAAATTACCCCATCTCCTCTTGTTTTTTGTTCAGTTTTTTTTTCATTGAAATATTAGGCCTAAATGAATCAAATTTTGTTTCACTATTTATATTTCATTAGGCCTACAATATAAATTGTTCAATAGTACTTAGTATGGGGATACCAGTTTTGAATTACCATGCTATTTTACTAATTTGTGCACTTTTTCCCCCTTGCATGATCTCTCCCCCCCCCCCATAAGTCTTAGTTTATTTGTTACATCTTTTGCGCTCATAATTAAATGGCTAATAATAGCAAGCCTGTGACTATATATATATATGTGCCATAGCCTACGTTATGCCAATTCCCAACCTGATATGATTTAATATTAGGCCAATAATACTAATTAGTTAGGGCCTACAAATAGGTCTAGCCTATCATACATCAAATAAAAATACATAGTTAACATAGGCCTAGTAGGCCTAACATGTAGGCCCTTAGATTAAAGTTTAAACATAGCTAGGCTAGGTCAACTAATTTAAGCAAACTCAAACAATAGAAAGACCTAGGCCTACACTACACATTATTAAATATATATATATAGTATAGCATAGCCCTATAGGCCATAGCCATAGGCATAGCCGCATAGGCCTATACCTACGCTATAATGCTAAAGGCTAGGCTATAAATACTATAATATATATATATGTCACTATAGTCTATAGCGCGGCTATAGACTATAGACTATAGGCCTAAGGCTAAGGCCTACTATTTTCGTAGAAACAGCAGAAATTAGTAATATGATTAAATTAAATATGATAGGCTACTAGATTTTAATATAAATGATAGTGGATAAACTGGATAGGCTAGGGAAGGCCTACTATTACATTATACATTATAAATTATAACTCAAACTGGATAGGCCTAGTCTAGGCTACATATAATTTACCGGTCATGATTAATTCAATTATTTTCTGATACTGATAGGCCTACACTGACAGACGTAGGCTACAGATAGTCTACACCAGTCAGTCCAGTCTACGACAACTCTATACTCTATAGTCTATAGTAAATAGTAACTCTATACTATTAATAATAATATACTAATAATAGCCCTAATAAAACTTAATAGGCCTAGACTATATTAATAGGCAACAGGTCTACTATAAATAGGCTAAATAGTTATAATTGATAATTGTCAATAGTTCTACGAAAATTACAAATACTATTACAGTAAAGTCTAAAGTATTATGTAAAGCAATGTATAAGTATGCCTACCTTAAAAATTATATATAGACCTAAAATTATTCCGAACTAGACACTTAGTAGGCTATTATAATTATAAATGCATTCAATAAACTTGACTAGTGTTACGTCCACAATCCCCTTGTGGCCAGAGCTGTGTAGATCTTGCTGATGATTCTCGTTAGTCCTAGGGGAGACTTTAATTATTAGTATTTATGTTTCAGTATTACACGAACTCTTCTTATAGTCCTGGGCACAAATTCAGTATTTGTATTCCAACATTTCCTTTCTTGTAAATTATGGTAGTAGATAAATCTTATAGTAATGTATACAACACAATAGGATAGTAACTTGACAAAGAAGCTTCAGTGTAACTGTTGTTGATAGTTTATTTCAGGTGGTATGTTCAATATATACAATATATCTATTATGTACAGTTAGAATAAAATAGTGCAAACACAAACGTTCAAAGGAACATATTTTGAAACTCTCTGTCTTTCAGACAAAACAAATCATTAAATACTATCCGAGTGGTGCAAGGGATAGACCCATTACCAGTAGGGGTGAAAATCATGGTATCATTACAAAACTCATAACAAAAACGATAGGAACTTCCCCTATTAAATAATGAGTCGTTCCCAGACTCTGAGAATTTGAGATCAACACAGAATCCCAGCATTACCTAGAACCTTTCGTTTTCCTACTAAACGTCCTAATATCGCGTGTAGTAAGAAAAGAGAGAGAGAGGAGAATAAACATTGCGTGTTCCAATTCTTGGAAAGACAATATACATGACACGCCCTCACCCAATGGAAGAAATAATGTACCATAATTACCCAAGTAATACTCAACATGGTACATTTTTCGTACTTAACACTATCGTTTTAATAACCAACAATCAATGGAAGATTATTAGACAATTTAAGCAAACATGGCTCACTGGCACAACTAAATTATAAAAAGTGTCACTACCCAATGGTAATTGTGATTATAACGTGATGGACAAATATTTCCCCGTTAGTATTAATATTAACTAATGTCTCAACAAGTACAAATAATTCAAAAATATTCTAGTCATTCTTATTTTAACTATGTACAGTTGTGTGGATTTCCACCAAAATTTGCAAAAAGTCTTAATCTATTTAAACAAATATAACATTGCTCAAACTCTGTCAATTTTCAACAGTTTACTTCTAATATACAAACCAAAAGATAAGTAATACATAACTCGAATCAAACTATAGGTTACTTCCCCTTTAAATTACAGTGTCAACTTGACATTAACAGGGTTCATACCTAAGATGATGATACTTCCCCTTTTCTCAAATATGAGGAGAAAATACGCTCTAGTTACGATTACTACAGTAATCTCAATATTAAAATGTAATCCACTATTATGCGTTTTTGGCAAATTTGAAAGTTTAATATAAAAGTTTGTTCAGGGTTGAATGAGTGCCCACCTTTAGGTACATTTGTTTCCCTACCTTCCCGGATATATGGAATATATAACAACCTATATACAACATAGTGAATATCCACTAGTTTTTCCCATTCTATTACCATGATATAACAATTTAGCAATAGATTTCCAATATTATCTATTAATTTATACCAATTAAGATTACATCTCTTTCTAAGATAAAAATTGTACATATTATTATTTAGTTCCATTCATTAACTAAAATAAAACAAGATAATAAATCAACTAGCTCAAAGTTTTCCCACTTAATTGCATGTGATGACAATTACTTTTATCCATCCATATCAAGTAAATACGTGCATATTATATATTTATTGCATCATGCATCAACATTTAAATGGAATTTCTTTTCCATAATCAAATGAATTTAAAATATATCAGAACATCAATATTATACATGATTATAAGAATTATTAATACTTTCAAAAGACTTGACTTCTGTATGATACAAGTATTCTATAGGTATTCCATAATCAAAATTCAAACGAATGATAGGTTATCATGACACATTCTTAATGAATAAGTGAGATGATCTGAAAAAGAAGTATGGGTTATTCAGTCAATCATGTAGCACCCGAGATAGAGTATCAGCTGTGACGTTGTCCCTACCCCTCAGGTGTTTTATGTTTAAGTCATAGGCTTGGAGGAATAAGCTCCATCTAACAAGCCTCTGGTTTTGCTTGACCCTGGAGAGAAAAGTCAGAGGGTTGTGGTCGGTCAGTATTTCTATCGGGTACCCAGAGCTGTTTACATAGAAATCAAACTGTTTTAACGCTAGGATCAACCCTAAAAGTTCCTTCTCACTTGTATTATAATTACGTTCATGGATATTGAATTTCTGTGAGTGGTAGCACACCGGGTGCTCCTCTCCGTGGTCATCCTGCTGAGTCAGCACCGCTCCCATCCCAGTATCGCACGCGTCTACTGCAATTTTAAAGGGTCTATCAAAACGCGGGGTCACCAAAATAGGTGCCCTGGATAATCTTAACTTCAACTCATCAAACGCCTTTTGGCACTTGTCAGACCAAACAAAGCGATTGTTCTTCTTTAGTAGGTCAGTTAAGGGGCAAGCTACCGTAGAAAAGTCCTGGCAAAACTTACGATAATACCCGGCCATTCCAAGGTAACTACGGAGTTGTTTCCTTGTCTGTGGCACTGGGACATTCTGAATAGCTTCTATTTTAGCATTTACTGGTTTAACCTTTCCACCACCCACTACATGTCCAAGATACTCGATAGTGGCATGTCCAAACTGACTCTTAGCCAGGTTTATTGTCAAATTGGCGTTATTCAGTCGTTCAAACAAGTGTCGTAGTTGACTGACATGTGTCTTGAAATCTGTACTATACACCACTATGTCGTCGAGGTAGGCATTACACTGGAAGATACCGCGAGTGAGGGTGTTTATAAGCCTTTGAAACGTCGCAGGGGCATTACGGAGTCCGAATGGCATGACCTTATACCTGTAAAGTCCGTCAGGTGTCACGAAGGCGGATACTTCCTGTGCCCGTGGCGTCAAAGGAATCTGAAAGTACGCGGAGAGAAGATCAATTTTTGTCACATACGTCGCATCACCTATCTTATCAATGAGGTCATCAATACGAGGAATGGGATACGAGTCAGTCTTTGTCAAATTATTTAATTTCCTAAAGTCTGTACAAAACCGCAATGTGTTGTCGGCTTTTGGTACCAACACACAGGGTGAAGACCATTCGCTATCACATTCTTCCACTATGTCATTTTCTAACATATACTTCACCTCTGCTCTAATATGTTCAA
This sequence comes from Anisus vortex, assembly GCA_949126835.1. Taxonomy (NCBI): domain Eukaryota; kingdom Metazoa; phylum Mollusca; class Gastropoda; family Planorbidae; genus Anisus; species Anisus vortex. The sequence continues at coordinate 22,221,968 of OX421509.1, read as the reverse complement.
GTCTGATGGGGTTAACTCTATATGGATGCTGTTTAATTGGCCTGGCACCCTCAGTTAATACTACATCGTGTTCTATTAGATGTGTCCTCCTGGGAACATCTGTAAACAGTGACTTATATTCATGTACCAGCTCAATAATCTTCTCCTTATCTTCTACCGGAAGATGTTCTAGCCTTGTATCTAAACTCTTAAGGGCATCTGTATTATTAAGTTTACTTTCTGCAAACTTATATTCTATCCTAGATAAATCCGTCGGGACCCTAGCTAATGAAATCATGGGGACCTCCCGTGGTTAACTCTTTTCCCTGGAAACATAGGGCTTAAGCAAATTAATATGGCATACCCTCTGCTTTTGTCTCCGGTCAGGAGTCTTTATCAAATAATTGACCTCGCCAAGCTTTGACTCTATCTCATAGGGTCCACTAAACTTTGCACTTAAAGGCTGATTTTGCAAAGGTAGAAACACAAGAACTTTGTCACCTGGTGCAAAAGTTCTAGCTGTAGCTTTACGGTCATAGTTCTGTCTCATACGCTCCTGCATCTGTGGAAAATGAATCTTCACATGGTTAAAAGCATGATAAAGCCTATTTTTAAATTTATCTACATATGACAAAAGTCCAATCGGTTCACTGTCCGTTAGCCAAGTTTCATGTAGAAGTTTCAACGGACCTCTGACTGAGTGTCCATACACAAGTTCGAATGGGCTAAACCCCAGGGATTCCTGAGTGGCCTCCCTTGCAGCGAACAGTACATAAGGCACACCCTTATCCCAGTCTTTCTCGTTTTCATAACAGTACTTTTTAAGCATCGATTTTGATGTCTGATGAAACCTTTCCAGAGCTCCCTGGCTCTCAGGATGATAGGCACTTGATAGCCTATGGCTTATCCCTAATTGTTCCATGACTTGTTTGAAAATGTTCGAAGTAAAGTTAGTCCCCTGGTCGGACTGTACTGTCTTCGGTAGGCCATAACGTGTGAAGAAATTTGTCAGGGCGTCTACCACCTTCACTGTTGTTATGTTCCGCAACGGAATGGCTTCCGGGAAGCGAGTGGATGAACACATGACTGTGAGCAGGTATTGAAAACCGGCTTTTGTTTTCGGCAACGGTCCCACGCAATCAATGAGTATATGACTGAATGGTTCGTCGAACGCTGGTATCGGCTGGAGTGGAGCGACAGGAATTCGTTGGTTAGGACGTCCTACCATTTGGCATACGTGGCAAGTCTTGCAGTATTGTTCGACATCTCTTCTCAGTCCTGGCCAGTAGAAGTAAGGGAGGATACGGTGGTGCGTTTTTCGGACTCCCATGTGACCAGCGAAAGGAAGATCATGCGCCATACGCAGTATATCTTGACGATAGCACTTAGGTATTACAATCTGGTGAATACTGTCCCACTCGTTTGTACCTGAGTTGAGCGGTTTCGACTTTCTCATCAATACTTCATCTTTCATGTAGAAACATTCCGCCATTGCATCTGCAGTCTTTTCGTCAACAGCTTTCATTCTGAGTTGCATTATTACTTCGTCATTCAATTGTTCTTTCACCAATTTCTGCTTTGGTGACAAAATGTTATCGTTCTCTGTTGCATCACCAGTTGTTAGTTCAGCAAAGAACGTAGCACTTAAATCGATGTCAGGTGTTTCTGTTATCACTGTTTCATTCGCATGTGTGTCTTCAGAACAGACAAACACATCTTTCGTTGCACTACACGGCGTAGCAGGAGTCTTTACCGACTTCTTTTTATGCATTGCTCTTGTCAGTGCACATGTTGGGCGTTCATTGGCAGGACGTAGGTTTTTGTCCTCCGCCATCTTTGTCTCCAACACTTTAACCATGGGCTCGACAGTGACTCTGCCGCCCATAATGTCATTTCCTAATATCATGGAAACGCCTTTGACGGGTAGTGCGCGCCACACTCCCACTACGATGTTACCTGTAAAAATATCCGACTCGAGTTTTATTCTGTGCAGTGGAGCTTCCACAGCCTCCATACTAGCACCTCTCAGCACAACAGACTCACCGGTACTGGTGGCATCTGTTAACGGCACACTGCCCTCCAGGATCACGCTGACAGCAGAACCCGTGTCACGTAATATCTGTATTTTCTTCTTGCTGAGTACATCGAGTTCTGTCGACACTGTCCCCTCGTAGACAAAGGGTCGAAAATCGGATAGGTCGTCCTCTTCCGGGACTTCAGGAACCATCTGTTCCTCACGGCCTTCTGAAAGCATAATAGATTGAGTACAGCTATTCTCTTTTACCTTAGATAGACTGTTCTCAAAAACCATCGACTCCACAACTATGGGTGATGCCGGCCGCATTTCTTTTGAGTTTCTTGACCCTGTGTTGCACACTTCTTCTGTCTGCTTGCTATCTTTCTGCACTCTGGCACAGTGTAGAATAGCACCTTGCTTCTTGGTAAGGATCCAACAATCTTTCTTCATGTGGCCCTCTTTCTTGCAATTGAAACATACCACCTTTGCTTTATTTACATCTGTCTGCTTCCTGAAATGAACTAAGTTACTATTATTATTTACACCACTGTTCTTATTATTGTTTTCACTTGTCTCTTTTGGTTTACTAGCCTCCTTGGGCTCTGGTTTGTGCACTTTGGGTTTGTCAGCATAATATGGCTTTATGCTGGCGTGAATTATGGCATAGTTATCTGCCAATCTAGCAGCTTCATGCACATCTTCAACCCCTCGGTCTGAGATGTGGGTTTTAATATCCACTCGAATACAATCATTGAATTCCTCAAACAATATTAGGTTCTTGAGTTTATCAAACTCACTTACATTCTGTGACCTTAGCCACTGTTCTAACATTTTCTCCTTTTGTCTCAAAAAGTCTACATGAGTTTGATCATATGCCTTCTTTCTGTCTCTAAATAGCTTTCTATATTTTTCTGGTGTCAGGGAATAACTTTTTAGCACCCTATCTTTGATTACTTCATAGTCATTTATTTCCTCGGGTGTTAAACTCAACACTACGTCCAATGCTTTTCCTTTGTTGAGAGTTGACCTTAACAATAAAGCCATCTTATCATCAGGGAACTGATAATCTACAGCTATCCTCTCAAAAAGCAAAAAGAAATCTTGAACATCTTCTTCTCTGAATATAGGCAAGTGTTGCTTCATTGCGCTAATATCCATACCATTGCTGTCCCTACGATGGTCAGGTCTGTTCATGCGTGCCATCTCTATCCTTTCTCTGCTTTCAATCCTAATTCTTTCATTTTCCCTTTCAGTTTCTATCCTAATTCTTTCATTTTCTATCCTAATTCTTTCCAATTCCATTCTCTTCATAGCTAATTGGAATTTTAGGTTTTCACTCAACCCTTCATCTTCATCATTGTTTGATGATCTAGATGACATATTTCTTACCTCGTCTCCGTGGGCAATTACCTCGCCCCCACTGGGAGCTACATAACCTTCATTGATATCGTTCTGTCCCACTTCAACTACACTACCAGTGTTCATGGCATTCTGCCCGTTCAAACATGTCATAATTTCTTTGGTCAAACGATTACGATTAGGTCTTGCCTGTCCTGCCTCAATCCCAAAGGACTCAGCTAATTCTTTTAGTTCAGCAAATGACATGGCATTAAGTTCCTCACTTGATATATTCGAAGCCATAGTATAGCGTTCGAAATATTTGTTATAGTAGAGTAGTATATATTGTATAATAAAATATAAAGTTCCAACTTACGATTTGTCCAGAAATTTGCACAATATAATATTAAACACTTCGTGGAATCTTCACATTTCCCAAGGAATAAAAACGCAAACCAGTTCTCTCCTCTTTTTAAAAAGAATAGTTTCACAGTCCTGAAAACGAAACACAAATATGCCGCTCTCAGTACTACTAATGTCACAAAATATTTATAGGTCAGGAAAAAATATAACTCAAATTTTCCAGACGAGATCAACAAATTTTTTCCAATCCTAGATCAAGAAAAGTAGAACTCAAATCTACCGAACGAGACTACCAAATCTTGTCAATCCTAGGTCAGGAAAAGTAGAACTCAAATATACCGGGCGAGACCACCAAATTTTGTTACGTCCACAATCCCCTTGTGGCCAGAGCTGTGTAGATCTTGCTGATGATTCTCGTTAGTCCTAGGGGAGACTTTAATTATTAGTATTTATGTTTCAGTATTACACGAACTCTTCTTATAGTCCTGGGCACAAATTCAGTATTTGTATTCCAACATTTCCTTTCTTGTAAATTATGGTAGTAGATAAATCTTATAGTAATGTATACAACACAATAGGATAGTAACTTGACAAAGAAGCTTCAGTGTAACTGTTGTTGATAGTTTATTTCAGGTGGTATGTTCAATATATACAATATATCTATTATGTACAGTTAGAATAAAATAGTGCAAACACAAACGTTCAAAGGAACATATTTCGAAACTCTCTGTCTTTCAGACAAAACAAATCATTAAATACTATCCGAGTGGTGCAAGGGATAGACCCATTACCAGTAGGGGTGAAAATCATGGTATCATTACAAAACTCATAACAAAAACGATAGGAACTTCCCCTATTAAATAATGAGTCGTTCCCAGACTCTGAGAATTTGAGATCAACACAGAATCCCAGCATTACCTAGAACCTTTCGTTTTCCTACTAAACGTCCTAATATCGCGTGTAGTAAGAAAAGAGAGAGAGAGGAGAATAAACATTGCGTGTTCCAATTCTTGGAAAAACAATATACATGACACTAGCCTACCACTACTAGACACACAAAGACTTAACATTGTTTTTATATTGTAAATATTTTTTTTAACTTTAGAAAGGAGATAACTTTCGATTTGAAATTTAAAACAATGATTATTTAGATTTGGCTTTCGTTTTTTAATTTATTTTGGCTACAATATTTTGCTGGCCAAAAAATTATGTCTTTGCTTATCTCTCCCTATAGCATTGGAAGTGCTAACTTAGGTGTTCTGGCGGTCGCGCACATCCACGACTACCTAAAGGAAATGTGTGTACTTTTAAAATTGAAGGTTAAGATTATATCGTATCTAATGAAAACTAAGTATTATTACACAACAGTTTTAGTCTTATAATTTAATATACCTCCCCCATCTCACACAAAGGATAGTCTCTCTCTCTCTATATATATAATATATAAATATGTATATATATATATTCTATATACTATATATATATATATATATATATATATATATATATATATACATACTAGTGGTTATGCCCGTCAAAATGACGGAGTGACGAATGACTACAATTTGTTTTGTTAAGAGAAAAAGAAAAAAAAATACTGTATTATAATAAACACTGGAGTGAGAACTGATAACTTTTTTTTCGGTATTTAGTTTTTGTTATTTTTTATTCTTTCTGGTCGCCCTGACACTAGCATATGCATACGAATTGTGGCTGTTAAGCTTCTGGTATTAAAAAGTATCAAACAGTTGTGTTGACTTGTTATTAATAACATTACATTAACAATAATATACTATCAAAAAGAAAAAAAATACAAATACCAAACTATAGAAAAGTAAATAATAAAAAAAACGTAGATATTAATATTTTAATACAATAAAAACAAAAGGGAGAATGATTTTTGTCGGTATTTAATTTTAATTCTTGTTTATTGTATCAATAAAACAGCATTGATAATGTTTCTTTCCATATTCAGTTTTTGTTATTTTATGTTGTATCCGGTCGCCGTGACCCTGGCAAATATAAAAATTGTTGCTGTCAAGCTTCTGGTATCTAAAAGTAATCATTTATAACTTGTACTTTATAATTCGTATCATTTAACCACCTATTAAAGGATGTTCTCAATAGCGACGTGAATCCATTAAATAACTAAAACATTTAGTTACGTTTACTTAAAAGGATAATGCAAACATCTACAATGAAGAAAGAAATGATTTGATAGACATTACGTCATACAGCAGTATATTTTTAAAGTACACCATTCAAACACCATTCAAACTCTCCAAGCCAAATTGCGGTGCGTATCTTTTAAAAAGGTCTGGCTACTTAAAAAAAAACAGCAGCATAATTGGGAAAACCCGATAAGACCCTCGCGTTCAACATAGTAATTCTCGCGTTCAATATAGTAAAGAACGGAAATGGCCATTTGCTATGTACGGCTATATTTATTTGCATAGTTGGATCTAACATTTTGGATTTCTTAAATCAACACATTTATGATTATAAGTCATCAAAAAAAATTATCTTTTGGAGGACGTTTCCTATTGATACATTTAACTTTTGTGTCGATCGGTGAAACGGCTGTGGAGCCTATAGCGAACAAAGATGTAAATATATAAATATATATATATATATATATATATATATATATATATATATATATATATATATATATATATATATATATATATATATATATATATATATATATATATATCAACATATATAATTACCGTGAGTTTGTTTGTTTGTTTATGTATATATATATATATATATATATATATATATATATATATATATATATATATATATATATATATTATATATATATATATATATCATTGGCTCCATAGTCTCGAAAGACGATTAGATTTGCGCTTCTGTGATTTGGCCAGCCCTGCAAATTTGACTGTGTCTGTGGAGACCTATCCTTGAGAGACAGGCTTTATCGCATCTCTGGCACTTGAAAGCTGGACCGTTGGAGATTGTTAGGGGCAGCCTACTTTTCTTCGCTGCACGTTTAGCCTCCGCCGTAAGGCGAAGTTTGCTCTCTGCCGCATTTATACCGGTGTGTAAGGTGCCTCTCCAACTATTTATGTGCTGAGCAAGGTTCTCCCAGTTCCCTACCTCTACATCTATAGCCTTTAGATCACGTTTGCAGACGTCCTTGAACCTGAGTTCAATAATACTTACATACTACCATTTACAATAACCAAAATGTTTCCTTACTTTTTCGACCTTTTTGGCTAATCCGTTTTTTAATAGCGATGACATAGGCTAGTTTTCACAAAATTATTCCATTACTGTAAAGGATGGCTAGGCACATCTAAAAGTGAAAAAATCAATTAAAAATGTTTTGCAATAATTATGCAGTTACTGTTAAACTATAATATATATATTATTTTCTAAATTATTTGATTAATTATAATAATAATAATAATAATATTTTTATGGCGCTGCCAACAAACATAATGTAAGCTCAGTGCGTATTTGACATACTACTAAGAACACGCATATTACCCTAGGCTAGGTGACAAAGCTAACTGATGGTTTTAAAAAGACAAATCAAATAAATGTAGCATTAACCGACCCAATTCATAAATAAGACAATAGGGGTCTAAAGCATGTTAAATGTTATCTAGAGTAAATATTGAAATGTTTTTAAGTTCTTTTTGAAAGTAACAATAAAGCTTGTTCGCCTGAGTTGAATGGGAAGAAGATTCCACACCTTCAGGCGGATACTGAGAAGGCTCTAAGGCCAACGGTCGTCAGAGAGAAACGGGGCTCTTCCAGACGCGATAATTTGGCAGAACGAAGTGTTCTTTGAGGTACATATGGTGCAAATAGTTCCTTGAGATAGGACGGAATCTCGTAATTAAAAAGGCACTGATGGCAATAAGTAGCGTCACTTTATATTCAATTCTGGCTTTCACGGGGAGCCATTTATATTATTTAAATTATAGTATTATTATTTTTATGATTGTGTCACCATTGTATATGAAACTTCTTACATCGTTTTTGTTGGTTTGGTCTAAATACCTAAAACATACGATACACACATGACTCCCATTTGTTTTATAGAATAAGAGTGGGTTGCAATATCAGAACCATCATATTTTATTGTAGTCTTTAAATTTTTTTGTCAAAGTTCAAAACACATTTTCAGGTTTAGATCTAATATTTTATAGGTAAGTCTATAGATCTAACATAAATATATCTCACAAAATATATACTTTGTCTAGGTCAACTCGTGGAAATAATAAAATTAAAAGAGCAAGTAAATGCTAAATTACAAAGTGAACTCAGTAAGTGTTGTTTCGTATTATATTATTATTTAAGAGATTATTCTTATATATATTATTATGAATTTGTAAATTTAACCCATAACCGTCCTTAAATAGTCTTATTCATAAATCAACTTAACATAAAGTGACTAAAATATTCTGTTATATTTACATTCCCCTCTCAATCGGAAGTTATAAATTTATTCATGAAAATTAAATTATTTTTAATTGAAAAAAAAAAACCGGGGCACATTAGAATTAGAAGCATTATGAATTATTTTCTTAAATATTTAAAACGTTTAACATCTTAGCCGATGCACAGAAAGACCTAACAATCAAAGAACAAGAAATCGTAAGACTACAAAATCTATATGGTATATATTTTTCTTTAGTTAGTTTATCATTTTGTTTTTTAATTATTATTTTACTGATCTATGTTACAATATTTTAGCATACACTAATTATTTTATTCTAATTTATATTTTCTATTTTATTTCTAATTTATAATAGTAAAATTATAAAATAACATTTTTTTTCAAACAATCAAATTAATAATAATATACAAAGTAAAAAGAGAAAAAATGTTTTCAAAAAAGATTTTTAAAAATTACTTATTGTAGAATGATTATTATTGTTGCTTTAAAACAATGTAAAGGCTAAGCCACACTAGTAGCAAAATCAGTGATTCGCTGCGATTGAATTAAAAAAATCACGATGATTCTCCCCGTTTCTAGTGTGGCATAGCGCGAAACAAGTCAGTTTCAGTAGTGATTCCCGATGATTGACAGATTTAGAACATGTTCTAAAATTTGGAGTCACGATTCTTGATTCAAGCTGTGTCAGCCAATGGAAAGCGGAATTAGATCACGTGATAATTAGCCTAGTTAATAAAAGTAAACAAAGATGGCTGCTATTAAATCGTCCAGTTCGCTTAACACTTAACATGCCAAATTCGACTAAAGTCGAATTTACAAAAGTCTTTCTGTATGCCAAATTCGACTTTAGTCGAAAATCATGGTGGTCTTTAAAAAATGGTTCAAAATTTTAACCTAATAGTCCATGGTACAGAGTTTGGATCTTGTACCATTACTGGCATGACTATCTTGACCTCAATCACCCGTCTTTTCGGTATTATTATTTGTAGGGGTCACATCGCGAAGCGTCCGTTACAACTTTACATGACAGTACTAATATACGAATGAAGGATTAACTTTGACTAGAAGAAAAAAAAATTCTCACTATTTACATGAGAGACAAACGTAAAGTTGATATCTGCTTTGTGAATAACGTAAAAGCACTCTTTCCTTCAACGGATGAATTATGTGACGTCACAGACTTTGATGACGCGTTATGGCTATGATGTACAATATATAGAATGGCGTCTATGTTACATGTACTGTATTATATTGTTAATGATTGTTGATGTTGATCTTGGTACTGAAATCGTTTCTGTGTCCTGTTAGGTTCAGTCTACGGCTTGTTCTTATGTACATGTGTTTTTATGTGCCCTTATATAATTACAACGTGTTCTTGTGTAAATGTGTTTATATGTCCCCTGTTGTGTTTACAGCGTGTTCTTGTGTGAATGTGTTTTATGTGCCCAGTTTTATTTACAGAGTGTTCTTGTGTGAATTTGAAATATATTTTTTCTATTATCATTACATGTATTGACTTTTACTCTAAATTAAATTGAGCTATGGATGATTCGATTGTCTCTCGTTATGATTCCGATTCGGGTGAGGAATATAATTATGACAGTTGTGATTTAGAGGATAATAATAATTTAGATTTAGAAAGTGATTCAGATGGTGAGATTGATTTTGCCTAAGAAATCAGTGCTATTTCTAGCTCCAATGTACCTGCTCGCATTGATGACAAAACGGTTGAGAGGCGTAAAGGTAGCATTGCAACAAAACAGCTTATTCTGACTGGGAAGTGTTAGGAATGATTTTGTTGACCTCAAAACGAATAGCTGTCCTCATTCAACAGTAGACAATGTGTTCTTGCAGATGTTAACAAATTTTGAGGCTGTACATTTTTTCCCGATACTCTAATGAAACACATTATGAACAAGTTATGAATGAATGTCAAATGAGAAAAATGTGAATGATGGATCCCACCGCATTTCTTGCTCTTCATGTAGCGATGGGCTTGTGCAGCATATCATCAATAGATGGTTATTGGGCTACATGACTTTGGCTCACATGCCATTTTACTTCAGTGATGGGGAGAAATAGATACCAAATTATAAACTCATGTCTTCATTAAAATGGATATGATCCGCTCTTCAAGCTGCGACTGTCATTGGACAATAAGCCTCCACTATAACGACAAGTTTATGGACCAGGACAAGCTCTTTCAATTTATGAGTATATGGTGACAGTCAAAGGACGTTGTTTGTTCAAACAGTGCATCTCATCTATGATAACTAAATGGGGCGTAAAGGCATTCCTGTTCTCTGATTCCAAGTTATTCTACTATTGTGGTTTATAATTTACACAGGGAAAAAGACTTTCATAGGAAGAAGGCAATAATTTGATCTGATTTGCAGATAAGAGTGAAAAGGCCACATCATCTACACAGACAATTACATCATCATATTTATGCTAGTTCAAAGGTGAAAAACTAGGCACAAAATTCTTGAAAATTCACAGTCTTATCCAAAAGAACTCAAGGGAAAAAAAGGTAAACAGGTGATCCTCCTATCTTTGCTGAATCGAAATACTTGATGTCACAAAGTTTCAAGATGACAAACGTCTGTTTTACATGTTTCTATCAACTGTGGGAGGCAATACAACTACAGTAAAGCGTGTTCGAGGCAAAAAACTACCGGAGGGTTACAGAACAATAAAAAAAACTACCATAATTACAATGATCACAAGGGTGGTGTTGATCAGTTTGACCAAATGAGGTTAGCTATTGCTATCCTCACAAATCAAATTATACAAAGAAGTAACTTTGATAAATAAATGGACTTATTGGTTATAGATAAACAAGAACGCTTCCATGGCAGCTAAAAAAAATTTAGCGAACTGGTACTTGAATCCCTTATTCAGAACCAAGTAACTAGGCCGTGACGAAAGAGCACTGCTACTGCCCCGACCCTTAACATTGATGAGAGTCTAACCGCACGTCCATTTCTCAAAATATAAAGTCAAAACTTACAAACCATACTGTCTTGTTTGTAAATCCTGCAATAAAAAAATTCAAACAATATATGCCTTTATATTTGCAACGTCCTTCTCTGCATTGTGCCAGGTTGTTTTTATCTGTACCATACAAAAGTGAATTATATCATTGATGGACGCTACAGCAGTAAATTAGTATAATGTATTGTTTAAAAACTGTGTAGTTCTGCACAATTGTTTCTATTTTTATTTAGATTTTATATTAATTCTTATATTTGTTTTCGAAGCAGTAAATAAATCTTTTGTTGGTGCTCTAATTAAATTGTATAAATGTATAATGTTTAGTTTTTTTTTTATATATAATCTAGGTTAAGTTACACACTAAATATGTTCAATAAAATTTTTTCACTTGAAATAGACCTTCAAGGACCAGTTCTTTCTTTTATAGGTTTATTACCATATTGCTTAAAAACTGCACGAGAAAAACAATGCCTAAAAAATATTAGATTTTTCTAAAAATGTCACAAACTCAAAATGGCTGCTTAAGTCACGTGGCGCAAATTTGCATGAGAATTCAATTTTCCAATGTGGTATTATATTCTACATATATGGTAAGATTTCATTCCTCAGTAGTGACTAATTGCATATTTATATATGTTTAAATAGTCTAACCAGTTTTGGTGAAGTGACAGAAAATTGACAAAAATCGTTTCACAATTCATTGGCAAAACAAGGGGCAAAATGAAATAAAAATATTTTTTTATTGATTTTTTATTGTCGAATTTTATTTTTAGATTTAGCATTATCTACTGGCTATGTTTCTATGCTGTAGCAGTGCACTCATATTTGTCGATGGTTCTCAAAGACGAAAAAAAGTGGACATAGGTTCAAATTTTTCTATAAATCTCACAATTTCAAGATGGCCGCCATGGTCACGTGACACCAATTTGCATGGAAACGTTATTTTTTAGTATGTTCAACTGTTTTACATATATGGTAGAAATTTCACAAGTCGATATTGAACTGTTACCGATTTGTACATATTCAAAGATACTAACCAGTTTTGGTAAACTAGCTGAAAATTGAGTAAAATCGTTTCAAAATTCATGGGCAAAGCAAGGGGCAAATCGGAATAAAAACTACTTCTTTTATTGTTGAATTTGTATTTTTTACTTAGTGTGGTCTACTAGCTATGTTGTTATACTGTAATAGTGCACTGATATTTGCTGATGGTTCTCAAAAAAGAAAAAAAGTGGACACAAGTACATATTTTTCTATAAATCTCACAATTTCAAGATGGCCGCCATGGTCATGTGACTTCAATTTGCACGGAAACGTTATTTTTTATTATGTTCATCTGTTTTACATATATGGTAGAGATTTCACAAGTCGATATTGAACTGTTACCGATTTGTACATATTCAAAGATACTAACCAGTTTTGGTAAACTTGCTGAAAATTGAACAAAATCGATTCGAAATTCATGGGCAAAACAAGGGGCAAATTGGAATAAAAACTACTTTTTTATTGTTGAATTTGATTTTTTTACTTAGTGTGGTCTACTAGCTATGTTGTTATGCTGTAATAGTGCACTCATATTTGCCGATGGTTCTCAGAGAATAAAAAAAGTGGACACAAGTACATATTTTTATATAAATCTCACAAATTCAAGATGGCCGCCATGGTCACGTGACACTAATTTGCATGAAAACTTTATTTTTAAGTATGGTATTATGTTTTACATATATGGTAAAGATTTCATGCTTCCACATAAGTCCATTAATTTTTTATTAATTGTTAAACACCACACTCTAATTTTGTGAAATTACCCAAAAACAAGTTGGCAGTGGAGCACATTTTGCGTAAAAAACCTTTGGCATGTTAAGTGTTAAAAGAACATTGTAAGCTCCATAAATCTTTCTTCTTTCGATCCATGGTTTAACCCACCATTTTCGTTTTCGATTTCTTTTTGCTTTTAGTAGAACAGACGCAGTGGGACATACCAAATTTACTTCGTCGTCATTGCTAGAATACATGAGTCGTGAACATAAAATAGGGCGACAAGAACAGTCACTCTCAACACTTTCTTGTTTCTTTTGAAAATAAAATTGCGCGTCTTTGTTTTTCTGTCAATCGTGTTTTACGTGTGGCATGGCTGATTGTGAAACAGCGTATTTCTTATTCACTCTGAAACAAATTCTAGTGATTCGCTGAATCATGATTCCAGTCAAAACGTGATTCCTTGAGTATAGTGTGGCTTAGCCTTAATTACGTTAATTAAATCTAATAGTGTCGAATTTTGAAATGATTATAAATTCTTATATATATATATATCTCAGGTCAAGCTATGAATGATTTGCACGTTAAGGAATATGAGCTTGTGAAAAATATGGAAATACAGGGTTAGCATCTTAATATCACTAAATGTTTAATATCACTAAATGTTTATGTTACAATAGTTTATTGTTAAATAGAAAAATCAAAATAAATTTCAGATTATAAAATAGCATTATTAATCGAAACGTTTTCGATATAATCATATGTGAAATTATATTTCATATTGTTATCACATGCACATCAGTGGAATAGATAAAACATCTAATCAAATAAAGGGCTTAAATTAAAAACTATGCATCACAGGCGTAGCAGGGTGGATTGGGCGGGGTCAAAATAGCTCAGACCCCACCCCGTTATTTTCAAAGACCTTGTATTTAAAAAAAAATATATGTAATATTTTTTCAATTATATATTAACTATATATATTTTATAGGTTAATTTAAAAACAAGATTTTTTGAATGTAGGATTCTTCTAAATATATAATGAAGTCAATACAAGTAGCATTCGTCATTTTCTCAATATTTAAAAATAATATTTCATAATACATACTATTTATATAAATTGACATACATTTAAATTGAAAGGGCATAATTTATTTTTAAATTAAACGATCTATTAAATAATAAAGTCCCAATATTTTGAAAAAATTAGAAAAAAACAACAACATTAGGTCTAACATTATTTTTGTTTTTTTTTCAACAAAATACTTAAAGTTGGTAAATGATCATTTCGAATCGTTTTTGGTCCTTATAGCCCAAAGGCATAGCTAAGGGATAGAAAAAGGACTAGTCCGTTGTAACTACAACGTTACAGGCCTATTAGAAAAGTGTGATCAAACGGAAATCGGCAAGGATTACATTTTTATAGTACCAAATTTTTTCAAAATATTTAGAAATGATTAATTTGACAATCGGATCTCATCTGAATTGTTTATATTTGAGTGGGTATAATTTTTTTGGGCTATGTCTGTACAAATGTCGTTTTACAGAAGCATTGCATACATTATAGGTTTGGAAAGATAAAAATACCGTCCTTTTAATGAATTACTAAGAAACGTAAAATACCCCTAATTTTATGATCTTTTAAAATGAAAGCCTCTTTTAACATCTTCTAGCACACACTTTTAAATGATATTATAACAATTAAATTTGGTTAGTAAACCATTTTCTTTTAGTGATTCATACTTATCTGACAAATTAGAAAACACATCTTTACATTCATTGAAAGATTTCGAACAACATATTTCGGGTATAGAAAGTTAAATATAAGCAATGTCGTTGTGATGTCTTTGAAACGTTTGTTTAAATTTGCCACTAACAAAAAATATAATATTTAAAAATAACAACTTATTCTACACGAACAATTGTATTAATTATGGTAATTACGAATTTTAACAGCAAATTTTTATAAGATATAATCTGCTTTTTTTGTTTAATAGATCTCGATATTTTGGAGAGAAGTGGATTAGAATTAAACCAAGCTAATCTTGCTGACATTGATTGTTCTGTGGGTACTGACCATAAACAGTACATAGCTTATTTAAAATTTTCAAAGACCTATTTGCCCGCAACTTATCAGCATGACGTTATGGAACATTTGATTAAATCCTTAGCAAATTTAACGGTCATGATTGAAGTAACTCACGAGGAAAAAGACGAATACAAAGACCCAACCTACTGGCAAGGAACAGGAAAAATTGATGATGTTTTCATTCCAAAGATAAGAAAACGTTTATGTCGTTGTTTTAAATGTAAAAATTCTGAAAATCCAAGCCTAGAATGGGGTGAAGTTAGAATTGTTACCAATGTTAACCTTCTGAAAGGTAACCGAGATGCTGACAAATACAAGTGCACATTATTTTACGATGATTTTGAAACGCCATCTAGTGAGTTAAAGTATCTTTACGGTGATCGTAATCTAAAGTATGGTGCTAACAATGAGGTATGCAAATTTATGTGTGTTACTTGTGATATGGAACTATTGGATAAACTCGATAAGATGGTTGATACATTTGTAGAAGGTTGGAAGGCTGCTTTTGATCAATTCACAAACACAGTAAAAAGTGAAGTTGAAAGACTTGTCGTTCTAGTATCTCACCCACATGGATGTAGTAAACAAATATCTATTGGTAAATGGTTCAAAGATGACACGAAAGAGGAGGACAAAAGTAAAAACCAACACAGAGGCAGGATTGAAATGAATGGAAGAACGAAATATTTAGCACCAACATGTCCTGGAAGTTCTGGAGCTTTCTTACTGAAACCCAAATTTGATGTTGTTGATGATATATTTAACTAATTTTGATTATTTTAAATCTTCCGTTTGCACAAATTAAGTATATCTTAGTAAAATTGTAACTCAACAATAGCATTTATAGCTTATTTAAATATGTGCATAACTGAGAGTAGAACCTTTTGTAGAACTATAGAGAAGCAATAGACTAGCACTGTGAATGATTATCACCTAGTGAAACACATTTAATTCATGAAACTTTAAAACATGTTTTTGAAGTTTTAAAACATTCGGTCAATTAGTAGTTGTTATTTATTTGTACTCCATTTAAATAAATACACTGTTTAGGAAATGCATTTGTTATACAAAAGGTTGATTTTAGTTTTTTACATTAGCATTTAAGAAAAGTGCCTTGCTTGTATGTCTTGATTATGTTTACATTATTAGAAGCCTACATTAACTTTATATGACATCCTAACTACTTTTACTTTTAGTTTTTTCACGTATTCATTTGTACTTTATTTTAATCACTTTTTTTTTTCTAAGAAAAAGCCCAGCGGATTTCACGCTGGCTGTTTATGTATTTTTTTACTTGCTTGTAGTTTTCACAAATGTTTGATTTTTTTGTGACTGACACAAACAAATAATATACCGTAGTTCAATTTGACATTATAAGCGTTAACTAGATGAACCTATTATGTGAAAAAGTATGATACATTTGTTATAGTCTAAGCTTATAGTTTATCCATTAACGTGACATCAAATGTATATAACTAATTCTCAAAATATTTACATACTTGTATTTTAAAACATTATTTTAATAATATATTTTTAAGTTACAATTCAACGCCGTGAGTATTATGAATACTTTGTTTCTTAGGCTTCTTTCGTAAAGAGCCTACTTTATTAGCAGTATTAGCTTAAGCTTTATTTGTGCTACTATTATCAATTTTAGTGAAAATATACTTTTCTTAAGTCTCTTTTTTTAAAGTATTTTCTATTTTTTGGTATTTTTTAGCTATTGCTTAAAATATTAAAATAAAATAAATAAGCACCGATTTATGTTCATATTGCATATTAACAAAATATATGATATTTCGTTTTATGTATTAATATAAAGATTCTATAATAGTTTATACTTTTATGACAGCAAAGGTACCGGTATTTATATTTTTTTATTAAGAATGCATGTTTTCTATGAATATAATACAAGCATTTTATTTACTACTTTTTTATTACTCTAAATATTTGTCCAATTTCTCGATTTTAAAAACAAAGTCGATGTGACCATGTAGTAGAGATTCCAGCCCAGGCGTCACTTATGATAGTGTATTTGAATATTATTCTTTGACTTGACTTATTTATGTCACGATAGCAGTGGTATACTGGCTCGTCGATAGTGTTTACTAGTGACATAAAGTAGGGGGTGGGGTGGGAGTAGACACAGTCAGAATCTATATCATTCTGCAGTTGACAAGTTGTGTCTATATGGTCGGTTTCATTTGGAAGGTTGTGATTTAGGTTGATTATCAAACAAATTTACATTTAGTTAATTATTGAGTACGTTGGGTCTAACAATAGAATAAAAAGCTGTGATAAATAGCTACATTTCATTCTAACACGAGATACATTGATTATATGATTCAATGGGGAGGAACACTGACATAACACAACATTCTGGAGTATTTTCATATGAAAGAATGGAGTGGGTATTTCCACACGGCGATTTAGATGGGTGGATGAGAAGAGGGCTGGTGGAGAGGAGGGATGTGGGCATGGGCGCCCGCAGGGACTAAAAATAGACAAAAAAATAAATATATAAAACATTTATAATTAATTGTAATAACTGTGACTCCTTCCATTTTCATATCGATCTCATTATCTTAGTGGATTAATCAGGTATACCACATTGATAATTTTGATAGTGAAGCCTTGAGTTAGTTTGATTTTCGGAAAACGCGAGAATACAAAAGTAGCCAAAATTTCATCGACTTGTTACCTTGCCGTATGCCTTACTAGTTTTGCTAACATTACCAGCAACAACATGTACGGTGGAGCGATCATTCAGCACATTCGTCGGCATTTTACGTCTCAAGAGGCGATTCATTTCCCTTGCAGGCTCTCATGTGGCTAAAGAGGCCAATCCTGGACGTACAGGCACGGTCACACTGGCTGCAGATGAATGTAGCGGAGTGGACCACATTTTTCTCCATTGTCTTTTTCCTGGCGCGCTCCTCTCCCGCAAGCCTGGAACCTTCTTTGATTCCTGCCCTCTAAGTGGGCCTATCCTGCGCCATGATCTCCCCACTGTTTGGGTCAATTTGGAGTTGTTTCATATCTCTTTTGCAGACATCCGCAAATCTCAGTTTTGGACATCCAGCAGGTCTCTGTCCCGAAGCTAACGTTCCATATAGAATGTCCTGTGGAAGTCGAACATGTGGCATTCGGCGTACATGACATAGCCAGCTGAGACGTCTGTTACTAAGAGTAATACGGATGTCTTGACACTCTGCTCTTCGTAGGACCTCTGCGTTTGAAACCCTGTCCTGCAATCTTATATCTAAAATGAGTCTGAGACACCTAAGGTAAAAGGTGTTCAGTTTTCTCTCCTCCCAGGAATATGTGCTCCATGTCTCACAGCCGTACAGCAGGGTAATCAGAACGCATGTTCGATAAACTAGTGACTTAGTGGAGCGTGTGAGCAGTGAGCTCATCCAGACTCGTTTTTTTGTGTGTTAAATCTTGCCATAGTGCCCATGGCTTTAGCTATTCTACTATTTATCTCCCCATCTAGGAGAACACTGCTTGAGGTTTTGGCTTTGAGCCTGTTTAGATTGAAGAGCTTTCGAGATCTGCTTGTGTGAAGGTAGACACCCTCGTTGCAGTCTCCACAAGCATAGTGCAGTAGACACGAGAAGAATATTCCAAACAAGGTGGGTGCAAGTACACAGTCTAACACCGCTGCGGACTTCACTGTGCACCTGGTTTGCTAAAAGAAAACAGGCAATGAAAGAGAGCAGTTTTGGAGGGAATCCTATTTTTGCCAGGAGTTTGAGGAATCCACTTCTGCTGACCATATCAAATGCTTTAGTGAGATCAACGAAAGCAATGTATAATGGCTTATTCATCTCGCGGAACCTCTCTTGTAGCAGTCGAATGTAGGGGATCATGTCTATAGTGGATAAGTCGCTTCTGAAACCACACTGAGACTCTGGATAGACTCTAGCAGCACCTGCAGCGTTGATAGTGCCTCTTGCAAAGATCTTACCAACTATGCTCAAGAGGGAGATTCCTCTGTCTTTTTGCAATCGCTGCGGTCCCCTTTGTTCTTATATAATGTAACGAACTCTGCTAAATGGCTGTGTGACGCGTCTTGGTAAATATGGTGTGCGTTTTATGGTATATATACAAAGTAATAAGACAAACTGAGTAGTTATTGTAATGCTTTAAAATATACATATAACTTCTTTAGTCATATAATATTTATATAATTTTCAAATACTTTTTACAGTTTGATCATTTTAATGTTATAAATGTAAGCCATTAATTCTTTTTTATAAAAGAAAAAAGTACAGAAATATTAGCTCAAATGAAACGAAATAATTATCTCCCTTTAATTAACAAATGTTTCTACGTTTGATTCAATAGTGATGCCGAACAAGTTCTGTTTTGTGATATAACAAATTTTACTGATTATTATTATTTCTTTATATACATTCAACATTGTGGTATTCATAACAAGATTTAAATATTAGAGGATTAAAATAATTTACGTTAAACAGTTGTAAATAAACATTTCCTGCTTTCATTGTTTTGTCCATTTAAGAAGTTTATATTTAAAACATTAATAATTACATGATATAGTGCTATTAAATAAGTCTCTTATATTTCTAAATTAATAATACAAATAAATTTGTTTTAGAATTAATTATAGGCCTATATATGTTTAATTAAAATTAGGTTGGGGGGCGGTGAGCGGTAAGATTTTAAAAGGGTGCGGTGAGCCGAAAAAGGTTGAAAGCCTATGGCTTAGATCTACAATGTCAGATGAACATCTGTCAAGGTTGTGCAAGTTGTGAGTACACAGAGACAAAGTGAACAGCAATAAAAAAGAGTTTATGGACAAAATTGTAGATATGTTTGGTAGCGATAACAGACCTCCAGTTCTTGTTTAAAGAATACATTTTATTTTAAATTTACGTTGTAATATTGTTTGTTTAAAGTAAGGTTTTTTGTATGGTTTACGTCTATTATATACATATATTGTGCTAATAAAAAATGTGTTGCTGCAGTATGCCCTTCATTACTACAGTGTACTACAATTACTACAGTGTTCTGTCCGTTCACCATACAAATGCGCTCAGTAAATTAAAACTACATTAAAAAATTAAAAAAAATATTTTGCCCCCCCCTAGAAAATTTTCTGCGGGCGCCCATGGATGTGGGGGCGTTTATAATTTGCAGAATATTGAAACGGGAAACTGGCGTGGGGGTATGTGGGGAGGAACAGATTACTCAGGCATCAAAGACAGTGGCATATTAAGGTATGTTCAACATGTTCCTAAGGAACAGGGCCCCCCCCCCCCAACAAAACCATTCTTAGTCATTTATTTTGGCAATTAGAATAGTTTTGTAACATTTATGGCCAACAGAGGTTACAAGGCAGCAGAAATATATGTGTGGGTTACTGGTTATCATTCAGCATCAGCAACACTGTACACAAGCTAGCACAGCAATGTCGGAAGGAGCGAGGTTACGAGGGGCCCCCACAAATTTAGGAACAGGGCCCCCACAAACCTAAATACGGCCCTGATTAGAGATATAGCCTAGGTGTTTCTGGTCGTAAAACCGACCAGGGTGAATTAATTAACATATACATGTGACCGGTAATTTTTTTTTTTTTTAACAAAGGGAATTTCTACGCGACTCTGACCTTGGGCGTCTACATGTTCTTTTGCTTTTTATTTTACAGTTGCTTTTAACAAAGGAACGAATACCTTCGTAGAACATTGGCTGGTAGACAATATTTTGCGGGGGATCGCATGGCCTTAGGGACAAAAGTTGACCCCCCCCCCCCCCCCATACTTCCTTATCTGCCAGAGGTACAAATGCTCATGATGGATCCAACAGTCTCTGCTGAGCTGAGAAGCTTGTTGTCACCCTAGAGAAGGTACACTCCTACTCAGCATGCAAAAGAGTGTTCAATGATGTCAGTGCCACTTGTGGTGTTGAGAGGCGTGCTGGGTATGGAGGTCTTGTGTTGTACCTAGGCGTGGGTACCCGAAAATAAGAGTTGTCAGGGCCTTGTGATGCAATCTGCAGCTAAGAGTCAGAGGTAAGGTCATCAAACATGCCATCGAGGCAATTAGGAAATTGTTTCAATATGGATCGAAAGTGGTAGCTGACACAGCCATCTTGCCTGATGCGTTTTCAGTGCTACAGTCCATCGACGGCCTGGGGACTTGGCCCGAACGACTAACGTGCGATACTATCTATCTCCAGTCTGATCTCTAGGCACAGAGTGAAGGCTACCCTCTGTAGTGTTTCAAGTTAGATAACTTATATTCAACTATCATATTTGTACATATATAATTATTAGAGTAGCCTGCCCTTGGCAACATACGGGTTATTACTATTATTAGTAGTCTAACACTCTAACAAGATAGCAGTCAGCCTTGTTTATTAAACCATGTTATAATTGTTATTCAGTGTTGTCCAGTAATTTATCCTGTTATCAATAATCTATAAACCACGCACCAACATATCAAAAGAACATTACATTGGCAGCATTATACCTTCCAGTGAGGCCGGCTGGTCCAGCGGTTAGTACACCGGACTGTCAACAAAAAATCAACGGACAGGTCGCGGGTTCTATCCCTGCCACCGGCGGATCCCTGTCGCCCTGCAGGAGTTTTGGGCCTAGTGGACGTAATAATCTTCTATCTAGAAGGAACGTCTGTAAACTTATAAGATTCCGGGTCATGCAGGAGTCCCTGGAAACGAGATAGCGCACCCCTGAGCCCAAAAGTGGTCCCTGACACCCGCCCTTAACGAGCCGTGCTCATTCGAGAGTGCATACCGATCGATCTGTGAATGGAACACGGAACTGTGGCACAGTAGCTGGGACAACTCTAACAAGGGCCGATGAGGCGTGTGGCAACATCTGAAACGGCCCAGTTTAAAACTGGGTAGGATATTGTCCGATAGGGATCTCTTTTAGTAGGTTTAGGCCCCAAGAAGATTCGCGGTGTCGAAGTTGCAGGGAGGCGTATGGTGGTCTGCTCGTAGGCTATCTGGTAAGATGTGGTTAGTCGTTTCCTGTTAAAGGATGGTATTGTTCAGTCCGTTTTTTCTTGTAGGCCTATATATCTTAGATTATGCTCTTAGCCTACTCCGACTCAGGACAGGAAACAACAGGCGACCGTCACCGAACCATTTAGATCCCCTCCACCTTCTCCTCCTCCTCACCCCCACTACCCGCTACTCCACAAAATCCTGGCTTCGCCCCTGAATATACGCCTACTGTAATATCACGATATGGCCTATACAAATAAATTTGTTGTTTAAAACGTCGTCAATAGTAGATTTTTTTTTTCTAAACTCAAATAGTATCTTTGTCTGTTGAACCTCAATAAACAAGTAAAATGGTAAATATTAGTCTTTGTAGGTATGAATTTTAAAAATTGGGAAAATCCGGACGATTTTAAATTGTTTATAAGAAAAAAAAGTTTAAACTTTCAATGTAGGCCTACTTAACTTGACAAGATCTAGATTATTATAGATTACTACACATTTAATAATATTAGCATGAGAATAATGATAATAAATATATATGCATGTCACACATTTAGGCCTATATTTGTGTGTGAAAACGTTGTGTATTAGGTTATTTAGGCAGTAGGCCCCTAATATAGACTGCACACGCTTATAAGAGCTAGATACATTGTGGTAAAACACAAGGCCCTATTCTTCCTGGCCTAATCTATTAAGGACAGGTAAGTGGTTAAAAGCTAAGAAATCAAGTTTTAAATAATTGTTTTAGTTTTCGTTATTAGACATAAGCATAGGGAATAGGGTCATAGGAATAGGTTGGCCCTATTAAACTTTATATTTTTAATGTTTAATGTTGTTTAATTATCAAATTATTTTCGTAAATTTATCTGCTGATAAAAAAAAATGAATTTATTCTAAAAAATAAAAGCTAGATCAAATTTTAGTATGAATAGATCTAGCGCCTACGTTTGTATATTTGTAGGCCTACATAAAATGCAAAATATACATAGGCCTAGGCCTATGTACTTTTATTAACCTCTGTCGATAAAATATAAATAAGGATTGTTATAAGAGATTGTTTGTTACTAATAAATTATTATTTTCTTTTATATTAAAAAAAAGACTCTCGGCCCTAGTTTAGAGAATATGTCGGTTGTCAGGCGCATTACCTAAAAATAAAACGACCTAGCCTACATTAGTTGCTATGTGCTATAGGAAGTCAATTGACTACTGGAGCGCCATCTCTTATCTGTCGATTTTCCCGAAATTACAATTAATGACTATTCATTTCAGGTAATTGTTTCTACATTTAGACATAAATTCATGCTTTCATATTGCTAGGATTTAAAATCCTTTTTTATAATAAATTCCCTATGCAAGAACAAATTTTTATTTTCAAATGGAGATAAAATATCGGAAAAAGCAAGAAAAATAAACGAAGGCTACGTAGCCTACCTAGGCTACGCGTGGTGGACTTACATAGCCTATGTAAGCTTATTGACCTATGCCTATAGCTATAATATTATCTTATACATTACCGACGCTCCTTCTATAAAGAAGATTATTACGTCCTACGCTCATCCGTGGTCCGAGTCTACTATAGTCTTGCATTTTTATTAATGTTTTAATTGATGTTAAGTTACTGGTTTTCCTGGTTTGTTCAGGCAACCCAGTCCATACCATTACATTCTATATAACAAAAAAATATAGTAAATCTTAATATGCCGCTGAAATTTTTCTTTTTAATTTGTGTCTTAAGATGCCTAGTGAAGCGAAATCATTTTACCGCAAAAAGAAGAAGAAACAAGAAAACCATAAAAACACAGTTTTTATTTTACTCCCTTTCTTTGTAAACTAAGTTTACCATTTCCACTTCACTACAACACTAAAATTTCGAATCGGTAATGTCGGCAAATACATATCTAATTATAATGATTGCACATTTTTTTTTTAAATGCATTAAGCCACGATAGTGGCTTTGTTTTGCGCATCCCTTTTTTTTTATAGCTTTGGCTCGCAAAAACCATAAAAAGATAACTCGCTTTGTTTCCGCTGCATTGTATCGTTTTCATTCGTACTTTTTCGTAAAAACGAACATATCCGAAAACTTTAGTTACTTCCGTCAAAGGCAGCCATAATTTTTCGTATAATATGTTCCTCGATTCGCAAATTGGTGGAAGGTATTCGTGACTATTCCAAAGGCTACGATGCTGCAAATTTGATAGAATGTATTGTTAGTCGGGACAAGACTGCTGGCCAAGTTTCGGCTCGATTGGACGACGGGAAGTGGTCGAAAAATCGATGCAAAGTTTTGCTATCAAGCAGACAAGCAAGCAGACAGACAGAAAATACAAGTTAATAGAAAGGGAGCAATAACCCATAAAAAACTATTTTTTTTATTATACTCCCTTTCTTTCCAAACTAAGTTTACCATCATGTAATTAAATAATTGATTGACTACTGGAAATAAAACATGTGCAGAAAAATATCTGTGTCGCAAATCTCAAAAATATCTCCTTACTCCGTATGAATTGTTCTAAAAATAATCTTAGTGCATCCTTTTTTTTTTCTAGCTTTGCGCCAAAAAACTATAAAAAGTTGCACAGGCATTTTTTACGTGAAACCAAAATTTTTCTTATACTTATTTTTAAGAAATGAATATTGTCACAAGCATAGTATAATTAAGTTGTTTTAGCTGAAAATTTAATATAATGTATTTTTAGTCTGGACAAGTCTGCTGCCCAAATTTCAGCTCGATTGGACCACGGGAAGTGGTCGAAAATTCGATGCAAAGTTTTACTATCAAGCAAGCAAGCAGACAGACAGAAAATACAAGTTAAAAGAAAGGGAGTAAAAATGAGCGAAAATGTATATCATTAATATGATAATGTTACTCAGCCAAACAATTTTATGGAAGCTTCGTCCAATCCAATATTTTAACATTCAATGCTTTTATTACAGGAATTTTTTTTTTTTTTTTTTTGGAAAATCCCAATATTATAAATTTTGTGAATCTACTGGTCATATTCTATAGTAAAATAAAGGTTTTAACCAGACAAAAGTTAGCATTTTTGGAAAACCAATAATAGTTTGTAAGTAAACTAACTAATTTAAACTAATAGAGGCTCAATATTAAGTAGGGAAGATATGTAATGATTAATAAAGATATAAAATGGGCCTTTTCTAACTATATTATAGGGCCTACATGCAAAACAGCCTATATATAGCCTACACACTACATACAAGGTTAAGATCTAGCCTATATTCTACAGACTATTGTCTATAGGCCTCCTAGTTTTGTATAGGCTTAAGGTGGGTTATGACACATAAACCTATAGAGCGATTGCAATAGGCGTGGCTTGGTTTTTTTTAGTGACATACTTGTGTAAATAGCGGCCTATCTTTGCCCATGATTATGAATTATGGTCTAAAATATTATATTAATATTTTCATTTTTAGTAGGCCTTCAATATTTACTAAGTATGTATATATTTTCCTCTACGACATAGAGTCTGTGTTTAATGTACATATGTTTCTGCCTATGACTCCTATATGAGCCTTAGGTAGGCCTATGCTGTTACTAGTATTCTGTAGGCCTATAGCCTACACATAATATACAATAATTATAGTAGGCCCAATTTTATAGGCCATTTAGATCTTGTTGAAGAAATCATTTAGGCCTACTAGGTCTATATTATATGTATGTTATATGCCTAGAAACTAAATGACTAATAAGCGAGTACGTCTTTTATAATGATCATGCATATCTAATATAGTCATTTAGCCTAAATATTGTATAATCGAATATAGAATCTTAAAAAATAAGACTACTAATGTAAAAATCAATGCATGATAATTATTGCAAATTAAAAATAAGCTTATATGCATACATCTAAGCAAAGCGAAAGTGCATTCGAATTATCATAAACTATTTAGGCTATAAGTTATATTGTATATTCACAATATAAGATTTTTCAAAAATTCTATCCATGGCAAACCTAATTATTATTATACTGTAATACAATTATATATTTAAATAATTTAATTGTGTTTACATCTTTCCTCAGTTTGTAGGCTAAACATGAGTTTTGAGCTTTCTAAGGTCACAAAGTGCGAAAAACTAAGTAATGATGAGAATCATCATTCGAAATTTGTAGCAGTTGATGATTTCACCATCGAGAGGCTTCCCAAGAATTGCAAGAATGACGAGCAAATATCATGTTTGCTACAACATATTAAACAACGTACAGTCAAAATTGATGTACAAAAGGAAATCGGCACAGACAACAATAACAGTTTGAAATCCTTAGGAAGTGGCATTATAATCAATGTTCATGATAATGATGTATCACAAGTAGTAAAAATATTAACTGCCAAACACGTCTTGTGTGACCCTTTTCAAGCATTACATTCTAAAGCAATAGTAGGTTTTGATAAACATGGGTGTGAATGGTATTCCACAAATGGCATTCAGATAGATGAGTGTAATACAGACAAAGATTGGTGTTTCTTTTATAGTAAAATAGAAAAGGGAATAGAATACTTTGAAGAAATTGCAAGAAATGCTCAAGAATTCAAGAAGGCTTTAGTTCTTAGAGAAAGATACACACATTTGAGAGACAAAGACAAACTATGTCTTATATTTTCACATCCACATGGTTGCTATAAGCAAGTGTCTATTGGCACATTGATTGGATTCGATGAGCTTAATGAAGATCACGAATTACTAGAAAAGCATGACTGTCTGATATACAATACACCAACATGTAGCGGAAGCAGTGGAGCCTTTTTACTAGCTTTGGGCACTGAAGATCTTCATGTTCACAGTGGGAGAGTAACTCTTGACGAGGGAATGTTTAATTTAAGTAGTGGTCCCATAAAAGTAGAGAAAATTCAAATTTAATGATAACACATGAAATATCACTGCAAGACTATTTACTTAAATCAGAAGGCTGCATTAATCTTATGAGTATAAGAATCACATATAAAACATATTAAGAAGAGCTAATTTCTTTTTGAAAGAGGGAGCCATTAAGGCAACAATATTCTGCCCATAGTTAAGATTACTAATATACTCAGCTATACTTATATGTATGTCACATGGGCTTCTTCTATAAGGTCCAACGCTTTTCGGTGGCTTGAGTGCAGTCTTGCATTTTAATTAGTGTTTCAAATAATGTTAGATATTGTTCAAGTAATCACGTCCACGCCCGGATGTCATTTGGGAAGAAAGATAACTTGTAGGCCTATGTGTTTATTCTTGCTTATGGGATAAGAAAAGTGTTTTTGTCCTTATGTTTCGGCTATCTGAGCATTGTAATTGTATTAATTGCAATTTTTTTTTTATATTTACGCTACTACTTTGTTCTTAATTCCTCTAGTATTTCTAGGTTTAGTGATTTATGTTTTGGCGTCGTACTTATTAGTTGTGAATATTCATTAGTAATGAACCTTGCTTAATTTTGTTGGACTCTATATAAGCTTATTTTAAAGTATAATTTACTATAATTCTAAATACATAACATTTAATATTGAGCTTTATGTAATTGTTACATTTGTTAAAGTTCCTATTTAAAGAATTACTTCATCAGTATGTGGATTCTATGATAATGAATTATTTATTATTGCTTTATAGTAATTTGCAATTTTAGATTGTGTTAGTTTTTTTTTTTTTTTTTTTTTATTAATGAAGTAGCCTAGTTTTTATTTAATTGTTCATTTTCTTTGGTACTCTTAAAACTTGGCACTTTTCTGTGTGAAATACATATTGTAATTGGGCTCGAGACGTTTTTGGTGCCGCTGTCTAATGTCGGACGTTTTTGAGCTGTGTTTATTTATTGAAGAACTCTGTTTGATAGTTAACTTGCTTAAGAGCGTTATGGTGGGACGACAAAACCAAATATGAACAAAATATTTTGCAATTGTTTCCTCGTTCCGTTTGGCTGTGTATTACAGTGTACGAGAAGACAATACATGATAAATGTGATTGATCATACCGACATGTATGTTTTAGGCAGCATATCCAAGGCTGCATGCTGAATTCTTGATGGATCACCTAAATATTTGGAAATTTATTTATGACATTCACATAGTTAATTATAATAATAAAGGGTGTGACTTTGTGTGTGATAAAAAAAACACAGATCGTTTGCGAAGACCACCCAACAGTAAAACACTGACAGCATGTCGACGCTGATAATAGAAGAAATAGCCTATGATTGTTCAAACCAACAGAAGTAGAAATACGTATAATAGATTAACTGAGAAAACTTTACAATAATTTTTTATGAAGCCTTGAAAGGCTTCTTTAACTTGTTCTAAAAATATGTATTTAAAATTAATGACCTAGATCTACACTATATATGTCTCCTATCTGTCTTGCAAGACAATGGATGCTCCCTTAGGATCTCTCAAGGGCGCATGCCTGGGCCTTGATATGGAGATAGTGAGTTGCCCATGAATCACAAACCCCTTCTCTGTCTTTTCGGCATATCCCAAAGGAATGCGAGGCACTACAATTGGATTCGACTGCAGAAGCTGCCGTAAGGAAAGCCAAGTAGGTGTTCCTAATGCCTTCGGGGCTCTACTCCTGATTTGTTTAAGGTTTACTCTTGTTTAAGCCTTTTCTATATCCGCAAGGCAGCGGGGGGATTGTGATCGGAGTGTCCCCTCTCCTGGATGGAGTGTCTTCCCAGACTGACGGTACCATCGGCCCGAAGGTTTTGAGGCGCCAATTTTCCGCATTCACCCCTTCCTCTGTTAGTATAAGTAGTTCTGCCGGGCTTAGTGACTACGCCGCTCGAGCAGGCCAGAGGTTGGACTTGGTTGTCGGAGGCTGCTTGAGACGCATGCCTTATGGGAGCTTTTTATAGACAGTGGGAGCTTATCCAGCACTGACACCCCCAGCTATGCCAACTTTTGGAACTTTACTAGACCTATATAAACATTAAGAACATTATTTTGAAGTGTTATTATTTACTATTTAATTTGTTTCATTTATTATTTTTAAAGAATATTGTTTTCCTCAATTGAAGTTATATGACATTATCCAATGTTATAGCAAAATATGATATGTTTTCATTCAATCACATCACAACGACTGACGTCAAAACCACAGCGCCCATAAAGGCCTTATTGGTCTTATTCATGCCAAAACTGCGGCAACCAAAGGTCCTGCTTCACAATTTAATGTCAATTTTTTTTTACTCATTTACGTCTTTTTAAAAAAAAAATTTAAAGCTCGTGTTATAATTTCTAGGTAGAAACACATTTATTCAGTATATGCACATTGTACGCCTACACTTTTTTTTATTTTCTTTTGATTGTGACTGAGACAATTTTAATAATTAATTAAATTATGATGGGTCGTCTTAGAGCTTTATATTATTACTGTTTTACAAAGCTAAACACAATTTTGAATGTATTTTAGATATATCAATAAATTCTGAATATCTCTTATATATATAAATATATATATTTATATATATATATATAAGCAAATATATAGACTATACAAATATATATATTTGAAACAAATATATTTACTTTTTAAAAATATTATTTATGCATAAATGATCTTTTGATTATGTTTCTTATTTTCAAAAATATAATTATATATACGGTATTTATATAATATATTTAGATGTGTGTGTGTCTAAGGGGTGCTACCTATACAGGTAGGTAAAGGGAAGGAACAGGGGGATCTAGGTCTGTTTAACCTCTGAAAGCAGAGCCCAAGGTGACAGTCCAGTCTAATAAGGCTACTACACTAAATTACAGCTACAACTAGCTAACTAAACAGCACAAAACATCACAAGGGCACAACACTTAAAAGAAACAAAGTTAGATCATTTGCTAAAAGAACACTACGCCTTTTAATTTACATAAAAAAATAATCAATAAATTTAAAACTTAATTTCTAAAAACTATAACTACTAGCGTAAAACCTCAAATTAATAAAAAACTGACTTAAATCCCAATCAAAAGCTAAGTACTACAACTAATAAACTCTATAACTGTAAGTGATGCATGACTTGGTGTGAAGTTATAAGGAATAAGTTTGTGCAATAGGTGCGATTAAGGAGTAACTAGGAAATGTGTGTTTGACGTCATGTAATGTTTACTTGGGAGAGAGAGATGGTAAACTAGGACAGTGTATGTTAGGCTGTGGAAGAGTGATGTACTTGGTCTTGATGTGATAGTAGTAACGAAGGACAGAAGTGATATTGTTATAGGATATATTGATTAAAGTTATTATCTACAACTAAAGGATTTATCAAGTATTATTCCAGTTGAAGTTATGTTACTACTGTTATGAAGATCTCTTTGTTACAATAACTTTAACCTATTTGTAGGCCTACAATATAAACAAAGTTACTAAATAACCCGAGATCCAAATCAATTCATAAACAATGACAACCATAAACTAATAGCTTTAATATCAATAATCTTCTTTATAGAAGGAGAGTCTGTAATACATAAGACAAGATGTACAAAAACAAAGTTAAACCCTACAAGAAAGACTATATCATCAAGAACCAAAATTTAAATCCTACAAAAAAAACTATATAAAAAACAATTTTAAATCTTATAACAAAACCCAACCCCAAAAAATAAACATACATTTAGAATTTATATACTATTCATCTTTTAACAGTGTGATACATTATTAGCACCAAGGGGTGAACTATTAGACTAGTATCATTCCAGTAAAGGCCATAGAAAAATTAGATAGGCTTGGGCATACCCCAATTTTCCCCCATCTATTCAAAATAATCCGACATGTGCCACCTTGAGGTGGACAATTAAGTGCCCCACAGATACAATGTATATTTTTAAAATCTTTGATCGACTTGTATTTTGAAGAAACTGCAAAAAGAGCTTGATAAAATATTTATTTTTTTAAAAGTTCCACAGAACTACAATAAATAGGGGTTTAAGTTTTAACCTGATGATCTCAGAGATATAGAACTCTATAGACACCAATTTTATAAATCAATATTATCTAATCCTATGCCTTTACATAAAAAAAATATTAAAAAAATATTTCAGTTACAAAAAACATTCATTACCAAAAATTACAATAAAATAACATAGAATGCATATATTTCAATTAGGCCTACACGAATATTTAAAGAATGCTTTTTTATTTGGAAATGTAAAAGTGAAAACCTTTTTCTATGGAACAAAAAACAAGCCGACATTATTGTATATATTATAGTATATATACTATAGGGGCACATTGGCCTGACGGCAGCTTGCATGCCTGTTATACTGAAGGTTCCGGGTTTGAAGCTGTGTAAGGAAGTAAGTAAAGTACTTGATGGACTGAATTGATCACTAGGTCCGGTTAAGCAGCGTTCACCAGCTTCTGTGCCCAGGGCATACTGGGTGATTCTGTGGCAAGCACTATGCACAGCCACCTTTACTTTACCCAAACTAAGGTCAGGTACCCATCGGAGCTGGGTAGTGTCAAGGACACCCTCCACACCCAGGAAAAAAACCTAGCCTGCACCAGGATTCAAACCCGGGATCTTAGTTGCGCCAGTCAAATGCACAGCCGCACGGTCACTCTGCCCCCCCTTGAAGCTGTGTAAAGGCTACAATTTTTTTTCCTCAGGTCTGGAGGGTGTCCCAAGTCTAGGTAGATCTGATGATGGGTACTGACAGTAGTTGAAGATAAGTAAGGCAGTTGCCCATTGTGCGGGCCACATAACCCGTTTCTATGTTTGGCTACAGAGTTATGAACTTTGCTTCAGACCCGGATAAGACAGACACCTGTATCATGGCATTCCAAACACAGTGCCAGGCAAGATCAACTATATTAAAGTTGTAGCACATTTTGAAACTAGGCTGGGAAAAAAATAGTAGGGCAAAGAAGCATTTCCATTTTGTAAAAAAAAAAATAAGCCTGTAAGAAATTAAGCCTGATTAATATTTTTCATCTTAAATGTCTGTTACAAAAACAAAGTTATAAGTAAAAAAATAATGATTTTTTAATTAAAGCTTGAAGTTGACAGTTTATTTATGCAAACAAATTGTTTTTACTTGAGTTGTTTATTTTTATAGTTTTATACAGAAGACTTTGTTAAAATGAGCAAAATGTTAATAATAATTCTCACTATAGCTTAGGCCATTTTCCATTGACCCTCCATGGGTCTTAATGTCATGATCAGCCATATCATAAACTGGGGCCCCGCTGCTACCTGGACATGTGCTGGTGGTGTACAGCAGTTTATGGTAGCCCTTATCAACTTTAACAACAGAATGACGTTCCCCAATAGTGATCTTCTTGCTGCCTCCATGGGGGTGTGAGACAATAAAAACAGGACAGTCATTAATATCAAATTTAGATGTGGAATGATCAAAATGTGCACAATCAACAGCTACATAATCTGCAAATAACTTTGCAAGCTGTTTGCAAATATTAGCACATGACACAAAACTTAGTGTATCACCATAAATCCCTGTACATGTGTCAAGTCTAACTGTTGAATTACCACAAACAGGTGGATCAAAAGAAAATAGTATAGATGTGTGATTAGCTTCCATTTCATCAAAGACAACTTGTTTAGATGTTTTCACTTTTAAAACCCAAAATTTCTTTTTGCATTTATTAAACTTTTTATTTTTCTTGCAAGTACAAAATATCTCACTAGTCCTCTTAATGGGTATTATTTCAGTCAAATATCCACTTCCTGTTCTTAATGTCTTACTTCCTCGAATATTGCAATAAGGATAAGGGCAATGATTTCCTGGTATGAATTCTGGTCTAGCCATGCTGGTCATTTTGACGTCCACCCTAACCGTCAATGCAGCTAAAGCCTTGATCAGCTGTAACCAATGGTATTCTCTGCAACCCACAGGTAAGTCATTCAAACTGAATGGTTCAACTGGAAAGAACTGTTCGTGGTGTGTGTTCTTCTTGAAGTTCATGAAAAGTGTATGCGCCTCATCCTCACCAAGTTTCAAAATTTCACTCTCATGAGTACCTATGTGGATTGTACACACACAAAAAAATAAATTATATTACTAAAAAATATTACTTTAGACAAAACATGAGAAAAAATTAAATCTTATATAAAAAAGCTTAAATTTGTAAAAATTTGTAATATGCATTATATTCAGTGCTTTTTTTTGTGACGGTACGCTCTGGTACGGCGTACCGGCATCTTTTTCAATGTGGGGAAAAAAATAGTACTTTTCTTGTATTTTAACGTTTATTATTAATTTATTATATTATTAATTTTTTTAAATTGAATTATTTTAAAATTAAAATATAAAATGCGAAACTGCTTTAAAAGTTAGGCAATCCATCACTGAGTACCGGCACCTATTTTTTTTACAAACAAAGCACTGATTATATTAATAGTTTTAGTTTGAAACATTATAATTTGACATTATGTAATCAAAAATATATTATTTAGTACTTTAAAAAAAGTAAAAAAAAAAATATATAAAAATTTAAGTACTATTTAAAATTGATAGTTTACAATGAATAAATGGCTTCTTTAAAATACTGTACATTTGTCACACCTTTGGCCACAAAAAATTGTTATGGTAATGGCCGCAGCTGGGTTGTGATCTTTTTTCTTTCAATTTTCTTTTTTAAACTTTCAGAAAATCAAACTTGAATGGTTTTAATTGGAAAAACCCTTTAATAAAAAAAATGCATCTTTTGAATAACTACCTGAAACTGTTTTATAGCCTTCATCAATGAAAATCTGAAATTCATCTTTTGTATCAACTGTATTACATGTATCTAAAATAAAAAAATAAAAAATTGGTCAAAGACCAACAGGGCTTTTACAATTGACAGCACAAGGTCTCCAAATCAAGTGATTTATGTAAACAACCTCCATGTTGGTATATATAAAATAAAAAAAAACACTATATCATAACTATAAGTATCTGACCAATTTTTGTGTACGATTTTATGTTTAAAGATATTTTAAATATACAATCGGTATGTGTATTGCAATATGAATTTAAATGTTTCTTTAGATTGATGTGATTATTATTTTAGTAATAAAAGTCTTTTGTCTATTGGGGTAAGTCAGCCAACTAAGTCTTAAGCATAAGGGAGTCTAGTAGCTAGTACAAGGCCTTAGCAAGTCATAGAGTCAATTTATTAAATCTTGACATTTAAAAAATAATAATAATAATAATAATAATAATATTTGTATAGCGCTGCCAACAAACATAATGTAAGCTCAGAGCGCGTTTAACATACAACTAAGAATACAGATATTACCCTACGCCAGGTGACAGAGCTAAATTGATTATTAAAAAAGACAAAACAAATAAATGTAGTTTTAACCGACCCAACCCATAAATAAGACAGTAAGTTTCTAAAGCATGTTAAATGTTATCTAAGGTAAATATTGAAATAATGAGTTTTTAAGTTCTGTTTGAAAGTAACAGTAGAGCTTGTTCGCCTCAGTTGAATGGGAAGTTGATTCCACACCTTTGAAATATATATATATATATTTCAAAGATGATGGTTTTAGAACAGGGGTCGGCAACCAGACTTGACGCGCAATGAGTTTTTCAATGGCATGGGAAAGATCCTGTGTGTCTATTTCTTAAACTTTTCAACTTTTATATTTCTTTAGAAGTATAGAGGGCACAACTTAAAATCTAAGGCCAATAACTGCACAAGTTTAGTTCCAACCAAAAAGCAACAACTTCTTTTTATTGAAAACCTGGGTCAGTAAGATTGTGACTGTTCAATTTTTTTTTTTTAAGCTATAAAGACAAATTGATACAGTATTTTATTTTTCTTGGACACTATTAAAATTACAACAATGACACATAACAATATAATATGCCTTTACACTTTGATTCAACTTTATTATACATTTTCAAGTGTCGTTTTGATCTATATTTTGTTACAGCTGATTTTACAACATACTAATTGACATTTTATTCTAACATGTGTCCAATGAATAGTTGATTTCATAACTTATGTACTAATGGGATTTATAAAAACTACCAAACAAAAATAATTCATAATTATATTATTGTTTAAAGGTTATGGGAAAACAGAATATTAAAAGCTGAGGCCAACGTTTGAACGATTTTCAACTAAACCATAATTATAATACTGATATGTCCACAATTTTGCTTTGAAAGAAGGTTAAACATGAAAAATATTTTTCAATTGAACTAATTGAATTAATATATACACATTCTGGAATGAACTTCTCTAATTTTTGTTCCAGAAATTAGGATAATGTATTTTTTCTTAAGATGAGTATTGTATATAAATTATTTCAAAGATACTTTTCAAATGATTTAGAAATAACTGGGAAGTTAAATATAAATGTATATGGAGCACAATATGACAACAATAAAACGCAGCAAATTGACATGGTTCGATCATGTGTTGCGATATAATAACCTGCCAAAAACAATCCTCCAAGGCACTGTAGAAGGTAGACATCGGAGAGGCATTCAACAGAGATGCTGGTTCGACAACATTAAAATATTGGACAGGGCTGCAGCTGACTCAACTATTGACAACCGCTCAGGCAAAAGTGGAAAAGGTTGATTGCTGAGGTGTTCATTCGCTCTCCCCTCCCCCCAACGACCACAATGGTCAAGGGATTGATGATGATAATATGGAGCACAATAAAAGCTGCTTACTGGCATACCCAAAAGTCTCAAGGTTCAAGTCCTGGTAAAGGCTAACATTTGTTTCTAGCTCATGAGAGTGTCTATGAGTCTACTCAATTCTAACAGGTACATGATGATTGTTGGGGATAAATAAGTTGGCCAGGCGTTGTGCTAGTAACACAATACACATGTATACTGTGGCCACATAAGCAAGCTGACAGATTCCCTTGCCCTTTAGAATATATTGCTCTTTAAGGAATACTTAGTTACCAGTAGTTAAAATATAAATAACAAGTTTTGATACTTACCGCAATCATTGTTTTCAACATTCAGCTGTAGTTTGTTGATTTCACAAGTACAACGATCTACAAGGGAACAATAAGAACAATTAAAAAAGACTAAGAATATTTGCTACCGGTATTCTTTTTACAGATAAAGTAAAAACAAAAAGCGTGATATAACATATGATATACATGTGTAATTTATATATAAGAAATTGTAAAAAATGTAAAATTAATGTAATGATCCGTACATTATAATTGTGCTAGGCTAGATTTACAGTAATAGAAAAAGACCATTTATGGATTTTCCTCTTGTTTTTTACAATTACAAGCGCTGGTGGGTTAGCCACTTCTGTACCCACGGGCCGCAAAGACTGGCAAAGTGTATTATCCGTCGATATTTTCACATTAAGAATACATTGACAGGCAAAAGCTTGGGGGATAGACCCTACTGCATGTCCAAGGTCTCAATGCACCACTGAGAGGCTGGGAGTCTTGGTGGGGAGGAAACAATGTGCCCAGCAGTCTGTCTCAAGCCCGCCATGGTGCCTGAATGCCCATATCTATAGTATAGGATTTGTTATACTGGGCATCACTGCATGTATACAGATACAAACAATAAACAACGATAATTATAATGGGGAATTCTGCAGTTGGCGATAAATAGTTTAGTGCATGTAGCTGCAGAGACTGTGACCTATTTTATGCTTCATGTGGGTTAGCTATTCTCGGACAGGACTTTTACATCATTATGACCTGGACAAAAAAGCATGAAGGCTCATCCGGTTATTATTGACACATTTTAAAATGGGTGAGGTAGCGGTCAGTGTAAAGGCCAAGTGTTAAGACAACAGATCATTTTGAAAAGAATCTCAGATACAGTACTAGTACACACTCTCAAATAGGTAGCATTTTTAAAAAAAGTAAAACAAAAACTAAATAGGTGTGCGACCTATCCACTTGACATTATAATTGGAACAATTTTTGAAAAACCAATACTACTCTGTAATCAAGCTGCAATTATCACCGGCAATGGTGATTGTGATGATGTCAAAGTACAATGGTAGGCTATGCATAGGTCTTGAGTTTACATAATAAACTTAAAATGTAAAAAGCTAATACAAATTTGTGTATTTATAATTTATTTGTATGAATATATACACACCAAGTTCAAAGGCTAAAGAGAGACCATTGTCACAATTGTTGTAAATCAAATTAGGCTTGTCTAGACTGTAAATAACCTTAGATAGTTAAACCTTGACCTAAACCCAATAAGCTTAATAAGATATTAAAAATGTCAGCGACAAACTATGTTTCAAACGTTTCATTTATCATGCTTGTAATCTATCTATTTTCACACCTTGTTTTTATGCATACAATTATTTAAAAAACTATGCACAGATTTAAAAAATTGATCGCTTCTACTAGACATTAAAATCAGATTGTTAAAAACAATTTAGATTGGGCTAAAAGCTTAATGATAATATATTTTAGCTAACAACAGGTAGGCTATACAGGGTTATTGTTTTTTTTTAACTCTCGCAGCTCGATTAGTTCTCAAGAAGAAGAAGTCAAATAATATCACTCCTCTGCTCCGAACTCTGCACTGGCTACCTATCAACAACCGGATCTCATATAAGCTGGCTTATACTAAAATGGTGCGGTGTAACAACCCCCCCCCCCCCTAATTTTTTTCTTTTTATATACCAGTATCTCATGAAACTGAACTACGTCTGTTTGCTGTGGATGCAATAAATTTATTAGAAAACAGAAGAGACAACATGTATACAGCATAGAAATTGTTACACACAGTAGTAGAGTGTAATTCTTACCTAATTTAATTTTAAGAGAATTTCTTTCCTTCTGTAAAACTTCTTTATGAGCTTTGTATTTTTCTGCTAAAGAAGATGTTAGAGTTTTAAAATACAATATTTTTGTCAAACATATTAAAGTAAAAAAAAAAAATATGTGTAGATCCAATATGCCATACAGACTAAATTAATAATGAACATTTTGTACACAATGTTATATTTTCATAAGTAAGAGGTTAGAATTATAGCCTATTTCATTTATATTTTTTAATGTTAATGTGTTCAATTAATATTAAAATGAACAATTCAAATACTACATTTACAAAAGTTTTTCTTAAATACATCTTCATTTCATTTTTTAACTTTACAAATTAAATTAAAGACTATGACATTTGTAAAAGTAATAGTGCAGCTTGTATTTTTGTTTAAAGTATACATTGTTTTAATATAGATTAAGACTCAATCGGGGATGCTGTAATATTTTGTTTTTCAATAATTGCTCATGGAGGTAGAAATCCTATCATAAACAGATTTTTCCACATCAGACAAAATTTGCTTATGGAATGAATTGTTATCAAGCTCTTCTCCCTGAGACAAAAGACTGGGAAAGCAAAAATACTACATCAGAAAACAATAACCTAATAAAGGAATGAAAAGATACAACTTCTAAGTCTAATTAGTGTTTGCAAGGCATTTTAATGATTTCATTTATGTAAATCTAAAATGATTCTTTAAAAAAAAAAATTATTATTCTTTCAGAACCAAAAAAATCATGGATAGTTTATTTCTAAAATGTGATGCAACCCCACAGAATGGTACTGATGTCGGCAAAATGAGATAGTTTTATGTCTAAAAATATGATATATTCCAACGATGCTGATATAATTGCATTTAAAAACTGGTTATCACTATAGACTATATATTGTAACAAAAAATCAAATTTCCAATTATCGTTTAACATGCTTAGACTGAAGGTTTAGAAGACATTGATTAAAAAGCCTATGTGATGTTGTTATTAGACTGAAGGTATAGAAGACATTGATTAAAAAGCCTATGTGATGTTGTTATTAGATTCTTCAAAACAAAAGTTATTGTAATTTCTTTGTTATTGATTTTATGATTTTTTTTTAAATTGAAAAAAATGTGAGCCAGACATCTTTCCATATAACACCTGTAACGCAGCACACAGACATGTTTTTTAATCAAATAAACTAATTGGATGGGAAATGTTGTACACTTCGACCCTTTATGCATGCATAATATTTAATACTTGTCAATAGGAGGAATTAGGTTTAAAAGTACTCATTGCCTTATAAGGGCTTATTAGCTCATGATGGCTAATTCGTTTATAATCTTTAAAAAAGTATTGTCATTATTTGATGCTTAACAGTTCATTATAGAAAAATTACCTTTGTCCGGATGTAATTGATTTTCTTTCTTCAAAGATTCAATGATTTCTTGATCTTTAGCTGTATAATTAGTATAAAGAAAAGGGAAAGTTTAAAGTCTTAATAATGTTTGGATATAAAAACTGTAGTGGGAGAATGAACTACAATCAAAAGAATAATAAAATGCAATTCCAAAGAAAGTGTTCTTATGCCTTTCAACAAACACTAGTTTCTAAGATTTAAGTTAAATATTTATGACCCAGAACCTGGAGGAGAACAAACTTTTTTTTTTAAATGACTTTAATATTTTTTAATAAAACAAACCTAGTGAAAAGATAAAAGTATTATGAAAGATAATTATCATTGTATAATTTGCATAAATCTTAACAATACACTTTATATGATAAATATATTAATATTTCTTTTTGAGGTAAACTATTGGTATTTTTACCATATAGTTACTTCACCAAAAATTGTAAACATATCTGAAAATAAAGATTCAGTTACACTAAACTATGATCAAACAAGTCATCCAAAAATGTGGCATGAACTCTGATAAAATGTGTTCACCATTTATTAAAGGGAAGACACTGGTGCAGTCTTGATACTTTGCTCTGACAATGCAGGGTATAATTTGGCTAGTAAATTTTTCATTACCTATTGGTTATAAATGGCTCATAATTACCATCTATTTTATAAAAGTTTTCACATTTATGATAGCTAATTAGTTTTTGATGAATTTATGAAATACTAGTTATGATGGCTAAGTAGTATACAATCTATTATGATTAATGTGATCACAAGGTGCTCAATTGTTTATTATAAAAAAAATTACCAATTTTGTTCAGATGCAATTTGTTTTGTTCCTTCAAAAATTCAATAATTTCTTCATCTTTAGCTGAAAAGAAAAAAAGGACAATTTTAATAGTCATAATATTGTTAGATATTCCATAAAAATCCAAGCGCGTCCCAGGTGTCGGATAAGGGAATGAACTTTAGATATAAGGTTAGCCGTGAATACTGAATAAACGGCCGTGGACCAACTGGTTTGCTGTCATGGGGGGGGGGGGGGGGGGGGGGGGTTCCCATGGTAAGTATACTCTTTAAAAACCAAAATGTCTCATAAATCCAAAATCCACTGCAAAAAGTGAACATAGAGCACTCTAACTCTAAATCCGGACAGATGAGTTGAGGCCATTAGTTAGAAATAGCAGTAGCTTAGGAGAGAAAAATCAAAAATAAAATCAACTGCTGCCTTGCAGTTGGTCTTGGTTGATCAAAGGCTATGGAAGTACATTCATAAAGGAAATCAGGCTGAAGTCGGAGACCATGAGCCAACTGGTACAAAACTTGTTGGCATGCAATCCTCAAAATGATGGAGGGATCACAAGTAATGGACTTGTCTATATCCTCCAAATCATAACTTTTGAAAACGAAGAATAAAAATAAAAATTGATAAAATGTAATTCTAAAGATTGTATTGTTATGCCTATTTACACATGCAATAGTTTCTATAATTTCACAGACAAATGTTCTTTAACCTGGTAATTGGAGTTTAGTTTATAAGGTCTCATTAGCTACTTATTACCTATTAGTTTAGATGGCCTATTATTTTCAAATGGCTAATAAGTTTTTATATTTATATATATATTATATGGGGCAAGTTGGCCTAGCGGAAGCACGTTTAACTGGTGATCCGAAGGTTCTGGGTTTGAATCCTGGTGGAGGCTAGGATTGTTTCCCGGGACTTGAGGGTGTCCTTGAGTCTACTCAGCTCTGATGGGTACCTGACACTAGTTGGGGTGAAGTAAAGGCGACTGGGCATTGTGCTGGCAACACATCCCCTGGTATGCCGTGGGCACAGAAACTGGTGAACACTGATTCACCGGCCCTATGATCAGTTTAACTTTACATAAGTTTATAATGGTTTATGAGTTAATGATCACTTGATGCTCTGTAATTTATTTTAGCACAATTACCAAGTTTCTCCTGATGTAATTTAATCTCTCCTTTCAAAGATTCAATAATTTCTTGATCTTTAGCTGTGAAGAGACAGGATATAAAAGTCATAATAAGTTTGTATACTGCATACAGAAAATATTATATCTGTAGAGTACAATTTATAGAATATTAACAAATAATTATAAAGAAGTTGTGTTTTTTTCTCTACAAGCTTATAATACTGTCTATACTTTGAACTTTGGGGTAAAATATATTTGTGACTCGGCCTAACCTGGTCATTGAGCAATGATACTTCTAACGCAAAATAACAGTAATTTAAAGCTCATTAGTATTTAAAAGCTGAATAGATTTTGTATGCCTTTCTATTTAATAATAAATGTTTTAGTAGTTTATGATGACTTATAGTGTTTGGAAGGGACCTTTGTTTATAATAGCTTATAATTAGCTGTAGAGGGTTAATGAAAACTAATTATACCACTTTATGCTCAATCATTTCTTTATTGCTTAATTACCATTTTTGTCCTGATCTGATTTTATCTCTTCCTTCAAAGTTGCAATAATTTCTTGATCTTTAGCTGTTAAGAGTTGAGAAAAATTGATTATTCAAATAAGTTTAGGTATATAAAGCATCTTTTAGCTGATGAATACACAGTTTTGAATAGGATAAAGCAATGCATAAGAAAATGTTGTTATATTTATACAATGTATATTTTTTATAGGCTAACTAAATGAAAATATTTTGTTACAAAGGCTAATCTGGTATAAGCAATAATGTTTTCGCATAGACTATAATATACATGGACCGCTTGCTTTAGTTTTTTATGCTCTTATCTTCTTGTTTTGTAATTCCCGATTCTAAATAAAGTAGTTGCGATACAAGTTTTGTTTTATTAAATCACATTTTTTTTACTTTAAATGAAATCTTGTTCTACTTTTATTCCTATTATCATTGAATAGAATAAGATGGACCGCTTGCTCTATTTTTACAGCTGATATTCTTTTTCCGTGCGCATACAACACTGATCTATAAATGTTTCCGCTGAATACAACTTTTGATTTTAATTTTACTTCAGAAAATCATAGCGATTAAATAAAACGAAACTAGTATAGCAACTAATTTATAGCTACTACTTTATTTAGAATCGGGAATTCAGAAAATCAGTGTTTCGAGTCATCATATGGCAGAAATACTAAAGCAAGCGGTCCATTTGTATTATAGTCTATGGTTTTAGTTTATTAGGCTCATTAATTTATAATGGCTCAATGGTTTATAATGACTCATTAGCTTATAATGCCTCATTACTTTAAAATAGTTGGAAAGTTAATAGTGGCAAAAAAATCTTTGATGGCTCATTATTTTATAACGACTCTAGAGTTTATAATGGCTAATGGTTTAAAATTATAATGGCTGATTGGCTTATAACGGCTCAATAGTTTTTGATGCTTCAATAGTTTATGATGGCCTATTAGTTTGTGAAGAATTATTACTTTAAATTGCTAATTAATTTACATTTAAAGTAGTAAAAAAAAATAAGGGATAATCCAATTCATATTTTTTCAAATATTAATGCATGTGAAGCAGTGTTTACAAATTTCTATGGCCACAGCATACAAGAGAACTTTTAGTCCAGCACAAAGCCCAGCCACCTTTTCTCATTTCCAACTACTGTCAGCTATCTTATCTTATATGTTCTTCTATAAAAAGATTATTGCATCCTACATTCGTCCGAGTCTAGTCTTGTATTTTTATTAATGTTTTACATGATGTTAAGTTACTAGTTTGCCTGGTTTGTTCATGCAACCCATTCCATGCCCGAATGATACTTGGAAGAAAAAGTTCTTATATGCATTTGTTCTCGTTTAAGGGATAAGGAAAGTGTTATCTATCTATAAGAGGTGGTTTAACTCAGGCAGCTTTTAACCTTTACCAGAATTTTAGCTGCCGCACCTCTGGTAAATCATCTAAACAGCCAAGCCACCAGGCCGCTGTGTCCAATAGTGTATAATGACTTAAGGGTTTATGATGATTTAGGATGCTCAGTAGTTTATTTTAGCACAGTTACCTTTTTCGTCCTGATTTAATTTAATTTCTTCTTTCAAAGACTCAATATTTTCTTGATCATGAACTTTGAAGAAAATATATTATTGGGTGTCTTGTGAGGTCATTGGGCAATGATCCTATTCTAATTATGCAATATGACCGTAATTTTATTTCATTATTCAAACCTACTTATCATTAGTTTATAGAGTTATAATGACAATTAGCCTATTATTTTCAAGTAGTTTATTAGCTTTGTGCTGGCTTATACTTTTTTGAAGGCTCATTACTTATGATGTCCCCTTAGCTTATGATGGCCTTTTATTGGACAACAGTATATTAGCTTAGGATGGCCCATTAGCTAATGAAATCCCATCAGTATATGATGACTTAATGCTCAATAGTTTAACTCATTTGCTACTAACCTACTTTCCAAAGACACCCGGGAAAGTACTAGCCAAAGGGAAGGAACTCCGTATTAATTTTAGTAAATTTTTTTTAAATATTTTTTTTTAATAATTAAATATTCCCCAAAGTGAATAAAAATTACATCATAAAATAGATAAATATCTTAGCTTTCTGGAAATGTATACTTTTATACAAAAAAAATGCCGAATTATCGGTAGAATTATTCGCTGAGTGTTGAGACCCTATGATTTGCCTAAATATTTTCTCTAGGCCTAGCGTCAAAGTGCCATAAAGTATAATAAATCCCAAAAATCGAGTTGAAATGGAAATTTATCTAAGTCTATATCTGCAGCATCCTTATTATCAGAACTATTGTTAAATGTTATATTCGGATGTATAGAGCTATCGATTAATAAAGTAAAAAATGAAAGACGAAGGCTATAAAAAAAGTTTTACAAGACGAAAGGCAAGTGAAAAATACCGATTTTTTGACGCGCAT
This sequence comes from Anisus vortex, assembly GCA_949126835.1. Classification (NCBI taxonomy): domain Eukaryota; kingdom Metazoa; phylum Mollusca; class Gastropoda; family Planorbidae; genus Anisus; species Anisus vortex. The sequence continues at coordinate 22,178,013 of OX421509.1, read as the reverse complement.
AGCAAAAAAACGAAATTAGATAAAAACATCCGGTTTTTATTAACGAAACAGACTATATTCCTACTTTTTAAAAGCCGTTTTTGCAGTAAAATAAAACCCCAGAACGCATGTCGAAAAAAAATCTAGAAACGACAAGGTTAGTCACACACGTGGCGGCCGCGTTTGGACGCATTAGTACGGAGGGGGGTATGTCGCATTCAGTCGCGGTAGTAGCAAATGAGTTTAATATAGCAAAATTATGTACCTGCGTTGTCCAGGTGAAATTTTCTCTCTTCTTTTAAAGATTCAATAATTTCTTGAGCTTCAGCTGTAAAGGGACAAAAACCAATTTAGAAGTCAAAATAAATTTAGACTATAGCTAAAGATTACAATTTGTAGCATAACAAAATATAATTATACAGAAAGTGTCTATATAATTTAAGGGAAACATCTTGTGGCTCAGGCTAACCTTGGCAAATATATATACTTCTAATGCACAAAACCTTAATGTTTCCTTACACAAAACTACTGAAAAAAATGTTATTCTTATAAATAGTTCCTTTGTTATTATTAATACAAAAGTTGCCAATATATACTATACTGCTAAAACAAATTTTGTATTCAATAAATTGCAGGGAAGCGTTAAAGATGAAAGTTATTGAGTCAAGATTATACTGTACAAATACATCAACATTTCCAAAACCTAGGAGTACACAGCATGCAATTTTAAGGCTACATGAGATGAACATTGGTAATGGCAGATGACAGAACCAAATAGGAGACTTAAATTTTACATAATAGCGTAATAGTGTGTGTGGGGGAGTGGGGGATTTCTAAGTGCTGAACTTAATTGAAGGGTATAGATGTGAAATACAAAATATGGTTTACAACACGACACTAGGGTAAAAGGGTTCATTAATATCATTAAATAATACATCTATGTACAATATGATTTAAACCAAGTCCTAACTTTTCCCCTTTACTTTATCATTTTAGAAGTAAGGCTATCATCCCATCTTGACCTTACCCATATGCAAACTTTTTGACAAATTGTTAACAATAAAAAGAATATGATTGATTTGATCATCATGAGGGTTCTTAAGAGTTAAGACAAAATGAAGAAAATTTAAAAACTCTCTGCAAAAAGAGGGTTCTTAAGAGTTAAAAAAAAATAAAGATAATTTTCAAAGCCTTCACAAGATTCTGCAGGAAACCAGTGATACTGATTTATATTATAATGATGACCATTGTCCTTTGATATCTGATTAGAAGTTACACAACTCTTTGTGCCTGCTGCTAGACCAGCATATCCCAAAAAAGGCATTTAAAGCTAAAACATCCATCTATAATCAACCTCTAATGAAGCCTGGGTTAATAATCAGGAAATTACTAAGAAACAGCGATAGTAAAGGTGTCAGTTAATACTTGAAGTTGAAGTGGTCTAGTGATTGAGGTTAGTAGGTGCAAAATAAGATAAGTAACTTTTTCACCTATGTTATGTTTTTTATTCTCTTCATGTCCAATGTTTAAACCAGGGGTGTAGAACAGGCAGGACGCAACAAGACCCGCTCCCACAGCGCTTTTAACAGACTTATTTTTTTAATTTCATTGTATTGATAGGGTAAATAAATTTTCAGAATGTTTGCCCCATCTAGTTGTATTAAAGCCCTTCTATGGCCCTATAATGAAAAATATTCCCGAAGGAACAACAGTTGCTTTAAACAGGGTTCCTGCACCAAACTCAAATCAAAATTTCAGGAGGTTTTCAGGAGTTTTTCAGGAGAAAATCTAAAATTTCAGGAGGCGCGGCAAAACCGAATTCACTATATCACTAAACAATGACTCAGATACAAATAAAATTAAATTAAATATTGTTAAGGGCATTACAATGTGAAAGCTAAATATTTTAAAATATGTACCATTAAGCTATGTTCATTATATAGAGTCCTTTAACTGTCTTTAGAAATCTTATAATTAAAAAAAAAAAGTACAAAAAAAAAGAAATTTGGTTTATGAAAATAAAAGGAGGTGGGGGGAGACAGAGCATGGAAATATAGTATCCTGTTTAGGGGCTTCTGTAACATATAGAATGTTACATTAACAAGTATAGAGAACATATTTATATGGGCCTACATTGAAACGTATATAGAAATCTTACAGATTTACAAGTTAAAAAAAACTATCACTATGACAAGAAAAAAACACTGCTATTGTAAAAGATATGTAGATAATCCAATTTGATTACTTTCAAATCATTAGGATCATTAAGCCTATTAAAATCCTGCTACAAAAATAAAACCTTACAGCAGGTAGCCTAAGGAGGGGCAAATATAGTGCAAGGGGGGAGGGAGTAGCTGATTCTGAACTGGTGCATATAATATCTCCTAAACTACTGTATTAAAAAAACAAAAACACCTGTGGATAAGTTGCATACTGCCTTTTAACTTTTCAAAAAATTCATACCATTTAAACATAAAAGTTACTAAATATTCACCCTAATTTGAAAACTTTCCTTAAAAAAATGGTTTCAATCATGCATATAAGGCATACACAGCGCTTCACTTATTTAAAACAACCCGCGATCAATACAGCTATTAGTCATAAGGGAAAGTAATGTATCTGTTTCTACATCTAAGTCAGTGTTCATACTCACGTTCCTATCCCTATAGTAGGCTAACACTATAGTGGGTGACACAAAAAAAAAGTCTTTTGAAGTAGGCCTGCCTATGCTTTCTAGACAGAACGGCGCCGGTTTTGATGACGCGGTTTTGATGACGCGCTATACAAGTGCCCTAACCTAATTACCAATAACTTTGTTTGTAATGATTTCTAGTCAGATATATTCAGCATTGAGTGCATTTCATCAATGTATTGGTGAATAAAATGACTTAGACTTCTAGATTAGACTGATAAACTGATAGACCTAGGGCCACACCGGCTAGGCCTATGCCTAGACCCCAAATCGTCTGCCTACATTTCCCACATTGATAAAAAAAAAACATTGTAGGCCTACCCATACGGTACGATTTAATAATTAGTAAAACCATGTAGGGCCTACACCTTTAAAAAGTTGATAATGATATTGGCGCCAATCGGCGTAGGCCTACATCGCGAACAACTCCTCTAGTAGGGCTAGCTAAATAGGCCTACTGGAATTTTTAGCATATGATATAATATAGCGTCTTAAACGTCATCGTTTTCTTTTTAACTAATAAAAAGACCTATTTCTGTGTATTTTGATATAAATATATTTCAAAATAAATAAAAAATTTGGCCAAAATATGTCGGTTCGCTGACCCCAAGTAGACTAGTAGGCGCCGCGCGTAGCGTAATCAGGCATTCTCAACATTGATCGTTAAAATAGGCACCTTAGTCCTTATCATTATCTAATCTAGCAGACACCAAACTGTGGGAGAGGGAGCGAAAGAGGAGGAAGAGCTGTATGTATACCATCTTTACCGTCACAAAGCGAGAAGGGATAGGCTTGGCGTAGCAAGCGTAAGCGAAAAAGCGGGAGGTGGGGCTGTTGAACTAGGGACATGTGTTGGAGAAGGAAAAAATAAGGGTCAGCTCAATTTTTCAGGACATTTCAGGAGATTATTTCAAATTTCAGGAGGTTTTCAGGAGTTTTTGCCCTTTTTTGCAATTTCAGGAGGATTTCAGGACATCCTGAAATTTCAGGAGGCCGCGGGAACCCTGTTTAAACATGAGTAGATTAGGTGTAATAATACATCACTCAGTAAGTAATGATTTAATAAATGACTTTATAGAAATGTTCTTGCATTGAGCTTATGAAGTAATAGTAATTGGGCCAATAATAATGCATGATAATCACCTTATGTTCATGCTACTACCATCCAATGCTTGAATTGCTGGTCCCAGTTAAGTTAAGAAAACATGTGCTATTGCCATAAGCATATACTGTGTGTAAGAAATGTAAGCTATAACAGTAAAATACAAAGCAAGTTATAGATTGAAAGCATTGTAATTTAAAATGTTCAAACAATTGTTATTTATCTTATGACAATACTTATTACTGGACCTGAAAGTCATTTTTGTATTCTTTAAGTATAAAATTAAAGTAAAGTACCATTTGGACCAAACTGGTTATAAGGCAAAGCAGCTTGAAAGTTGAAATAGGAATTAATTCAGGCCTTTAATATTGGAATCCAAGTCTTTGAGAATAACTTTTACAATTAATGAAAATCATTTTAAGCCTGTAAGTAAAATAGTCTGTAACCATAAGTCTTTTGTAATTATTTTTTATCCGAGATGAAATGACAAATTGTCAACATTAGAAATTTTAGTATTTACAATTTGTTATATAGCAAACTCACAGTTTTTTATCTTTTCTTCTTTCAAAGATGTAACTGTTTCTTCCTCTTTAACTGTAAAAAGTCAAGAACAATTATTTGTATGAAACAGTATGTCTAACAAAGTTGCATTGAAAAAACATAAGGAGGAATGCTATGCATAAAAACAAAAATTATTGCTGTGTTTATAATGTAATAAATCAAAACTTTCCCAAAATTAATAAAGCCAATAAGTCAGTTTTCTTAAAGCATCCCAAACTGTAGAAACCCTACTCAATGTGAATCCATATCTATAATATTTTATTAAGACATCTTAATATGGTCATATTTTTAATTGGGTCTGATAATCTCAAAATGAGGCAAAGTTTATCTCGCTGTGAGCTCATGGAAAATGTTGCATACCTCAAATAACAAACAGAATGAAGCTTTTGCACTGCAGACATACATTAGTTTTCATGTTATGAGACCCCCCCAGAAGTATTGCTTAACCACTTATTACCTGTGGCCTATAATAATAACAACAGCACATTTTTTTAAATGCTTGTACTACTTGTAACAATAAATAGATCCCTGAATTGAGTCTGGAATTTTAGGCTCAATTAAAATTGTCAGCTTAATTATAATTCTTATGGTTCAATTTGAGCTTGACTTAAAGTTCACTTGAAGTTAACAGACGTTCATTCTAGATAGAATATGATTACGTCCTAGGCCCAAAACTCCTGCAGGGAGGCAGGGATTGGTCGAGACAGGGTGAGAACAGTTATGTTGACAGTCTGGTGTACTAACCGCAGGGCCTGTATTGTGTGTACAAAGAGCTCGCAATATTAGAATTATAAACATTGGAAAGATTGCTCAACATCTATAAAATAAAACATATCTATTCCTTAAATTGTAAACAAAAAAACTATTATATTCCTGCCAAAGAGAAATAAAAAGGACAACCTAAATTTAATGTCATTGACAAATTTAAGTTTATCTGTGGCAAGGGAAAAAACTATCATAAGTTTATGTGGCCACACAATGCAAAGGTAGTGTGTAGTCAGCACAATGCCCAGTCACTTCTACTTTTTTTTTCCAAATAATGTCAGGTACCCTTCACTGCTAGGTAGAATCAAGATCATTTCCAAGATTCTGGGGAAAAACTGCTGCTAACATGAATTCTAGCCTGGTAAATTTTGCTACAGTACTACAAGGCACTAAATCAACTTCTCAGAAAACATTTACCTTGAAGTGATTTGAAATCTTGCTGTAATTCTTCTAGATCTGTTTTGTATATTTCTGCACACAAACAAAAAAAATAATTTCTGTAATATGCTTATTTGTACAACTTGATAATTTTTTTGATAAAAAAATACTGATTAAATATTTACAATTATATAGTAAAGTACCCTTCAGGCCAAACTGATCATAGGGCTGGAGACGCAGCGTTCACCAGTTTTTGTGGTAACAGCTTACTAGGGGATGTGTGGCCAGCACGACGCCCAACTGCATTTGCTTTTTTTTTTTTTTTACAAGTCCCTTAACCTTGACGGTTGTTGGGGAGAGCTAGTGGACACTGGGTGTCCATTGGTCCTCTCTTGGGCTTGGTAGACTTGGCGGTGCCCATCTCCTCTCCAAGTCGGCGGTGGATTTATAGCTGTCTGCACCGAGGGTCGAACCCCTGATGCGGCGCTTGTGAGTCGAGCACGCTGTCGATTTTGCTAACCAGCCACCATTTGCATTTGCTTTACCCCAACTAATGTCAAGTACTCATCAGAGCTAGGTAGACTCAGGGACACCCTCAAGTCGTGGGAAAAAATCCTAGCCTCCACCAGGAATTGGATAATAATAATAATAATGGTTATTTATATAGCGCTTCTATCCATGCTATTTTAGCATGCTCAGTGCGCTCTAGAAGATTATTACATCCTCTAGTACCAAAACTCCCGCAGGGCGGCTGGGATCGGTTGGTGGCAGGGATAGAACCTGTGACGTGTTGGTTGGTTTTTGGTTGACAGTCCGGTGAACTAACCGCAGGACCAGCCCAGGACCTTCGGATTGCCAGTCGAACGCGCTTCCGCTCGGCTTCCGTGCATAGATAAACTATATTATAATATTTGTGTTATTCATTTTGTAAACAACCAGCATGTTTTTGAGTGCATATTGTACAATTGTATGTTTTTCAATTTTACTGTTAAAGTGTCATATAGATAAATATTACTAATATATCAAAGCATTTAAAATTGTATCAATATTGAAGAGAAAAAAATGAGGATAAATGTACAGATGACTGTTTTAGAACTCTAAACTTTTAGTTAGTCTGTAAGTCTGTATTGAGATGAACAAATAAACTATTTCTTAATCAGGCGTGCATGTTCTATTCTATAATTGTTAAATTTAAGGTTATTTTCATTGAGTAATATATTGTTTAATCTCCTTTTAGCATTGGATCTTTCATATTCTTTAATCTACATGTTTATGTCTGTTTTTCATTTTCAAATACTGGCCTGACCAATTTATGGAAAAAGTAAGTAAGGAACGAGCATTAGAAACCAATCCCTGGCCTAAAATACAGGGAAAAAAAATGGTAGCTCAGCATTGACAACTGCATAGCTTAGGCTGCAAGCCAGCATTTTATTTATATTAACTTCTCAAGCAAGCAATGTAGCCTATACTTTTGAAACTAAGTTAATTGAAACTAAATTTACTTTTATTAAATTCATATTTTCAATAATTATTTAAAAAAATGCAACTAAAAATTGTGACCATAATTGAGGCATAAATATAACATTGAGGAAAATATTTTTTTTTTAAAGTAAATTAGATAGCTCTAATGTTATAAAAATATCTTTAAATTAATGGCTGCTGGAATATTTGCTGGTCATCATGATCTCCACTATAAACCGTAAGCTTTAATTATGCAAAAACTTAGGATGGAAACTATATTTATACTTATTCTTGAAGATAACATATTTTATATTTGTAAATAGAAATCCTGAATGAATGGGTATTATCTTGCATTATTCTATTCATAAAGTGTAGTTACCAAGCTCCTTTTTTAAAGACTCCTTTTCAACTTGCAGTGACTTCAAGTCTTTTTCATCTGTAACTGTAAAGAATAATTTGTTTTAAATGAACAGAAAGTAAAATGGAATATGGGTTGCTAAACGTAGTTGAGAAAAACAATCAATTAGCAGCATTTCAAATATACTTTAGCAATAGATGCTTATGGAATGAGTTGACTTATAAATTTCCAGACGTTCCTTCTAGATAGAAGATTATTACGTCCTAGGCCAAAAACTCCTGCAGGGCGTGTCAGGGCAGATTAGTCAGCGGCGGGGCTATAACCCGGGTCGCCATGTTGACAGCCCGGTGTACTAGCCGCAGGACCAACTGGCTATAAGTTATAGAACAGAGCTAATTGTTTATTAGTAAATGAATATGAACTTTCATTATTTAATTTATATTCCAGTTTCAAATAAATGAAAATGAGTATTTAATTATTGATAGTGATTAAAAATATAATTTGTGTAAAACAATAATCAGAATATTATAATTATTAGCTTATGCTCTGTTACAGATATAATAAATATACAGAAGATTAATGCACCATACACCTTTTCCTAATTATGTTCATTGTTTTTCTTATTTATTCCTTTTACATCTGGATGCCACTTTAAATTGAATATAACATCTATCAAGTTTTTCCTTGCATATGTAAAGAAAGGCTCTAACCTCTATTTCTTTATGAGTATTTGCTAATAATATTGTGTTGTATTTCTAAGTTGTAATTCATCTAGCTATAATTATCTATTCCTGAAATACCACTTACAAGGTTTTAAGACCAAAAAAAATCATTAAGCCTTCATGTCTAATTATAAAAGAAACTAACCATGTACATTCTTCAAATCCCTGAGTTCCTCCTGCAATAGCATTAGTGATTTCTGCTCCTGGGCTGTAAAATATAACATTAATGTCAAATACTAAAGAATATTGCATGAAAAATGATTAGATAATCTATTAGTTTCTGATAATTTATGTTTATAAACAAGTGTTGTTCTTTTTTTTTCTTTTTTTTAAAGATTAGATCTATAATACACATCAATCATTAAATGCCTTGCAAACACTAATTAGACTTCTTATAACTTATTTAAAAAAAATCTAGGATATGCTTTTGATGTAGAAATAATGCTATTTTGGAATTACTGTCTGAATCGGTCAGATATAGCTTCCTTTTATCTGCATATTCAAAATGGACATTTAAATGCACCGCATGTGCATCTGTAAGTTATGATAAATGATAATCAGAAATTAGATCATAGCTATCGCTTAGCTACTATCTCATTTGGACTTTCTTACACTGTGACATTTTGAGTGGACAAGATCAAAATAAAGGATAAAAGCCAATTCTTCTTCTTCTTTGCTAAATCAGCTGTCAGTGGAGCATAAGACCATCAACACTTTTTTCCATGTCTTCCTGACTCTGGCTATCTTTTCTAATTTCTAATCCTATTGAGTATTCTCAATGTGTGGCCTAGCCATGTCAATCTTCATTTTGGGGATTTCTTGCTCTATTGGAATTTGTGCTGTCCTTTCCCATATGTTTGTTTGTAATTTTTTCATACCATTTAATATCCAGTATTCTTCATAGGCAGCCATTCACAAAAAAATTTAATTTGTTACAATCTTTCTTTGTTAATTGCCAACTTTCTGAACCATAATTAGATTTCTAGGTATACTAAAAACATTTAAACATCCATAATCATAGTTAAGAAAAAAAATCCAGCTGACCAAGCTTAAAAAAAAAAGCACAGATACCTGTTCTATTCAAATGATCCAGTACACTCTGATACTGCGGTTCCAAAGACTTTAAGAAAAAGTTAAAAGCTTCACCAGGACCAGCACCAAGTAATGTTATTAAAAGAATTTCATTTTGTTCTGTTCTGGTTAAGCCAACTTTAATGTGTTCTTTATCTTCTAATGTTATCACTTCATGTTGATATAAATAATCTACTATGTCCAGAGCCTTCAAGTTTTGCTTTAAATACAAATAGTTATGCTGAATACATTTCTCATCTTCTGGTTTCAATCTTCCTCGAGACATCTCTGTCAAATGAAACAAATAAAAAAATTTTTTTTTTATCTAGATAAAACATATCCTTATATATAGAAATATATATGATACCGTTCAGTCCACAACAATAAATGAAATGGAAAATCCAAGATTTAAATATAGTCTTACTATGAATTTATGGCACTGGAAGCCAGAGGAGAAAAGAAAAAGAGGGAGACTGAAAGTAACATAAAAGAACTAAAGGAATTGTGTCACTCCTGCGGTACAATCGGAATTGTCACACATGACAGACAAAGATGGAAAGATTTTGTTTTTGTCCTATGTGCCAGCCAGTGGCATTACAGGCAGCCAGTAAGTAATATAATATCTTTCAGCACACAACAATAATGGGAAATCTAATCTTTAAATATATACCAGTATGTAGTCTTACTATAGATTTATGGCATGGAATACATAAAAGGCATCCATATCAAATTTTCAATATAAAGCAGTAAATCTAAAGCTATAGATATAAACTGTAGCAGGGAGAATTGATTAAAATATAAGTATTATGGCATTAGCCACAGGGAAGTGGGATGGGGGAAGCAAGCGGAAGCAGTCTTCCCTTTATGCTCGACCAAATCTCTTTTTATCATATTCTTTCTTTAAACCAGGATTTTTTTTTTATAAATATTAATTTTTATTTTGGTTAAGATGTTGTAGATAACTAATCTACTTTAATGAATTAGAAAAAAAAAAGAATCTCTATATACTTGAGAGGGAAATAGTGCACCGGTAGAGAATCAGCCTCCTATTGCCACCCACCAGAACGCATGCATTACTATTTATTCGTTGTGATTCCCATTTTCCCCTTGTCATACCCCCATCTCCCCTTATTCTGCCCTATATGCTCTCCACCTTACAATCATGGCTATGCCACTGATAATAAGTTATTATAATATTACTTTTTGAATGGCTAGTCTTATAAGGTTACAGATGTTCCTTCTAGAAAGAAGATTTGTGTCCTTAAACTCCTACTGGACAGTGGCAGGGTCCTCATGTTTACACTTTAGTGTACTAATCCCAGGATTAGCGGGCATTACAAGGGGGGAAATACTGCAGCAGTTCACAGTGATGGAGGCTTACCCCTTTTTGTCCCACAATCATGGCTATGCGATTGCTATTCATTTATTTTCACAAAACTGTCCATAGGCCTATATATTATATAGTATATATATAAGAATCTAATTAATTCTGTAAATACATCAACATGTAGCATCAAAAATGGCAGAGAGAAGCAAATAAAAGTAATATATAGATTGGCCTTATGGCCTTTTATTGATATTGGATTTTCCCCATTTCAAAACCTTGCATTTAATTTTAGGCCTAATTCAAATTCTAATACACTTTGATAATTGTGTAGGCCTACATTCAAATAATCTAATCAGACCCTAACTAATCAATCTGTAAGTTATGTCTAACAATAGCCTCACTCAATAGGCCTACCCTACTAACAAGTAGGCTAAATAACTTAATTAACATCATTCAATATAGCCTTCTAATATAGATGCCTTTTTTAAATTTTAGCTTTAGGTATATTTTTTTACTTAATTTAGGCTATAAAAAAGCCTTGGATATGTTGTATGGCCGCTTTTTAAATTAAAACTTTTAACGCCTCTATTCGGACCCGGGTCCCTATACATATACATATAGCATGAAATGGCTATTCGGACCCGGCTTCACTTCAGTCAGAATTCCTTAAAACTCATAAAAAACATCAAAAAAGAGGGAAACAAACACAAAATATAGTTGTTTTACCATATAGTTATAGGATGATATAGGCCTATATTATAAGAAGTAGCACAGAAAACACCAAATCTATTCATAGTATTAGTATTAGTATCCCTATCCTTTATAACTTATAACCTAACTGTCTAACTGATACTAACTATGACCAAAAATACTACAAAGCCATCCCTAACCTATATAAACTAACCGATACTAACTATTTATCACTAAGTCACTAAGTCCTAAGTCTATCGCCACTATCGGCTATCGGGTCTGAATAGCGACTTCGAACTTTTAAATTTAATGTCAAAATTTAAATGTAGCCTGGCCTTTATCTAAGGCTAAGGGCTTGGTTTTTACAGTTGTCAAAGTTGTTAGGTCTAGTTACAATCTTAGTCTCTTAGTCTTAGATCTAGTAGTAAATCTAGTACTAACTAGTAGTAGTAGTAGTGTAGTCGTTGAGACTAGTTATTCAAAACTAGACCTAGTTGGTAAGTTGGTTGGTGGTTTGATCTTAAAAAGCGTCTGCCCTTCTGGGTATCCCGTAATTGTAATAGGCTATGTTAAATAAGGTTCAAATCGTTATGCAGGTTAATAAATATATTTTTTATTGCAAAAAAAGGTTATGCATTAAATGAATTATAACTAAGTTTGATTTAATATTTTATTTTTAACACTTACTCAGTGAGGACCGGATATGTGTTTTTTTATTGTGTTACTCTTCAATCTTTGGAGTTTACTTTTTCGATTTTTGTTGCTATTAATAGGTTATAAGGCTAACGGGATTTTCCCAAGAGGTACCTCCGTAAAAATAAAAAGGGATGTAAAAATCACTGACCTATAAAATTTCCACCAAATCTTTTAGGATATTTATTTAGTGCAAATATTTTAATTTCTACACAAAGCTTTACAGCATTATTGGTATTTTTCTCTAACACGTTACATAATATACAGAGGCGTAGGTTGAGCCAAAGTGAAGAGTTCTTTCCCAGGCGCAAATATTCATAGGCCTACGTTTCTGTGCACACGGACCCTAATTATAACCAATATTTATAAGCTTATAGTCAAATCACCAAACCTAGAAACACTAGAGGACAGAAGGGAAAGAATAAAGTAGTTATAATACATAAGGCATTAAACTCTAAATCTAATTATTATTTAGAAATACAACCCAATAACAACCTGTTGCAAAGCTCAGATAGGAACATAAAGACAAAAACACATTCCTTATATCCCATACATGGGGCGCCCTTAGGAAATTTTCTAGGGAAATATTTGTAGTAATGTTTTAACCCATTTTCTGCTAGCGTCCCACTTATCAGACACTTCGTTAAAAAAAATTCCTTTTAAATACGTAGGCCTATAGGCCCCTATGCCTTATAAATACAAAAATTTGGTTTTTGCATTGTACGATAAATAGACTTTAATTATAACTTTGCTTTTCGAACTAACTTGTACTTTTAAAAAGATTTTGCTTACATGATCCTGACCTTTCAACTTGTAAAAAATGATAAAAAAAATAAACATTCTCAAAAGTAAGTACACATTTATCAAAAATGATTAAATTTTGATGTAAAACCACATGACATATGTAATTTCATCATTTATATATTAATTATAACAATATAAATCATAAAAAAAACACATTGACTTCGTTTTATCAAGTGTCAAACAAGCGTCTCACAAGTAGGACAGTAGCAACGAATGCCCCCATGTAAAACGTCCCATTTATGGGACAGTAAGTAGCATGCTCAGTTTTTTTTTTTTTTTATGAAGTCTTTTTTTTTTAATAAAATGTTTTTTGTTATTTTTTGGTTTAACTTTGATGTTTAGAGGGTTAAATATGGAAGCTACGCTTAAATTTAAGAACTAGATAATAGTTTTTGGATAAGGTTTTTTATAAAAATGATTTTTTTAAAAATAATTCTATTCGCTTTATAGATAACTTATTTTAAATGTCCATGTAATTTTTTTTTCTGGATTCAAATGGTCTGTTCATCATCACCCATCCCTTAAACCGTGGGTTGGTCTCTGAGAGGACCATTGTTGACTCCTGTGTCATCACTCGCCACTGGTCACGATTTTGTGCTGCTGTTTGGGTGCCATTGAAGGACAGCCTGGTTCATTCTTTTATATTTTACTCCCACTTTTTCTTCTGTCGGCAGCGCACTACTGTACGCATGGGCCTCATCGTGGCGTAGTGTGTAAACCGCCGATACGTTCCCATTAAGAATACACCGGCGGGTGAAGGCGTGGGGGACGGCCCCCGCAGCGGATCCGAGATTAATTGCACTGCCGAGAGGCCACGGGGTCTCGGTGGGGAGGAAGCAATGGACGCTGCAATCCGTCTCGAGAACCATCCGGTGCCTGGATGCCTGTACCTATAGTATCTAAGGAAAAGATTCTGGCTCGCTGGGCAGAACACTTCAACTGTGTCCTCAACATGCACTCTACCATCAGCGATGAGGCGATCAATCGACTGCCACAGATAGCAATCAATGAGGGAATGGATGACCCTCCATCAGAGCTGGAAACAAAAAAGGTCATTAATCTCCTGTCTAGTGGCAAGGCTCCTGGAGCTGACTCCATTCCTTCCGAAATATATAAATCAGGTGGACACAAACTGGTTGAGAAACTCACGGCCATGTTCTGCGAGATGTGGAAACAAAAAAAAGTCCTACGGGAATCAACCTCTACAAGCGCAAGGGAAATCGGCAAACATGCGACAACCATAGGGTGATATCACTTCTGTGCATCGCTGGCCAAATCCTTGCAAGGATACTCTTAAACAGACTTACAGCTCACCTCGACCAGGGTCTATTGCCTGAGAGCCGGTGCGGTTCAGGAAGGAGAGAGGAACAATTGACATGATCTTCGCTGCCCGCCAAATGCAAGAGAAATGTCAGGAACAACATGTACCTCTCTACGCCACTTTTGTAGACCTGACTAAGGCATTTGACACAGTCTGCCGCGAGGGACTCAGGAGAATTATGGACAAATTTGAATGCCCTGACACGTTCATCGAAATGGTCAGGCACCACGACGGCATGCTCACCAAGACCAGGGCAGCTTTTCAGAACCCTTCCAGGTTACAAACGGCGTAAAGCAGGGATGTGTCTTGGCCCCTACACTCTTTAGCCGCATGATCTCAGCCATGCTTTTGGATGCCTTCAAAGACAGTGATGTAGGGATCAAACTCCGGTACTGCTTTGATGGTAAGCTGTTCAACCTGAGGAGACTGCAGGTTAAATCTATGACCCGCATTGAGACAATACGGGACTTTTTGTTTGCAGATGACTGCTCCCTGATAGCCTCCACGGAGGCAGACATGCAGCGCAGTATGGACCTGTTATCAGCGGCATGCACCAACTTCGGCTTAACTATCTCAACCAAGAAAACCGAGGTTTTGCACCAGCCTGCTCCTGGATGCAAGCACACTGAACCTTCCATAACTGTAAATGGACTAAAGCTAAATAATGTTGACAGTCTGTACATATAGACGATGAAGAAAATCTCAGGATAGCCAGAGCCGGTTCTTCCTTTGGAATACTGCGGTCTAATGTTTAGAATCGGAGAGGCGTTAAGCTGCAAACCAAACTCAAAGTCTATTCAGCTGCCAATTCTTCTCTACGCATGTGAAACCTGGACCGTGTATAGCCGTCACGCCAGGAAGCTAAATCACTTCCACCTGAGCTGCTTACGAAAGCTGACACGGGTCAGGTGGCAGGACAGGGTCCCAGACGCAGAGGTCCTTGCGCGGACGGGCATGCCAATCATGTACACCCAACTGGCAAAAGCCCATCTCAGATGGGCAGGCCATGTTGTACGCATGCCAGAAGTACAACTGCCCCAAAAAAATCTGCTACGGTGAACTAGTCGTAGGAAAGCGATCGCGAGGAGAGCAGAAGAAGAGGTATAAAGACACCATGAAGGCCTCCCTAAAAAATCTGGAAATTGACCCAAACCATTGGGAAAGACTGGCTGAGGACCGATCCTCTTGGCGAGGCATGACCGTCAATGGAGCAGCAGCTCATGAGGAAAAAATGAAAACCGTCAACTAAGAAAGTCCAGAACAGACAGCACCTCTACTGCCGGCAGCAGGCCTTGCATCCATGCCCCCACTGCGGCAAACTTTTTCGGGCAAGAATAGGCCTCACCAGCCATCTTCGTACCCATAAGCAACTATGACACTGACAAAGGATGGTCCTCTTCGGAAGCGATGGACACTCATCATTATCACCTATAGTATAGGACTTGTGCTACCGGATGACAGACAGGTATATGGGCGAGCCACCACGATAATGATCCTTAGTGGGAACCGCAGTGAACGGTCGCTGGGCTGCGGAGACCTTCCCCTGTTACACGGCACACCACGCCTTAGGCGTGTCGTGGGATGGCTGAGCCCGGACAGAGTATGGGAATGCCCCCCCTCTTCCCCCCCCCCCCCGAGCTCAAACCTATCGTTACCTATCGTTCGGTTTTTCTAAAGAGACATATTATAACTCTGTCGGCGGCTTCAAAGACAATTTACATTCGCTTTGGATGTTTCCTAAAATTTCTGAGCCAAGAGCAAAATAGAAACTAGGATCAAATATAATAAGTTGACGGTTAATTTGTTTAATATTTTCGACACCAGCAGAAACTTAGCCTAATTATGCCGGATTTTATCAATTGTTTTGCCAGACACATTTTTTTATGTTATCAATTTTCGGGCTTAAATTATTAAAACATTGGAAATGCTTACCCAAAACTTTTCACAAAAACAAAAAGTCCACACGATTTTCCGAAACTATCTTAAAATAACTTTTAAACGAATTAGAAATCAACTCAACGTAGCACTCGTATCGCAAACAGTAAAAACTGGAAACTAAAGTTCAACTTTATACATGTGTCCACTATCCCTGTGCAGCACAGGCTATCATGCACAACTGAAGGCTAAACCTAGAACTCACATATCCAGGGAGAAGCTGAAACACAGATCTACAAGCGTAAGCTAGAATGTGCGATTGACGGTCCAAATAGTTAGTGAAGCACAGGCTAGGATCACCACTCCAGGCGAAAGTTTGGACGTGCTATCGGCAGTCCAAATAGCTAGTGCAGCACTGTGCAACACAGGCTAGGTCGCACCTCTTCAGGCGAAAGCTAGGAATCGCTATCGACGGTGGTAGAGAAACATGAATGGAGTAAAAAGTAGAGCATCGGGTAGGGGGGGGGGGGGGGGGTTGCATCCCAAAGATATCGATATGACAATAGAAGGAGTCGCAGTTGTTACAATTAATTATAATTGTTTTAATACAAATTTGTTTGTCTATTTTTGTCAAAATTTTTTTTTTATTAATCAATCTGGTGGGGGTGGGGGGCAAGCTTCAGGGGGGGGGGGGGCAAATGCCCGCCCTTGCCCCCCCCCCCCTGCGGTTGCCCATGATCCCATATGCGAGAACAAATGCATATATAAAAAAGTACTCTTTCTTCCCTAGTGGCATTCGGGCATGGAATGGGTTACCTGAACAAACCAAGAAAACCAGTAACTTAACATCATTTAAAACACTCATAAAATGCAAGACAAGACTCGGACCACGGATGAGCGTAGGACGCAATAATATTCTTTATAGAAGGAGCGTAACGTCTGTTATGTATAAGATAAGATACATTTCAATGCATCTGTTGACATTATAAAAGATTATAAGTGTAGAGGCGTAGAGTAAATTGCTATAATCATCATACTGAATATACTACACTAGGCTGTACTATAAACCCTGAAGTGCAGTGAAGTGTGACAATGTGCTGGGTTCTTTTACGTGTAGGTGGTACAGCGTGTGACTTTGTGTAGGTGTTGGTGGTAGTTTGGGGCAAGTTGTAGACTAAATTTAAAGTGATGCATATGCCTATAAGCTTATAATATAGGTCTAGTTTCGTGTCCGTTTCTTCTAAGGTTTGTAATAGACACCAAGTTGTAGGCCTACTGAATTCAGCTTTTAGAGTACCGGTAAGTTTTAATCTTCTATTTCAGCGTTTACTATAAAAATTTAATGTGTTTATATTTAAAATGAAATTAAGATAATGAAAGGTTAGGCCTATACGTTATGCTAATGCATATATAGACTTAATAAACTTTACCATAACATCATATAATAATATATGGCATAGGCCTATGGATAGAGGAACACTTAGATAGATTGACAAGTAGATATATAAATATATATATATATATATATATATAGGCCTATTATAGATATAGGTATACAGAATGCCTACTATAGGGCCTACAAATTGATAGACATATTAAAATTTATAAGTGAATGATTATGCTAGCAATCAGACAGGCCTACAGACATAGGCTACGGAAAGGCAGAAAGTTGTTAAGTAGACAGAGATAGGCTACATTTGAAATTAAATAAATCATTTTTTGAATGACTATTGAATGACATTTGGATTGACAGTAGAACAGACAGACAAACACATATTATAGCATACATATTATATTATATATATATATACATATATATATATATATATATATATATAGCGATTTAGCTGGCCATCTAACAATAACTGTAGGCCTATCTATACGTATTTCTGTAGACCTAGAACTACTTAAGCTACATCTTTAAACTATCAATATAGGCTTATATATGTGTGTGTGTGTGTATGTAGGTCTATAGGCCTACATCTTATATAACCTATAATATAGTCCTAGGCTTAGTGCAATGCAATATAATGGAGGGCCTATTTGTTTTTTTTTTTTTACAGATCACACAATTATGCAGATATTCTCAAACTCTGAAAATGAGGTAGTATAAAATTTACCTTTATCGTCTATATTTTAATAATATGAGGAACATACAATTGTGTGGGTCTATAATTAGGAAACAAAAAAGTATGCTTTCCTTTTTGAATCATCTTTGAAAATGTGTAGCCTATGATGTATTATTAAATTTCTTTCAAAGTTGAATAATTGTAATTTTGCACACAAACAATAAAAAATGCATTATAATTATAAGCTAGAAGTTTTTTTTTTTTTTTTTTTTTTTTTTTTTTAAGCTTAAATTTTTATAATTAGCAAATCTAATATATCTATGCTAGCCTATAGCCTATATTTTGCTATTAAATCTCAATTTATATAATATATTGGTGGTGAGGGGGTGGGGAGAGATTTAATTATACAGAACGTAAGGCAAAATCATAAGTCTTCTGTACTAAATTAAATGTATGTTTTCTCCTTTCTTTAGATGTTTGAATGTAAAGTCACATTTATATCTCGATCTACTGAAAAAAAAGCACAAGGTAAATAGAATAGGCCTAATTTTCAATAGCAATGACAATGTAATGTTTTTACAGGGAAAAAGACAGTGAGAGAGAAAGAGTGTAATAGGCATAGGGTGAAAGAAAGCCGAATATAAGAATATCAAGAAATAATGAGGACTTATATAATTACATATTAAGAGAGAGAGAGAGAGAGAGAGTTAAGTAAGAGAGACGAAGAGAGAACGAGTATGAATAATATAAAGAAAGACGGAGGGGATGTTTACTTGCAGATTATAAGAGAGAGAGAGAGAGAGGCATAGTGATCGAGTGACAGAAAGAGAATGAGAAACAGACAAACACAGAATGAAGACTAGAGAGGATAATAGAAAGATAGAAAGTATAAGAAAGAGGAAATAACTGTGAGATAGGAATAGAATGATTGAGAAACGTAGTGTGAGTGAAAATAAAAGAGGGAATGAATGAAGTAGAGAAAGAGATGACTAGGGTGAATAGAAAAGAATTGGGGGAGAGCAATAGAGGGAGGGACACGAGAGAGAAAATAGAGATAGTTACAAAGTAGGTAGGGCCTAATAGAGAGAGTGAGAGATTGTGAGAAAGAGTGTAAGACGGAGACAATAGATGAACGACTATGTGTAATGTGTGTGAGAGGTTATGATTAACAATCCTGATAAAATAATCATTTCTGTTTATCATTTATAGATGTGCTTCGTGATTTTGAAAGCAGTAACGAAAGAAACACTAAATGTAAAAAGTTAGAGTTTCATGATAACTTCATTCCTTTCAACAAATTTGGCCTTGGAAATTTCCTTGACCCATTCAGGCGTCAGGAGTTTGTCAATTTGACAAAGACACTTGGCAATTTAGTTGTGAAATTGGAGCTAAGCAAAACAAGCCATGAACGACCTAAAAGATTCCCGAAAAACTCCAAATTTGGCACCGGACGAATCAGATCTTCAAAAGCCGTCAAGGGGACACAATTCAGGCATTGTATGTGTAAGGAATGTGGACAAAGCGAAAGCCCGCGGACTGAATGGGGTGAAATAAGTGTAGTAACAGCAGCACACGTCGTGTTTGATCAGCTGGAAGCCGAGAACTCCATCTGCATTCTTCGATACAATAACGAAGACTCAGAAAGCACAATCTCCCTTGAAGGTTTGAAAGTTCTCAACGTCAATAAGGATCATGACACGAGCAACATTATCTTCACCACACACGATATGGAACTAGTGAAAGTTCTGATCAGGAACATATTTTTATTTAGAACGCAGCACAAGCGTTTGTATGAAGAGTATAAAACTTTTCCTAACAACAATTTAGCCATCTTGGTATCGCACCCACACGGTTGGCCCAAGCAAGTCTCCATAGGAACGTATGAAAGAAACGAGCTGGATCACAAGGAGTCGGCGAAGGTCATATACACTGACTATTCTTATGACCTCCACAGCTGCCCAGGAAGCAGCGGCGCCCCTGTCTACTTCTTGGGGAAAGAGGAGGTTTGGACGATGCACCCTCACAGCAGAAGTGAGAACGATGGAGATGGGGTCAAGGGAAGGAGCTCTATAGAACACGAGAAAACTTTTAAACATGTCTAAATATTTATATGTAATTGCTTAATATGTATTTATATCCACGGCCTTATTAAAAATCAATGTATCAAAAGCTATTAAAAGTTATCAAACTAAAACTAAAGGATTATATTGTAAAAAAAAAATAATAATTTGTATTTTTAAAATATTTATATAATAGTCCAGCGATCGGCAACCTACGCGTACAAGACTTTTGCAAGCAGAGTGAGTTTCAATGACACACTGGAGACACCCCAAAAGGCAGTTCAAATTTCTACAAGGCATCGAGTGCTAGAGCAGGATTTTATTTAGACTTTTGGCACGCTGAATGAATAATAAAACTTACTTTTGACCTACTATTACCGGTATCAAAGGAACGCTGTAAAAAAACATATGTCATGTTGCATATCAGAGTTTAGCTAATTGGACAAGGAATACATTTGTATTCATAGAAGAGTGATAAAAAGATATAGAAAGAAAAAAATTTGAGGTACAATGACAGGGTCATGAAAAAGTAACAATAAAAAAAAAAATTTTAATGTCTACTCACCAGCTCATAAATGAACTAATAATGATCCAATTAAAATCATATTTTCAGAAAATAAGTCTAATTATATATCCAAAGTATTGGGAAAGTTTGAATGCAATTCTTCCACAAATAACTAAGTTATGATTTTTTTTTCTATCACAAGTGTCCTGAATACATAAAAAAAAGGAATATTTAAAAAGCTATACACAAAATATTTACACTAATGTACACAGAATATTTACAAATAGGCTATCATTTTGAGTGAAAGTCCTTAAAACATCCTTTAGGATGAAGGTGAGGTTTAGCCTCACAACGAGTACAGTTAAAGTGTGTGCGAACGTGCTTAGTAGCGGTAGAACAATAAGCACAAGACCGGTCTCGTTTGTCGTAGTCGACAAGGTGCTGTCTTTCATATTTGTCCTTTCCATGGATCCTGTCTCTGGGCCTTTTCCTGGTGGTCTAATTAGAGATTCCACTGTTTCGTTCCCAGTCAACTGACGCATCAGCAGAAGTTTACAGTCCTTTAGACTCATCCTGTTCTGATCGGCTGTTTGGCATAGGGTGAACAAAATGTATGAATTGACTTGAATGACTTCCAAAAACCAGAAGAAAATCATCTTCCACCATTTCAGAGTTTTTCTTTTATAGACACAGTAGTAGGTCACTTTCTGGTCCAGCTTATCACATCCATTCATCTTATGATTGTAAAGGTTAATCATTTCAGGTTTTACCATTGTTGTTGTCTCGGTAGTAGAAACCCTTGCATCGGATGAAACAAGTATGACATTTTTTTTTAGCTTTTTTATCCCTGAATGCAACACAAAGCTTGCTTTTTTTGTCATTCATATACCATCTCATTTCTTTGTGTTGAAGGGATAAGGACTTTATTTCCAAGGGAAAGCCAACACGGTTTATGTTCAGTGTTCCAGTATAGTACTGATGCTTGGAAATAAGATAGTCCAAAAGATTTCTGGACGTAGAGTACCGGTCAGCAAATATTTTGTGGCCAGTCCCTACATGCTGTAGCAAAGTCTTAAAAACTTGGACAGCTTGTCCTCCATCTTTATCTATTTCCGGGTTATATGATGTATTTGCCCCAAAATAGGTCAAAATGTCAACAACATAGCCAGTGGTGGAATCACATAGACCAAACGTCTTGATGTGGTATTTGCTAGGCTTAGTGGCATTATACTGTTTGAATTGCCATCTACCTTTGTAGCCTATAACCATTTCATCGATGCTTAAATCCTGAAATGGGTAAAATCCATTTCTGAACTTGTTCAGAAGTAAGTTCATAAACGGTTCAATCCTTGCCTTCTGATGCTTCTTCTCCGCAGTGTAGCATTGAATGGTATATGTAGCATTGAATGGTATATGTAGCATTGAATGGTATATGTAGCATTGAAAGGTATATGTAGCATTGAATGGTATATGTAGCATTGAATGGTATATGTAGCATTGAATGGTATATGTAGCATTGAATGGTATATGTAGCATTGAATGGTATATGTAGCATTGAATGGTATATGTAGCATTGAATGGTATATGTAGCATTGAATGGTATATGTAGCATTGAATGGTATATGTCCTGAAACCTTTGTCGGTTGAAAACATGGTGTATCCAGGGAACATAGGATTCAGCAGACATAGCCCAATAATCAACAATTGCTGGCCTTTTGTACATTCCCATGTAAATAAGAACCGATATGAACTTATCCAGTTCATTACTCGTTATGTCCTTCCATTTATTGAACACGGAGCGTTTCAGTGCAGGTGTATTTAGATGGACCTTTCTTTTAGCATATGCATTTATTGAATCAACTATGTAGTCCTTGACATTATCATCAAAAAGCTAATTGAAGAATTCAATAGGGGTTGGGTCTTCAATTGTAATGTAATGGTAATTTATATAGCGCTTCTATCCATGCTATTTTAGCATGCTCAGTGCGCTCTAGAAGACTATTAATCTGTGAGAGGTTTTCACTGCTGCCGGTTAAGCGCATGTGATAACAACTCAATATTAACGTCATCTAGTCCCAGAACTCCTGTAGGGCGACAGGGATCTGCCGGTGGCGGGGCTCGAACCCGCGACGTGTCAAGTGGTTTTATTGATTGACAGTCTGGTGAGCTAACCGCTAGGCCAGCCGGCTTCACAATTGCTTGAAGCTTAGGACAAACACCAGGAGTTCTAAGTGGGTGAAAACGAAAATTGTTTTCAGTGTGTCCAGTAGTGACTTCTGACCACTCTGGCTCTCTAGTTAGATCAGTGTTAGGCCTATCATTTTGACTGAAATTTATGTCTAGGGGAGAGGGGGCACGTTGATACACATTTTACATTTGTGTACATTAATTGCAAACCATTATATTTAGAGTGGATATAAATACGTTTATTTGTTCCCCTAGGTGTCCTTCATCTTTTTATCTACAAATTGTATCCATTTGAAAATATTTAAAATAAATAAAGCTCTAAAAGCAATGTAAAATAATTTGTATCAACATGCCCCGTCCAGGGGCAAGATGATACACATTATGGGAAAGCTGATACATTGAATAAAATTTAATAATTACACTAATACAGTGACAATTTAACAAAGTAAACAACCCAAAACTATTATTTTATTGTTTATTTTATTATTTAGAACAATTTTGGTCAATAAAACTTCTATCGTATCCCCATGTTGGGACTTTCTTTTACATCTTCGCACCATCTGAAATTACAAACAATTAAAAACAAATTAATGTCCCTGGTAATTTAATACAGTTAAACTAAATTAAAAAATCGCAATAATCGTAAAATAATATGATAAATAATAGTTAAATAGTAATGTATTTAATTAAACCTTTTTATTAGATGCCTGTATAAGGCCTAAGCATTAAACTTAAACCCCTAGGCTAGTTCTAATAAATAGGAATAACACTAGCTAGACATAAAAAGAAAAGCAAAAATAAATGAAAATGATTTAAATGTAAGCTAAACTCAATGAACCTAACAATCTAATTAAATATAAATACATTTTTGTAAAAAAAATAATTTGTTCTGTGTTTAAATGCTACTCCAAATGGGTAAATAGGTAACCGTATATTGTATCACTGTGCCCCGAAACGGCTGTATCAACTTGCCTCACTACACCACATTGCATTATATCGACTGCATTAAAAACAAAACGCAAAAAACATAATCGTGATTTAAATAAAAGTATTCAGGAATCCCCATTTAACCTAAATAAAAAGATGATAAAATAAAAGTACTTACCGTGTCTGTGAAATCTCTTACGTGATAGTAAGTCAATATTTTTCAAAAGTCGCTGAAATTTCAATTTTCCTCACAGTATTATCAATTTTGATACGAGCGAAGCCATTTTTATATCGAAAGTAGGGGAAGTAGAAAGCTATTTCCCGTACTAACTCTTCTGCGCATACGTAGTATGCTGTAAAAAACAATTTGTATCAACCTGCCCCCGTATCAACCTGCCCCCCTCTCCCCTAAGCCTACTGTAACAGTAGGACTAGGACTAGGTGAACTAGATGTAGTCCCCTGCTTGCATTTCCCTTTCCCCTTACCTTTACCTTTCCCCTTCCCTTTACCAGGGCCAGGGAATAACTTAGGCCTTTTTTTGACCGGAGGAATATATTCCTCATCACTGCTATCCTCAAATAACAAGTTTTCATCAAAGTCCTCATCTACAATTCAACATTATAATTGTTTTCAAACGAATCTAAAGAATCGTCTAAACTCTAAACAAATCGATTTACTTGCCTCTTCTGCAGTCAAGCAGCGAGTTCCCGAACGACCAGACCTAGCAGTAGTATCGGTAGAACTAGTGGAAGCCATTAGAATCAGCTGATATTTGTTTACAAATTTTAATCGCTGTTAAAGCGAGTAACAACTAAGAAAATTTCGGAAATAAACACAAGAAAATTCACAACAAAGGAAGTGGAAACTCTTATGAATAAAAATATTTAAAAGCTATAAATAAAATAGTTGAATATAAAAGCTGAAACACCGAGGGTATGGAACAAACCATTGGTGACGCAGAGAGTGGCTAAACCTATTCAGCCGAAATCGCTGTGACGCAGAGAGTGGCTAAACGTATTCAGCCGAGATCGCTGTGACGCAGAGAGTGGCTAAACGTATTCAGCCGAAATCGCTGTGATGCAGAGAGTGGCTAAACGTATTCAGCCGAAATCGCCGTGACGCATAGAGTGGCTAAACGTATTCAGCCGAGATCGCTGTGACGCAGAGAGTGGCTAAACGTATTCTGCCGAAATCGCTGTGACGCAAAGAGTGGCTAAAGGTATTCTGCCGAAATCACTGTGACGTAGAGAGTGGCTAAACGTATTCAGCTGATATCGCTGTGACGCATAGAGTGGCTAAACGTATTCAGCCAAAATCGCTGTGACGCAGAAAGTGGCTAAACGTATTCAGCCGAAATCGCTTTGATGCAGCGAGTGGCTAAACGTATTCAGGCGAAATCGCTGTGACGCAGAGAGTGGCTAAACGTATTCAGCCGAAATCGCTGTGACGCAGAGATGGGCTAAACGTATTCAGCCGAAATTGCTGTGACGCAGAAAGTGGCTAAACGTATTCAGCCGAAATCGCTGTGACGCAGATAATGGCTAAACGTATTCAGCCGAAATCGCTGTGACGCAGAGAGTGGCTAAACGTATTCAGCCGAAATCGCTGTGACGCAGAGAGTGGCTAAACGTATTCAGCCGAAATCGCTGTGACGCAGAGAGTGGCTAAACGTATTCAGCCGAAATCGCTATGACGCAGAGAGTGGCTAAACGTATTCAGCCGAAATTGCTGTGACGCAGAGTGTGGCTAAACGTATACAGCCGAAATCGACTTGACGCAGAGAGTGGCTAAACGTATTCAGCCGAAATCGCTGTGACGCAGAGAGTGGCTAAACGTATTCGGCCGAAATCGCTGTGACGCAGAGAGTGGCTAAACGTATTCAGCCGAAATCGCTGTGACGCAGGGTGCGGCGAAATGTATTCATTGGGTTAAGCGAAAATTCAGCACCCCTAACACCCCCTAGGAAAATATTGCTGGTTTCGCCGCTGCGCCAGGGGATAATATATAACTGAAAAAAACTATTTTTCAAATATTTTATGGGGGACTTAACCCTCCTCAGGTCCACACGTGACTTCGCCCCTGCCCTGGTTTATATATTAATTGAATAATTATAATACAAGACATGTGTCAATCATCATGTTTGGGTTTGGAGAGATTGATTCTTTAAATAATATTGATCATTGTTTTGTAATGATATATATTTATAGTTTTCCTGTAAAAGAAAAGGGAATTACGGGGAAATTATAAAAATTACATAATCTAACAACGATTGAATGAGAATATATACTCGTAATTAAAAAACGTTGGCTTCAAAATTGTATTTATAAGTTGAAAATAATTGAATCTTGAAGTAACGTTGCTTTACACTCAAAAACTTGATACAAATTTTCATTATAAATGCTTCTTACCCCGATTGTTTTGTAAACGGGTAATCCCATATGTTCCCTCCAAAAATTAAATCAGCGTATGTGCCTATAGTTAAGATTCCTTTTGTGACTTGTGACATTAAAATGTGTGGCTAGGCACAATGTTTGTAGATTAAATTTCCATGTATTATTTTGTCGAAATTCTCTAGGGTAAAATAAGTAAGTATTTACACGAAAAACGAGTGTTCTACATTTTTACGTGCATGTAGGCCCATGTGAGCCATGTCTTTTTATTGTGGTTGTAGGCAAGTTGTAGGCTACGCGTGCTTTTCTTATTTTCTATTATTGCTGAACAATTACTGTGTAGGATACCTACGGGGACGTCCATTAATTATGTCAAAATCTTTAGGCATATTTTACCTCCCTCCTCCCCCTTGTCATCAATTGTCAAGCTTTCAGAGACCCGCTCCCTCTCTAAAATTATGTCAACTATTGTTTACCCTCACCCCCCCCTCAATGTTAACAAACACAATTGTAGCCTATATGTTTTTTTATGTTTACAATAGAATTTCGATTGATATAATTAGTTTTAATAAATTGTAAAGCTTGTTTAGCATATTTCAAATTGACTATAGGCCTAGCTCTTAAAAGGCGTAACCATGAGAGAAAAGTGTAACAAGGTGCCTCCAATCCGAATTTTTTTTTTTTTTTACAATAGCCTAGATATCTATTTATTGTCCTTTTTTCTTCTTATTTTTATAGAAATATTTAATGAATCTAATTTAACGTTTTATTATTGATATTTTTATTTAATGTTAGTTTTTCAATAGTTTATGGGGAAACTATGCACCATATATATGTGAATTAGCCTTTTTATGTCCACTATATGTTTACTATTCACACTTGCATTATTGTCCATACTTTATACAAACCGTTGCTTTCCATGTTCCACTACTTCTGCTTTTTGCCACCACCACCTTGCAATCCTGGCTACGTTAGGCCTACTCATAATTATAAATCTTTACCTAAAACACAATTTTCCAGAAAATTAGAAATAAAAACTTTGAAATTATGAAATAAATTTATTTAATCGACTTAATTGTAACGTTTTACCTATTATAAAGTATTTAGGAGAAATATATTAGTTTAGGCCTAGATATCAGAAAAAAAGGTTCACAGTCACTTAATCCCCAGACACTTAATGAAGTTAATCCCCAAAATAGGAAAGGGGAGAGGGAGGGGTTGAAAAGATATGATTATTGTTTACATGAGGGAGAAGGGGGGTGGTATTGATAAGTAGACATAGACAATTTTACTTTTCATGATAAATGTAATATTTTAAAAAAATGAAGATTGTCGAGTGTTTATATGGCATACACTCAATGCCCCCCACAAGCATCAGATATTAAACTTTTACTTTATGGCCGATTTCGTTGCCCATAGGCCTTCAGTTGAATACAGCTGAATATGGGGGAAGCAGAGCCCACACAAGCCTATGTAGAGCCCTAGGACAAAAGTTTCAGAGACGTCCCTTGCATACTGTTACTGCTTTGTTTAGTGCTGAATTTAGACTATATTTGTCGCCTCTGGGCATATGCCCCCCCCTCTGCCCCATCTTTGTGAGGGCACTGGGGGGAAGGGGTGATTTTGCAAAGTACGTGTGCTTGTAGGTGTGTGTGTGGCGGAGGGGGGGGCACAACAGTAGCAGGAGGGTAATATAAGCTGTTTTTTTTTTAATTAGGAATGAGAAACTATTGAACAACTAACATAGTCTCAAAATATTAATAGTTCAACGTAATATTTTATTTTTTAAATATTTCTATAAACATAATAATAGGAAGCAAAAAGAAAAAAAAAGAAATAAATATATTGATAAAATCCTCGGATTGGAAAAAAATGTGGAGGCACCTTGTTACGCCCCCCCCCCCCCCCAGCTCCCTTGTGGCTACGCCTATGAGAGCTATAATCAATTCGAGATCTGTTAAAAAGTATTAAAACGATCTTAAAATTAAGTAAATTTTTTCAATCTCAATTCTATTTTATTTTTTTATCCAAAGTGTTAAATTGTATTAATTACTTATTATTGTGTGTGTGTGTGTGGGGGGGGGGGGTGTAAACAATTGTTGACGTAATTAATCGACGTTCCATATTTAAAAAAATAGTAATAACAATTTTAGATCGAAAGATACTATATGCATTTTTTAACAACTCTTTTTTTTTTTCAGTCATGCCTTTCAAGTGTGGAAAGTTAAAACCAAATGACTACAGATGCATCCAATCCAATTTTACGTATTTAAAGGAAAACGTAGATGCCACTGATATTACAGATAAATTGTTTGAAGCTGACGTTCTGACGGAAGATGACTTGGACAATATTAAGTCAAAGCCAACTAGGATCGAAAGAACTGATACACTTTTGTGGCTTATATTAAATAGTGGCCCTGGCAAATCTTTTAACATCTTCCTGAAGTCCTTAAAGGCTAAATATCCAGAAGTAGAACGGAAACTGCGATCATATGGTGAGTCGAGTCTCTTTGTGAATTCTAACGGAAAGCGTAACGTGAAATAGTTTAAAACCACTCCTATGCAAAAATAATCAATATTGTATTATAATTGTCATCATTTCGATGCAATCCTTTCCCGCCATTTGGGCTGCAGTAGGAAAGTAAGGCGCCCGGAGACCCCCCCACCCATATATTATTTGTTAATATTTCGGGCGTGTCATCAGCGCCCCTCTTCATGTGACGTTCGCTGCGCCGCGCGGAGCGGGCGTCATCAATTTGCGCACCCATTACTGCGACATTGCCCTAGCCGGCCCCTAGCCCATCAAAAACAAAATAAAAACAAAGTAAAAGAAGAAAAGACATTAACAAGAAAAGCAATGCGCCATGTTAGGGGGTGTCCATTAATTACTCCAATTTTTAGGCACCTTTCTATCTCCCCCTTCCAGTCAACAATTTTTAGACTTTGAGAGATCCCCCTTAAAAAATTATGTCAACATTTTGTTTATTCTCCCCCCCCCCCCCCACACACACACGCACCAAAAAGTAACACAATTTTATCCGCTGGGTTTTATGTTTAAATTATAATTTCAATTTAAAGGTCAACAATTAATTTAAAAAAAAACAATATTTAAAAAATGTGTTCAAGAGATTTCAAATGACCTTAACTCTCATAGGCGCAGAGGTGTAACAAGGTGCTACCTCGGCCCCTCTCCCACATTTTTTGTCCAACCCAAGGGTTTAACAATATTTATTTCTCTTTGTTATGTCAATTACTATTTCCATGTTAATATATCTAATTTTACGTTTCAGCATTTTGATTGTGCAAAGACTCGCAATCCTGACTACGCCACTGATATAATAGTACACATATATATCTCATACATTTCTTTTCCAGAAAATTATAATTTATTTAGACTTGGAGACTACGAAATGTATCTATGTAATCGACCTACTTTATTGAACGTTTGAAATGCAACTATTATAATGTAGTTATCTTTGTTTATATAATATTGTAAATTATTTAGAAATTCCACTATTTCCACCCTCATACATGCTTAAATAATTTTCACAATCACCCCCCCCCCCCGCCCCCCCCCCCTTTCTTTTATTCTGGGTACATTCCCCCAAACCCCCCTCGCTCCCGCCGTCATTCCGGCTCCTCAAACTTACCCTTTTGTTTTCATTTTATGCATATCAAAATAGAGCGGCTAGGCCTATAGGTCAGTTTACGTTGAATCTATAATTAAGTAGCAGGCAGTGAACGGGCAATTAAAAATGTGTTATACAATCTCACAACTTATTTCCATTAGTTATAGGCTATTTCATAAATTTACTATAAAAAAGTAACATTTTTGACGTCAACCTATCTTGACCTCCCTCCTTCCATGTCAACAATTGTCTAGCTTTTCCTTGATTTTGTTGACATAATTAATGGACAACCTCTAACTTTTATAACGATGCAAAGTCGCAATGATTAATATTTTTGGTCCAAATCTAGGCATGCTATTTTTATATTAAAATGTTGAAAATAAATGATGTCTGGGCGGATACTTATTAAGAGCGATATTTGTATGGGTAGATATTTAGCACAATATAATAGACAGATAGTTTAATATATACTTAGATTTATAAATGATTACGTAAAGAGATAAACTTAAAAAAAAGAAGAAACAAAAATTACTGATGTTTTGTTTCGTTTAAACTTTTTCTATTCTTTAGATCCTCAAATGATTTCTACATATTCCAACTCTGATAATGAGGTATTGTCACATTTATTTGCTTTGTTTTTGGGAGTGAGAGAAGCAATTTAAATTGAGTAGTTTATCTCAACACTATGTTAGTGAGCAGTATATAAATAGCACATGTCATTTAACAACCTCATCACGCTTAGATATTATTTCAGAATAAAAAGGTTTCAAATAAAAACTATATGTTTTATATACCAACCAAATAGTTAAGAAACTAAATAAGAGGTTTGCATTCGCTTTCAAAGCATACTAATACTAATGTAGCAAGTATCACCACATTGTCCTTTTTTTTAGAATAGAAACACACCTAAATGTGGACTACTGTTGTCACTTTAAGCAAAGTCAAAGATTTGAAACAAAAATCGTACAGAACCCTCAACTTCCTAAATAAGACATTGACTTATTAGCTAGTAAGCTAACAAATATGACATCTATAGACCGTGAGAAATTAAGCCGAATATTAAATAATTACCTGAATATTTACCAAATAACAAATGTTATTAGAACAGGGATTGTAAACGTTCAAACGGTAATAAATGTAGAGCTTAATGGTGTCTAAATCTGAGACAGACCAGAAAAACGTTGCAATGTTGGAATCCAATTCTTAACATCGTTCGTTTACAAACATGTTTAATGTTCTTAATGCTACAAACTATAAAATATACTTTTTTATGCCAGATTAATTAATTTAATCGTTCGTAAGCACTTTATACAAACATACATTCAAAAGTTCATTAGATATATATAGATATATTATATATATATATATATATATATATATATATATATATATATATATATATATATATATATATATATATATGTAGAATGTTGATTTATACTAGCTTGTTTTTCCCTTTAAATAGATGTTTCAGTGCAGCATTACTTTTAAAACTAATATCAATGACAGAAGAGCTAATGGTAAGTGTAATACATCATTACATGTATACGTCAGTTAAACAAATTTAAAAAAAAGTCTATAAGCCTACATTTAACTTAATATAATCACCGTATATTATGAAGTTTATGATGACGAGCATGAATTTGAAAAATATATTGCATGAAATAAAGTAATGAATTGTGATATTGCTCCGCAGGTCAAAATAGTGATTTAAAAATCAATAAATTGACAAGTAATTGCCCGAAAAAAGAATTTCACAACAAGTTCATTCCTTTTAACAAATTAAGCATTAATCATTTTGATGATCCGTTCAAGCATCAAGAATTTGTCAACTTGACCCAGGCACTTGGGAATTTGGTGGTAAAATTGAAATTAAGCAAAAGAAGCTCAGCGAGATATAACTGTGCGCCTGGATTATTGTGTGGCACGGGCAGAATAACATTTTCCAAACCCATAAAGGGAACACAATTCAGACATTGTATGTGTAAGAAATGTGAGCAAAGCCAAAGCCCACAGACCGAGTGGGGTGAAATAAGTGTTGCACACGTTGTTTTCTCTCAGATAGAAGCCGAGAATTTGATCTGCATTCTCCGATACAATAAAGAAGACT
Organism: Anisus vortex; assembly: GCA_949126835.1. Classification (NCBI taxonomy): domain Eukaryota; kingdom Metazoa; phylum Mollusca; class Gastropoda; family Planorbidae; genus Anisus; species Anisus vortex. Next base: position 22,146,336 of record OX421509.1, on the reverse strand, counting down.
CAGAAAACACAGTTTCTATTGAAGGTTTGAGAATTTCATATGTGAATGAGGAACATGACAGAAGCCAGGTCATTTTCGTGACACACGATATGGACTTGGTGAAAACTCTTATGAAGAGCATCTATTTATTTAGAAACAAGCATCAACTTGTGTATGAAAAATATAAATCATTCCCAAACAACAATTTAGCCATCTTGGTTTCGCACCCTCACGGTTGGCCTAAGCAGGTTTCTTTAGGAACGTATGAAAGAAATGAGCTAGATCACGACAAGACCAATAGTAAAGTTTACACCTACTACACCTATGATCTTCAAAGTTGTCACGGGAGCGTCGGTGCCCCTGTCTACTTCTTGGGAAAAAAGGATGTGTGGTCCATGCACCCTCACAGTGGAAGCCTATTTGATGGAGATAGATTTCAAGGGACAAGCGCAATAGATTACGAACATGTTTAACGCTTTTCGTGCCCATTGACAATAGGTCGTTGACTTAAATTTATGTACGGTAATATTTTTTTGTTGTTGTGCTTTTTATAATATCTAATTGGAGACCAACTCTTCTTGCTTCCCTGCTAGCTTGTTTACATTCGATTTTCTAGAAATCGTAACTTTATTTGATATATTTCTGTTGAATCTTTTCTTACTCGAGGGGATGCTAAACCCCATAGATTGTCAGGCTAATAAGTAGATCAACTATTATTCCAAATTTTTTGTATGAAAAATAACTTTTTAATTACTTTGAATTATTTGAATATGTTTTTCAGTTTATTTTATAAATAACGTATTCGATATTTGTGTTTGATGTCTGTGTAAACTATAACAATATATAAATGTACCATAAAAAAGATACTCTTAAGCTGACACGAACATTAAAAATGTGTATTATAGCTATGTAGCTAGATGGAATATTTCCCAAATGTAAGATGCATTCGGATCATAAATTCTTAAACGTTTTGTGAAAAAGCAGAAATAATACCAGCTGCTAAGATCATAATATAGTAGCATGATAAGCTTAGTTTACGAGCTCACTTTTTTTTTCATACTAAAATATTTCATATTAATGACTAAAATATATTCTTTATTTTAATATTTTTTCGTCTTCTGTATCATATTATGTCCTGTCCAATTTTTCTTTAATTTAAAATGAAATACATTTTTCTAGCCAACTGCTATTAAAATTTTCCGAAAAAGAAATGGATCTAGAACAGGGGTCGGCAACCTTTTGAGACGGAAGAGCCAAAACTTACAATTTACAAAATTTTCCAGTTTTTAAAGAGCCACTAAAATTTTTGCTTCAATATTAGGGTATTTGATTAGGATTAGGTAGATACATTTGATTTTTCTTCTTCTTTTTATACATTACAGACGCTCCTTCTATAAAGACGATTATTGCGTCCTACGCTCATCCATGGTCCGAGTCTAGTCTTGCATTTGTATTAATGTTTTAAATTATGTTAAGTTACTAGTTACTAGGCAACCCATTCCATGCCCGAATGCCACTCGGGAAGAAAGAGTACTTATATGCATTTTTTATTCTAAAATAAAAAGCTTTAAATATGAAAAAATATGTATTCATCTAAAAACATACAAATATTTTACACAAAATATATTAAAGTATTTTAGCTAGCTCTGTTAGAGCAATAAAATCAGTAATCAAAAAATATAATTATAATTATTGACTAATAGATAGCTAAAAAAAGTTACATAAAAGGAAGCATTGGCCTTGCATGCCATTTGAAAGTTTGGTGAAATCTGGCTATTAACGTTTTGTTTTCTGTTTCAAGCCTCTAGATTTGTATTTGTTAGTTGGCTTCTTACTTTACTTTTTATTATATTCATGCAAGAGAACGCTTGCTCGCACGAATATGTTGTCCCAAAATCGTCAGCACTCCAATAAATGCTAACTTCTTTACCTCACTGTAACATTCTGGAAGACTAATCCATGCGTCAAATATGAGTGCCTCAACTCGCGGCATTTCTTTTAGAGCAATCCAGTTGTGCAGCGTAACGTGCATTTCTTTTCTGGACCTCCAACTAGCACCGTGCTCAAAGGAAGACTCACTGAAGACAGAACATTTCCGTCCGCTGGGTTGCTGCATGGATGGGTGGTAATAGGCCTAGTTACTAGTTGTCCGTCTATTCTCTACTCCACCTATTCTCAATGTTCTCTTTGAGTGTTTTTATCCTGTTTACAGTATTTTTTATTTTTTTATTTTATTGCACTATAATATTTTTTTTAATGAAATTTGAAAATAAAATAATATAATTATTTATATTTGCGCATGGAACTGGCGAGCCGCAGCATGACATCGAAAGTGCCGCATGCGGCTCGCGAGACGCAGGTTGCCGACCCCTGATCTAGAACGTTATCAAATCTACGGGATCGTAAACATGAAAACACCTTTGGCAAAAAAACTTTAAATCTTAATTTATACAAAAGTAGTATTAAAGTGTAAGGTCACATGTCTAATCGAAGACTATAATAAGATAGACTGATTTATGCTATATGGCGTTTGCAATCACGTGACCAAATCGCTATATTTGATGACTCGAAAACTACTGTTTTGGAAATATCCGATCACAAACTGAATTATAGACTTACGGTTCAGTAATTCGCTTTGATCTTATCCATGGAAAACTATGGCTATCCTAGTTGCCAGATATTGTCGGAGAATTTATAGGAATATTAAAGGTGAATTAAAACTTGTAAACAATGTATTTGTAAAAGGAAATGTTTTCATTTTTAAATTTCATCGTTTCACTATTTTTCATGTTAACAGTAGAAAGGGCTCTGATATAATATAAGATTAGATCTAAAATAAGATTAAAATCGAAAATTGTAGACAGCGGAATTCTGTTGGACAGCGCACGGAAAACACAAGTTTTATAAGCTCTAAAATAGAGAAAGCGGTCCATCTTATAATAGTCTTTGGTCTAACAAAAGATTGTGTTTTTTAAAGGGAACTCCATTTTATTCAAATTGTACTGTTAGGTTATTTAAGCTAATCTTTTCAATATTTGTACAATATTCTATTGTTTGCAAAAGATTCTTTGTTATTATATTCTTCATTTTCTTTGTATTTAACTTGCATTTTCCAACAAAACAATATGAATATTTTTTAAATAATTAAACAACACCCAAAATATTTTATTTTCGCTAAAATCTTTAACATGTGTTTTTTGTTTCGAAAATTTGATCCTCTGCCAACCACAAAGTAAAAAATAATAAACAACCACAAAGAGCAAAATCGATTTTTATACACAAAAGTTGTATATGTATTATATATAATAGAAATATAATTTTGTTTTATGTGTATTTATTATTTTTATAATTCTGTTTATAGGCCTATATTTGTTATCCTTTTTCAAAAGTCGGGAATCAGGAGGTGGAAGTTAGGCCTAAGTAGGCCGAAGTCATGGTTTTAAATTTAAGAAATGACGATTCTAATGATGATAATTAATTCTTTATTGAATTACTCAGAATTACTGAGATAAATAAAACATAAATATAGTTTGCTTTAATTGTCTTTGTTTTCCATGTAATAATTTCTGATGCAACTTTTCCTTCAAAATTAAAAGCAATACAGAGTGTAATTTTCTGGTTCACCATGTTGTCTGTTGATTGTTATTTTCTACATGTTTAGGACTTTTTGACCTTAAAAAGAAAGTAACAAAAGTATAATCTACCATCGTATGTCAGTTCTTAATTTTTTAAAAATATTATTGGTGTCATATTTATTACTATTAGTTTGATATCAGACACTATCACAACTGTTTCTGAGCTCAAGCGTTCTGCTGACGTACTGAACATTCTGAATATTAATCTTAATAAAGACTATGGTTAGTTCCAGGATCTGAAGGGTGTCTCTGAGCCTACCCAGCTCTAATGGGTACCTGAAATTCGTTAGGGAAAAGAAACGGGGGGGGGGGGGGGGGGCTGGGCATTGTGGGCTTTGTGCTGGTCATACAATCTCCCAGTTTGCCGTGGCAAGATAATTTTGTGAACAATGCTTCTTATACTCTAAAGAACACTCTTATATTACCCTTTCTAAATACTTATAATTTATAAATATTTATAAATAGTATATTTATGGCTTAGAGATAATGTGCATTTTTATAATTTCTAAATATTTCCAGTACGCGTTTCACTTCGCATTTTCCAGGATTATCTATTCTATCATTGTTTGCACATTAAAAATATATAAACAACGCAGAAGTACAATGGTAGTTGTTTTTTAGCAGAGTGTTAAATAATTTACTTATCATCGACCGGTGCAGACTAATTGAATTATTGTAAATAAGTTAAAGTATTAAAAAAGTATAAAATCCTTCTTTAACTCTTTCAATACGTAAAATCAAACCTAGCCATAATGTTCCGGCATACAGTATGGCTAAACGTATAGAAAGAGTTAAACGAGTAAGGGCCTACAATTCTTACACATATCATCTCCAAGCCTTTATTAAATATAAATAGGCCTGTATAATTCAAAATGAATTATCGTTATAATTTTAAATATACAATTTGAAAATTATTTAAACAGCCTACACATACACATATAGGTATATATGGGGCACGTTGGCCGAACGGAAGCGCGTTCGACGGGCGATCTGAAGGTTCTGGGTTCAAATCCTGGTGCAGGCTAGAATTTTGCCCCGGGACTTGTGGGTGCCCTAAGTCTACCCTGCTCTGATGGGTACCTGACACAAGTTGGGGTAAATTAAAGGCGGCGGGGCACTGTGCTGGCCACACCTTCCCTCGTATGCCGTGGCCACAGAAACTGGTGAACGCTACTTCATCAGCCCTATCATCAGATTGGTTTGAAAGATACTTTTACTTATACATAATTTAAATAAACAACCTCTAAATAAAATAAAAAATGTCGTACACATTCCTTATATGCATTATATTTTTCTTCTTTTCATTGACTGTGTCCAACCCAAATAATAATAAAGAAGCTTTTAAATGAAACTATCATTAAAAACTAAGTCAAAAGTATTGACTATAATTTTTATTTAGAAAAAGCGCAGGATTGAATTTTTTTGTACACATACACCTTCTGATGATTTAGCCCTTTGCCACCTAAATAGTAAGAAAAAATAACAAAACCGAAGTTAATATTAAGGCACATGAGACATAAACAAGAATAACAATCTAATAATCACTGAAAACTTATGACCGTAGTTATATTATACTGTCTATAGCCTAGTTATAACCAAAACAAACGCGATGAGTTTATTAAATAATAAAAAGAGTACGAAGCCAATTGAAGTAATATAATATTATGTTGTTAATATACATTTTTCATTTTCCTGCCAAAGAATTAGCGATTAGTAACAGGCAAAGAAATTCAGAAAGCGAAAAGGCGCAGTAATTACACAAAGTACGGTTAATCTTGTAAAATCAATAACGATTTAACCATGCGAAAAAAAATTTGACAAAAAAGTTTTTGTGGGATCCGGGTGGGGGTATATGGGTATGGAATAGGGTATATGGCTGAAAGTTTGATAGAAAATGGGTCAATTGCCCTTCAGAACTTCAGCACGGCAGAAACATACATACAAACATACATAAGTAAAAAATTTTTCATGCATACATACATACAAACATACATAAATAATACATTTACACATGCATACATACATACAAACATACATAAATAATACATTTATACATGCATACATACATACAAACATACATAAATAATACATGCATACATACATACAAACATACATAAATAATACATTTATACATGCATACATACATACAAACATACATAAATAATACATGCATCATCATCATCATCATTGGCTCCATAGTCTCGAAAGACGATAATACATGCATACATACATACAAACATACATAAATAATACATTTATACATGCATACTGTCATATATATTGTTTTTCCAAGAATTGGAACACGCAATGTTTATTCTTCTTCCCCCTCTTTTTTTCTCATTAAAACAGGATTTTGTGGGCGGGGCTTAGGCTTCCGATCGACTGGCGTTTAGTGTGAAGACAAATGATTCTACTTAATGCTGAGATTCTGTGTTGATCTCAAATTCTCAGGGTCTGGGAACGACTCATTATTTAATAGGGGAAGTTCCTATCGTTTTGTTATGAGTTTTGTAATGTTACCATGATTTTCACCCCTACTGGTAGTGGGTCTGTCCCTTGCACCACTCGGATAGTATTTAATGATTTGTTTTGTCTGAAAGACAGATAGAGTTTCAAAATATGTTCCTTTGAGAACGTTTGTGTTTGCACTATTTTATTCTAACTGTACATAATAGATATATTGTATATATTGAACATATCACCTGAAATAAACTATCAACAACAGTTACACTGAAGCTTCCTTGTCAAGTTACTATTCTATTGTGTTGTATACATTACTATAAGATTTATCTACTACTCTAATGTCCAAGAAAGGACATGTTGGAATACAAATACTGAGTTGGCGCCCAGGACTATAAGAAGAGTTCGTGTAATACTGAAACATAAATACTAATAATTAAAGTCTCCCCTAGGACTAACGAGAATTATCAGCAAGATCTACACAGCTCTGGCCACAGGGGGATTGTGGACGTAACAAAATTTGGTGGTCTCGCACGGTATATTTGAGTTCTACTTTTCCTGACCTAGGATTAACAAAATTTGGTGGTCTCGTTCGGTATATTTGAGTTCTACTTTTCCTGATCTAGGATTGGAAAAAATTTGTTGATCTCGTCTGGAAAATTTTTCCTGACCTAGAAATATTTTGTGACATTAGTAGTACTGAGAGCGGCATATTTGTGTTTCGTTGTCTAGGACTGTGAAACTATTCTTTTTAAAAAAGAGGAGAGAACTGGTTTGTGTATTTATTCCTTGGGAAGTGTGAAGATTCCACGAAGTGTGTAATATTATATTGTGCAAATTTCTGGACAAATCGTAAGTTGGAACTTTATATTTTATTATACAATATATACTACTCTACTATCACAAATATTTCGAACGCTATACTATGGCTTCGAATATATCAAGTGAGGAACTTAATGCCATGTCATTTGCTGAACTAAAAGAATTAGCTGAGTCCTTTGGGATTGAGGCAGGACAGGCAAGACCTAATCGTAATCGTTTGATCAAAGAAATTATGACATGTTTGAACGGGCAGAATGCCATGAACACTGGTAATGTAAATAAAGTGGGACAGAACGATATCAATGAAGGTTATGTAGCTCCCAGTGGGGGCGAGGTAATTACCCACGGAGACGAGGTAAGAAATATGTCATCTAGATCATCAAACAATGATGAAGATGAAGGGCTTAGTGAAAACCTAAAATTCCAATTAGCTATGAAGAGAATGGAATTGGAAAGAATGAGGATAGAAACTGAAAGAGAAAATGAAAGAATTAGGATAGAAACTGAAAGGGAAAATGAAAGAATTAGGATTGAAAGCAGAGAAAGGATAGAGATGGCACGCAGGAACAGACCTGACCATCGTAGGGACAGCAATGGTATGGATATTAGCGCAATGAAGCAACACTTGCCTATATTCAGAGAAGAAGATGTTCAAGATTTCTTTTTGCTTTTTGAGAGGATAGCTGTAGATTATCAGTTCCCTGACGATAAGATGGCTTTATTGTTAAGGTCAACTCTTAACAAAGGAAAAGCATTGGACGTAGTGTTGAGTTTAACACCCGAGGAAATAAATGACTATGAAGTGATCAAAGATAGGGTGCTAAAAAGTTATTCCCTGACACCAGAAAAATATAGAAAGTGTTGATGTCCTATTATTATTATTGGACTATCAAACATTACCACCAGTCTTCTCAGAGTATTTGAGTTGCAGTAGCTGAATTATTTGATTGATTTGAACATCAAAATGGACGACATCACCACAATATAAATTCCAAACTTGTAAATAATAAAAGAACGACTTATTGCAGCATATTATTTAATAACAATTCATTAACAGTTGACACTTCACATCCAATGAACAAATATAGCTTTATAGTATCAACATAATACACAATTTTATTTATTTCTCCTGAGTCTAAAATAATGCCTGCGTTCCTTGTGAGTTATGAGAAAAGACTGCCGACCGCATGGACAGTCACTTGACTATATCTACTTCCGCTATAGGTTTTCTTAATATCCAAAAATGGGTTTTATTTCGACTTTTTAATTATTAATATAGTTACTACCTATATATTATTTTATGGCTTCATAGCATACCCCCCAACCACAGAGAAAAAATAATAATTTATTATTATTTTTGATACGAAAAATGTTTACAATAATGGAAAAAAAATTATCTTAATCTTAATTAATGCATGTAATCATTCATTTAATAATACATAGAGAAAAAAAAAATTCATTTAATATATGTACAAACAATCAAAAAACATATTTATAAGCAGAAATATGACACAAAGAATAATGTCTAATGTTTATATGACAATTAGTCATAGACAACTATCCATAGGTATTGTCTAATCAACTTCAGTAATACTGAGATAAACTATTGGATATCAGTGATGTGTATCGATAATTATTATGCTAAATACTCATCAAGGCTGTCGAGATTATCTATTATCTTTATCTCACAAAATCTAAATAGATTCCATGAAAAAAAAATTTTTCATACAACATTTATTAGTTTATACACTAAGATTAATATAATACTAACCTCAGTTTCATATTTTTGCAATTGTCATTTTCATAATGGTAATTATGAATATATATCTTCACAATATTTATTTTGAATTGATATTCTTATTGATTCTTATTGATTCTTATTGATTATTATTGATTGATATTCTCAATAACATTACTTACAATGTAACATAATTATCTTCCATCTTAGTTTACAATAAAATATTACACAAATTATTCAAGTCTTCCCTTCAATTATATATTTATATTACACAGCTCATCTTCCTGTGAGTCTTATATGTATCATTTATTTATTGGCTTCAATGCTATCTTTAGTCTTACATGAATACAATACAATATTATCATCTAATGCTCTCTCTCTAGAGTCTCACATAGGTATTTAATTATTATATCATTCTTATTTCAATTTCTCTAATGCTTTTTTAAAGACTTACATAGGCATATTAATATTAACATATGGCATAACAGATTCACTGTTCAGAGGCCACAAAATTTATGTGCTTAACAGTCTTACCAAACTGTTCAGAGGCTACATAAAAAAAATTATTCCAACTGATAATCATTACTTTCATCAATTAGATTATTTTATACCAGTATCCATATTTACATATTTGTTCTTTACAAAAGAAAAAAAAATGTTATAATGTCATTATATCTGTTACTGAAAATATCATATCTTTTTCATAAATTTAGTTATTGCTATATATAATTTTATTGATTATACCTGAGTTTTTTTGCTAAAATTCCTTAGAATTTCACAGCATTTATTCAATGTTATTTTTCTATGTTCAGATTTACTAATATCATTGTCTGGTTTATTTTCAATTATCATATCATCTTCTGATTTATTTTCAATAACTTTGTTTTCTTCATCAGTTCTCAAATTGTTTAAATGAACAATTTTTTCTTTGTTATTAATGTTAACCTTGTAAAATACATCAGACAGCTTAAATATTATTTCAAAAGGTCCTCTCCATTCCATAGTATTGCCACTGCCAATTGGCAAATAAACAAGTACTTTATTACCAACTTCTAGTTTTCTCATGTTCTTATGAATATTTTCTTTGATATCAACTGCTATCTTGTAAAAAGGTTTATTTATGGTATCTGTCATTTGTATTGGAGCCTTATGTTTAGAATCTTTTTTATTATGTCTAAGACAGGTATCACAGCTTTTAATAAATGTTTTCAAATCTTTTTCCATTTTAGGCCACCAGAAATTCTTTTTGAGTTTACAAACTGTTTTCTTGCTACTCAAATGACCTGACAATGCATTGTTATGCGAATTTTGCATTACTTTGACAGTTAATGTTTTAGGTATAACTATTTGAGTTACATCTAATTTAGTGTCCTTTCTACAGAGAATTCCATTTATTATTTCAATGTTTTTATTTTTAACCTGACCTTTTTCAATTTCTGATACCATTTTAATTATGTATGGATCTTCTTTCTGTTCTTGTTTTAGAGTTAGCTCATCAAAAGGCATGTTTATTAAACTGATATTTTCTGTTTTTTTCATTTGGGTTTCCTTTTTATGAGGACTATCAATGTATGATAATATCTCACTCTTCATTTTAGTAAAATCAGATATTTGATTTTTAGCAATGTTGAATATTTGTTTATGACCTTCTAAATGTCTACATAATGAAATAGCATGTAATTCTTTTGGTACATTGTTTATTTCACATTGACTTTCAAATTTGCTTACATACTGTTCTAGTTTTTCTGTTCCATTCCATTTGGGAATAGGATTATCCTTTTCATTATTTATGGATAAGTCAATATTAGGTGTCTCATTGAGAATATTATTTTCTGACTTTCCTATGGTTTGTAAGAAATTAAAAGTTTGTAGAGCAGGGAAAAATTCTTGTTCTGGTAAATCTACTAACTTCTCATTTTGCAATAGAACAGGTTTCAAATTCAAGTCATTGGAATTTTCATTCATCCATTTTTGAAAAATGTCAAAACTATTATCATGTTTGACATTGAAAGAATTACCAATAACTAAAGGTGCAACACAGTTTTTCATTATGGCTGCCTCTGCTTTTCCAGTGAGCCAAGGACAATCAATGTCTATTATAGTGATAGGACATTTTATTGTGGAACCATTTGCAAGTTTTATTGTATCCACTCTTATTATATTGGTGGGTTTCTGATTTGGAATGATACTTTCATCTATGCATATTATACTACTTCCGGTGTCTCTTAGACAGTAAGTGGTCTTTCCTTCCACATAAGCAGGAAAAAGTATTAACTGACCCCTGTTTTCAAATATGACATTATTAGATTGAGATGTGGAATTGTTAAGTTTTCCTCTATTTCTTCCATTTTGGAAATTTGATTGAGGTCTGTTTTGAGTATTAGGAAAATCTTGTCTTCCAACATGTTGATTTGGCACATTGTTATTGGAAAAATTCTGATTTGGCATATTTCTGTTTCCAAAATTTGAAAAATTCTGATTTGGAAAGTTTATATTATCAAAATTAGAAAAATTTTGATTTGAAAAACCTCTATGATCAACATTTGATCTATTGAAGTTTGGATTGAAATTTCTACCTCTTGCATTGTTATTTCTGTAACAATATTCTGATGAATGGTTTGTACCATTGCAAAAAATACATCTATAATTATTAGATTTTGGTTGATTACCAAATTTTTTTCTATTGCCAAATTGATTATGTCTAGACCTAGGAGGTGAATAGCTCCTTCTTCTATGTTGAATTGTATTTACTGTTTGATTTTGTTTAGTCAGTTCTACATTAGGATGACTATCCTTAAAATTTGAGATTGCATCTATCAAACTCTCAACTGTCTTAACTTTTCTTTCCATAATGTGCGTAAACAATGGTTTAGAAGCTTGTTCTAATACTTTATCAACAACCATGATTTCTATAATCTCATTAGGATTTTTGGTATCTATTTTTACTAAGTCTAACCAGGTAAGTAAAAATGTTTTCACTTCAGACACAAAAGCTCTCGGTTCTATCTTGTCTGTTAAGATAAAGTTATGAAACTTTTGTCTGTAATAATCCTCAGAGTGAATAAAGAATTTGATTAATTGTTCTTTGATAATGGCATAATCAGTTATTTCTTTATCAATATGTGATAGTGCTTCCCTACCCTTATCTTTCAATTGTGGAATAAGGTGAATGTAATATTCTGAAATAGGAATCCCATATCCTTTACATGTTGCTTCAAACAAATTTAGAAAATCAACAATTTTCTCTTTTCCATCAAAAGGAGGCATTTTGAATCTAACACTATGTTTTGATTTTTCATTATTTGTTTGCTCAACTTTAGTATTTTGTAATTTAGCCAACTCCAATTCATGAGTTAATTTTAGTTGAGTTTCTTTCAACTGAGTTTCTCTTAACTCTTTTTCTTTATTCATTTCTAGTTCTTTCAATTCTTTTTCTTTATTCATTTCTAGTTCTTTCTGTTTTATTTCATTATCAAGTTCTTTTTGTTTTATTTCATGAGCCCTTAATTCTGCTCGCTCATCTCTTTCCTTATCTGCTAATTCTTTTTTCAATTGTTTAACTTTATTTTCAACAAATTCCTGATATTCTTTCTTATCAGTAATACCATATTTTTTTGCCAACAATTCAGCCTCATCATAGAGTAATTGAACCTTTGACTCCATTATTATTTATTATGAATGTCAAGATTTATTATATTATAGTACAGTACAATTATTATAATGCACTATTTTATAGTACAGCAATGTTTTATTCCTATACTGGATGGCAATATTTATTAAATACAGAATGAGCAGTCATATAATATCACAGCAACTTTTTTTTTTAATCCTATGCTGTAGTAAAATGTTTATAATTCAGAATGCAAAATGCTAGAATGTCAACAAGTATGCTAAGCCAAGACACATTTTCTATTATGGCTTGTTTATTTTATTATTATTAGCAATTTTATAGTAGAGTTTAAAGCAAGTGCAAGTCACTTTTTGCTATTGTGACTTATTATTACTATATAGGTTGCACAATTATTTTCCTCAAAGCAAAGTACAATCTTATTATTACCAATGGTTATACATATACAATATTATTATTATTATTGAGGATGGCATATAAGAATTAGATTAATGTTATCATAAGCCACTATGATATTATTCTTATGAGCAATTGAAATGGATGTAATTATTATCAGTATTGGAAGTACATTTTCATTAATGCCAATACACAATAATTTTACTATAATTAATAGCAATGTAAATTCTAGATAATATTATTACAGTAGCACTGCAAAGCACAATATTATTTTTATTTAGGTTATTTTACCTGTTATATTGTGAATATTTTGTACATTTGTAGTTACATGTATTAGATATCAATTATTATTTTGTTAATTGTAGTTACATGTATTTGGGCACTACTTAAATTATATAGTTATGAATGTGAATATTCATATTATTATTATCTAGGTGAACTTATTATTGTTAATGTTCTTACCATAGACCATTATACTCAGAGAGCAAAAACTAACCAATGCATATTAATGATATCTCAAAAAATACACAACAAAAAAAATTATATCAAGTAACAATAGAAAAAAAAAACACAATCACAATACACTAATGCTGCTTGGACCACAAATGATAGAGGAATTTTTGACAAAGAATCACAACATGTATAACATTGACAAGACTATAGTAATTTTACTTTAATAATTCTTAACAATAACAATCAAAGTCAAGAAAACTAACAGAAATAACCCTAACAAAGAATCATTTCTAATCAATCTCTTTTAAGAAATAGAAATAGATGATAGACAGAATAAGAATAGACAAGAGATTTATTTTAGAAAGTCCCGCCAACCAGAGCCCGCTTTATACATAAATAATACATATATATATATATAATTCATACGAATGAATGTAAAAAATATGATTAAATTAAAGATTACTTAATAATCCAAATGAAAACACATTCACTGTATGAAATTACTGCAATGTAAATCCAGAGTAGAAATCCAGAAGAAACTTAATTAATTATTTAATAATCCAATGAATGTTCACACTGTATCAAGTTGAGTTGCTTCAAGTTTCCACTTCAGTATGGTATAATCCAATTTTAGAATGAACACAAGAAAAAAATGTATACCATTACTTAAAATTAATGTCAATGTCTTTGGTATACAGATTAAATATTAATTATATTTAAAGTTATTTAATGTTATTTATTTATCTTCCGATAAGCACATCGGACTTCAACACATCAGATTTCAACACCTGGTCGTGTCACATCGGATTTGAACATAGGCTACATAAAATTCAACACATGGTTGTGTCACATCGGATTTGAACATAGGCTACATAAAATTCAACACATGGTTGTGTCACATCGGATTTGAACATATGGATATAGTTTAGGTTCCTTGTTAATAACATGTGGGAACGAAACTTTTTCCGGTTGCAAATATTAAATAATGATCTGCGTATAGTCACTTTTTTTCGATTTTTTGTATCGAATTTTTCAATGATGAAATATTTGTCATCGGTGTACAAACGTTATATTTTTTTAGAGCTATTATAGTGCTCAATCATATAAATAGTATATGTATTTGAAATAATTGACTCAGGCTTCAGTTTTGTTCAAAAACTGGTACTCACATAATTTTCCATGTGGTTTGTAGTACGTCTTCAAAAAGTTCAAAAAGTTTCGAATTTGAACATAATATTATATCCTTCAGCTTCTCTCTCCGTTAGCTGCCACCAAACCTGTTGATGTCCTTTTATTATTATTGGACTATCAAACATTACCACCAGTCTTCTCAGAGTATTTGAGTTGCAGTAGCTGAATTATTTGATTGATTTGAACATCAAAATGGACGACATCACCACAATATAAATTCCAAACTTGTAAATAATAAAAGAACGACTTATTGCAGCATATTATTTAATAACAATTCATTAACAGTTGACACTTCACATCCAATGAACAAATATAGCTTTATAGTATCAACATAATACACAATTTTATTTATTTCTCCTGAGTCTAAAATAATGCCTGCGTTCCTTGTGAGTTATGAGAAAAGACTGCCGACCGCATGGACAGTCACTTGACTATATCTACTTCCGCTATAGGTTTTCTTAATATCCAAAAATGGGTTTTATTTCGACTTTTTAATTATTAATATAGTTACTACCTATATATTATTTTATGGCTTCATAGCAGAAAGCTATTTAGAGACAGAAAGAAGGCATATGATCAAACTCATGCAGACTTTTTGAGACAAAAGGAGAAAATGTTAGAACAGTGGCTAAGGTCACAGAATGTAAGTGAGTTTGATAAACTCAAGAACCTAATATTGTTTGAGGAATTCAATGATTGTATTCGAGTGGATATTAAAACCCACATCTCAGACCGAGGGGTTGAAGATGTGCATGAAGCTGCTAGATTGGCAGATAACTATGCCATAATTCACGCCAGCATAAAGCCATATTATGCTGACAAACCCAAAGTGCACAAACCAGAGCCCAAGGAGGCTAATAAACCAAAAGAGACAAGTGAAAACAATAATAAGAACAGTGGTGTAAATAATAATAGTAACTTAGTTCATTTCAGGAAGCAGACAGATGTAAATAAAGCAAAGGTGGTATGTTTCAATAGCAAGAAAGAGGGCCACATGAAGAAAGATTGTTGGATCCTTACCAAGAAGCAAGGTGCTATTCTACACTGTGCCAAAGTGCAGAAAGACAGCAAGCAGACAGAAGAAGTGTGCAAAACAGGGTCAAGAAACTCAAAAGAAATGCGGCCGGCATCGCCCAAAGTTGTGGAGTCGATGGTTTTTGAGAACAGCCTATCTAAGGTAAAAGAGAATATCTGTACTCAATCTATTATGCTTTCAGAAGGCCGTGAGGAACAGATGGTTCCTGAAGTCCCGGAAGAGGACGACCTATCCGATTTTCGACCCTTTGTCTACAAGGGGACAGTGTCGACAGAAGTCGATGTACTCAGCAAGAAGAAAATACAGATATTACGTGACACGGGTTCTGCTGTCAGCGTGATCCTGGAGGGCAGTGTGCCGTTAACAGATGCCACCAGTACCGGTGAGTCTGTTGTGCTGAGAGGTGCTAGTATGGATGCTGTGGAAGCTCCACTGCACAGAATAAAACTCGAGTCGGATATTTTTACAGGCAACATCGTAGTGGGAGTGTGGCGCGCACTACCCGTCAAAGGCGTTTCCATGATATTAGGAAATGACATTATGGGCGGCAGAGTCACTGTCGAGCCCATGGTTAAAATGTTGGAGACAAAGATGGCGGAGGACAAAAACCTACGTCCTGCCAATGAACGCCCAACATGTGCACTGACAAGAGCAATGCAGGAAAAGAAGTCAGTAAAGACTCCTGCTACGCCGTGTAGTGCAACGAAAGATGTGTTTGTCTGTTCTGAAGACACACATGCGAATGAAACAGTGATAACAGAAACACCTGACATCGATTTAAGTGCTACGTTCTTTGCTGAACTAACAACTGGTGATGCTACGGAGAACGATAACATTTTGTCACCAAAGCAGAAATTGGTGAAAGAACAATTGAATGACGAAGTAATAATGCAACTCAGAATGAAAGCTGTTGATGAAAAGACTGCAGATGCAATGGCGGAATGTTTCTACATGAAAGATGAAGTGTTGATGAGAAAGTCGAAACCGCTCAACTCAGGTACAAACGAGTGGGACAGTATTCACTAGATTGTAATACCTAAGTGCTATCGTCAAGATATACTGCGTATGGCGCATGATCTTCCTTTCGCTAGTCACATGGGAGTCCGGAAAACGCACCACCGTATCCACCCTTACTTCTACTGGCCAGGACTGAGAAGAGATGTCGAACAATACTGCAAGACTTGCCACGTATGCCAAATGGTAGGACGTCCTAACCAACGAATTCCTGTCGCTCCACTCCAGCCGATACCAGCGTTCGACGAACCATTCAGTCATATACTCATTGATTGCGTGGGCCCGTTGCCGAAAACAAAAGCCGGTTTTCAATACCTGCTCACAGTCATGTGTTCATCCACTCGCTTCCCGGAAGCCATTCCGTTGCGGAACATAACAACAGTGAAGGTGGTAGACGCCCTGACAAATTTCTTCACACGTTATGGCCTACCGAAGACAGTACAGTCCGACCAGGGGACTAACTTTACCTCGAACATTTTCAAACAAGTCATGGAACAATTAGGGATAAGCCATAGGCTATCAAGTTCCTATCATCCTGAGAGCCAGGGAGCTCTGGAAAGGTTTCATCAGACATTAAAATCGATGCTTAAAAAGTACTGTTATGAAAACGAGAAAGACTGGGATAAGGGTGTGCCTTATGTACTGTTCGCTGCAAGGGAGGCCACTCAGGAATCCCTGGGGTTTAGCCCATTCGAACTTGTGTATGGACACTCAGTCAGAGGTCCGTTGAAACTTCTACATGAAACTTGGCTAACGGACAGTGAACCGATTGGACTTTTGTCATAGGTAGATAAATTTAAAAATAGGCTTTATCATGCTTTTAACCATGTGAAGATTCATTTTCCACAGATGCAGGAGCGTATGAGACAGAACTATGACCGTAAAGCTACAGCTAGAACTTTTGCACCAGGTGACAAAGTTCTTGTGTTTCTACCTTTGCAAAATCAGACTTTAAGTGCAAAGTTTAGTGGACCCTATGAGATAGAGTCAAAGCTTGGCGAGGTCAATTATTTGATAAAGACTCCTGACCGGAGACAAAAGCAGAGGGTATGCCATATTAATTTGCTTAAGCCCTATGTTTCCAGGGAAAAGAGTAAACCACGGGAGGTCCCCATGATTTCGTTAGCTAGAATCCCGACAAATTTATCTAGGATGGAATATAAGTTTGCAGAAAGTAAACTTAATAATACAGATGCCCTTAAGAGTTTAGATATAAGGCTAGAACATCTTCCGGTAGAAGATAAGGAGAAGATTATTGAGCTGGTACATGAAAATAAGTCAATGTTTACAAATGTTCCCAGTAGGACACATGTCATAGAGCACGATGTAGTGTTAACCGAGGGTGCCAGGTCTATTAAACAGCATCCATTTGACCCCATCAGACCTGAGCATATTAAATTAAATGTAAAGTATATGTTAGAAGATGACATAGGAGAAAAATGTGATAGCAAATGGTATACACCCTGTGTGATGGTACCAAAAGCCGACCACACACTGCGGTTTTATAGAGACCTTGGGAAATTAAGTAATTTTACAAAGACCGACTGGTATCCCATTCCCCGTATCATCGACAAGATAGAGACAATGTCATAGCTGATACTCTATCTCGGGTGCTACATGATTGACTGAATAACCCTATACTTCTTTTTCAGATCATCTCACTTATTCATTAAGAATGTGTCATGATAACCTATCATTCGTTTGAATTTGGATTATGGAATACCTATAGAATACTTGTATCATACAGAAGTCAAGTCTTTTGAAAGTATTAATAATTTTTATAATCATGTATAATATTGATGTTATGATATATTTTAAATTCATTTGATTATGGAAAAGAAATTTCATTTAAGTGTTGATGCATGATGCAATAAATATATAAATATGCACGTATTTACTTGATATGGATGGATAAAAGTAATTGTCATCACATGCAATTAAGTGGGAAAACTTTGAGCTAGTTGATTTATTATATTGTTTTATTTTAGTTAATGAATGGAACTAAATAATAATATGTACAATTTTTATCTTAGAAAGAAATGTAATATCAATTAGTATAAATTAATAGATAACATTGGAAATATATTGCTAAATTGTTATATCATGGTAATAGAATGGGAAAAACTAGTGGATATTCACTATGTTGAATAGGTTGTTATATATTCCATATATCCTGGAACGGAGGGAAACAAAGGTACCTAAAGGTGTACACTCATTCAACCCTGAACAAACTTTTATATTAAACTTTCAAATTTGCCAAAAACGCATAATAGTGGATTACATTTTAATATTTAGATTACTGTAGTAATCGTAACTAGAGCGTATTTTCTCCTCATATTTGAGAAAAGGGGAAGTATCATCATCTTATGTATGAACCCTGTTAATGTTAAGTTGACACTGTAATTTAAAGGGGAAGTAACCTATAGTTTGATTCGAGTTATGTATTACTTATCTTTTGGTTTGTATATTAGAAGTAAACTGTTGAAAATTGACAGAGTTTGAGCAATGTTATATTTGTTTAAGTAGATTAAAACTTTTTGCACATTTTTGGTGGAAATCCACACAACTGTACCTAGTTAAAATAAGAATGACTAGAATATTTTGGAATTATTTGTACTTGTTGAGACATTAGTTAATATTAATATTAACGGGGAAATATTTGTCCATCAGGTTATAATCACAATTACCATTGGGTAGTGACACTTTTTATAATTTAGTTGTGCCAGTGAGCCATGTTTGCTTAAATTGTCTTATAATCTTCCATTGATTGATGGTTGCTAAAACGATAGTGTTAGGTACGAAAAATGTACCATGTTGAGTATTACTTGGGTAATTATGGTACATTATTTCTTTCATTGGGTGGGGGCGTGTCATATATATTGTTTTTCCAAGAATTGGAACACGCAATGTTTATTCTTCTTTTTCTCTTTTTCTCATTAAAACAGGATTTTGTGGGCGGGGCTTAGGCTTCCGATCGACTGGCGTTTAGTGTGAAGACAAATGATTCTACTTAATGCTGGGATTCTGTGTTGATCTCAAATTCTCAGGGTCTGGGAACGACTCATTATTTAATAGGGGAAGTTCCTATCGTTTTGTTATGAGTTTTGTAATGTTACCATGATTTTCACCCCTACTGGTAGTGGGTCTGTCCCTTGCACCACTCGGATAGTATTTAATGATCTGTTTTGTCTGAAAGATAGATAGAGTTTCAAAATATGTTCCTTTGAGAACGTTTGTGTTTGCACTATTTTATTCTAACTGTACATAATAGATATATTGTATATATTGAACATATCACCTGAAATAAACTATCAACAACAGTTACACTGAAGCTTCCTTGTCAAGTTACTATTCTATTGTGTTGTATACATTACTATAAGATTTATCTACTACTCTAATGTCCAAGAAAGAAAATGTTGGAATACAAATACTGAGTTTGTGCCCAGGACTATAAGAACAGTTCGTGTAATACTGAAACATAAATACTAATAATTAAAGTCTCCCCTAGGACTAACGAGAATTATCAGCAAGATCTACACAGCTCTGGCAACAAGGGGATTGTGGACGTAACAATACATACATACAAACATACATAATACATACATACATGTATACAAATACATAAATACATAAATCAGAATCAGAAAGTGCCCTGCAAACTATTCTAAATAAGGTGGTAGAAGAGAGCCGACTTAAAGGATTAACACTCAATCTCAGTAAGACCGAAGTAATGGTAATCTCTAAGAAAAGACAACCTCCAAGATGCTCTTTATCCAGTGAAGGTGAAAACATCAAGCAAATCAATTCTTTCCAGTATCTAGGCTATACAATAACACAGGAAGGCAAATGCAACAAAGAAATAAAGAGAAGAATCGCAATAGCTAAAAACAGCTTCATGAGCTTAAGCAGTATCATGAAAAACAGGAATATCAGAATATGTACCAAAATGCGCATACTGAAGGGGTATGTTTGGTCTGTTCTTCTATATGGATGTGAATGTTGGACTATTGATAATGAAACAAGGAAAAGATTGGAGGCAGTAGAAATGTGGTTTCTAAGAAGGATGATGAGAATATCATGGACTGAAAAGAAATCTAATGCAGATGTGTTGAAAACAGCATGTACCTCAAGAGAACTCATTAACACCATTAGGAATAGACAGATGAAATTTCTAGGACACATCTATAGGAAAAATGGTATAGAAAGACTGGCTTTGTGTGGGAAAATATCTGGTAAGAGAGACAGAGGAAGACAAAGGCTAACATATGTAGAAAGCCTGAACGAATGGGCCACGAACAACAACATAAGTAATAATAACTTTCTGCAAAAAGCTAACAACAGGAAAGAATGGAGAGTCATGACCGCCGATGTCTGTTCCAGACCTGGCACATAAAGAAGAAGAAGAAGAAATACATAAATAACACATACATACATATATACACAATACATGCAAATTTGCATACATACATACCTAAACACTACATACTGTAACAACAGTTAAATGTAGGTCAGCAGAGCGTGACAAGAGGGTCGCGCACGGGGCCTGTGAAGGGGAGAGTGAGGTAGTAAAGGATAGGATGTGTAACGGGTGGGTAAGAAATGGAGTTGAGTGACCAGTGTGATAAGTGGAAAGTCGATGTCTTCGTTAGATTTATAGCATAGCAAATGATTGTATAATGTTTTATAAAATGTGTACTGTTTAAGTCAATAAAGTAAGTTAATATTAATAGCTGGAATACAGTGTTATCTTGTTTCTTATACATTACAGACGCTCCTTCTATAAAGAAGATTATTGCGTCCTACGCTCATGCGTAGTCCGAGTCTAGTCGAAGCAGCGATCACCTGTTTATGTGGTCACGGTATACAAGGGAACTCTGTGGCCAGTACAATGCTCATCTGCTTTTACTTTACGCCCCAACTAATGTCAGATACCCATCATAGCTAGATAGACCCAGCGACAACCAACAGACCAGGGAGCAAATCCTAGTCTTCACCAGGATTTGAACTCAAAACCTTCGGTACGCCAACTGGCATTAGGCCACCGTGCCTTCTAATATGTCGGAGTAGATCCTTATTAATTGTGGGGAATAAATTCAGACTTCATAAGGCCCATTACTCTCCTTAACAGCTGAAGAGTGATTATACAACCTAGCTAGAATGAGCATGACATTACAGAACAACTGAATAGTCAAGGGGTTAGGAGAAGATACCAACGTCATTATATTGACAGTTAAACAAAACAGATCAACACCACCTAATGTAATAACAGCAGTATTTATTAACATAAATGTTGATGGATAGAGCCGATATTCAAAGCTTTCAGCCAGCTTAAAAAAAAGAACACACTCTAAATTGAATACACCTTAATATTACGTACTATTAATGTTATTAATAATATTACGTAATATTAATACGTTCTTAATATGGTATAGGCCAAACCAGCCAAACCATTGTCTATAATAATATTCTCAATTAAAATTCCAACATTTAATTTTTTAAGAGACAGCGATATGACCATAAACTTGTTCGTTAACGTACAGCTGCATGTGTGTCACTGCACCTTGCTATCTTAGAAGATCGATAAAAAGCGTGTGCCATTAAAGGACATGCGATCATTATCACAGTCTTTACTCTAGGTTCCAAGTGTTGTTGGGTACAAAAAGAAATCGTTTGGCAAGTTATCCCTGGAATGTGGCGCATAAACTGTGAAACAGCTTGCCCCAGATTCTGAAGGCGTTCTGAGAGAAATAAAAAGTCATTTCAGACGAGTTGTAAGACACACATCTTTAACTTCTGTTTTTATGCCTTCTTAAATTTAACATCTGCAGCTTAATTGTACAAATACAAATAAATATTTTATTATTTATATTGTGAAAAATTACAACTTACCATTTTATGTTTTCTTTAAACTACAATCTCACCCAATAATACACATGGAATGCTTTAATGGATCCGTTTGGTCCGGCGGGATAATACTTACTTTAATGCCCCAAGCACTATGCAGGGAAGTCACAATAATAGTAGATAAATTAATTAAAGTATATTTAGTATTTAGTTTTTGTTTATTTTTTTTTTTTTTATTGAAAGCATTTCAAAGGAAGATCATTATGAAATGGCGCTCAGCTTAAAACTTTAACATACGGTCAATAGGTCTACGTTTATTTAAGAAAATAAATTAACGAATTAAGCAATATTGTTTATATAAGGACGTTTCCAATTTATACATTTAACTTTTGTGCCAATCGGTCAAACGGCCTAGGAGCCTATAGCGAACAAAAATATATTTAAATATAAGCTAATATCTTTCCGGGTTTAGAGTTAGAGCGCTCTATGTTCATTTTTTGCAGTCATTGCCTTGGATTTTTAGGCATTTTTAAAGAGTATCCTTACCACTGGATACCCTACCTCACCCTCCAGGACCTGCAAACCAGTTTGTCCGCGGCCGTTTATTCAGTATTCACGACTAACCCTTATAGCCAAAGGTCATTTCCCTATCCGCCACATGGGGACGCGCTTGGTAAGATATGATAGCTCCCCCAATACTTTCTGAAGCTAGTAGTTGGCAGAAAGGAAAGTTTTTTTAGGAACTTAGGGTATGATTATTACCTAGACAAAGGACACCATCTCGTTGTTATAAATGCAATAATGGCAATGTATCACTACTTTGACTTTAACTTTGACTCTCAAAGAGAGCTAATAGAGCTGATCTAGAAGATATGTCACAGAATCGCGTTTTGACTTGCGCATGACCATCTGGGCGGCACTGAATTTTTATAATTAGCTGATATTCTTTAATCCACACTAGGGAATTCGGAACGTGCCGACAACTTAGCCATTTTGCTAATAAGTTCAGGACCATACTACTAGGATGAACCATACCAACTGTCAGAAATAATAACCTTGTGATTTCACATTTAATACACCCCCGCAAGGTTTTAATATATAAATTTAGCGCACAAGCATAGTAGGAACCGAAAGAAAAAAAATGTACCAGAGATATTTAGATAGCAAGATTAATTAGTTTGACTACAAAATATATCGTAAGTCATACTTTAATTGAAGAGAAAAATATAAATGCATTCTAAAATATAATTCATAGATTAGATCTAACTAATGTAATATATTATGTATAAACTAATAACGGCATTTTAAATATTCTTAATGTACAACTATATAGATCTTCCAATATATAAATAGAAAAATAAAAACTAATTATAAAGCACTCCAACTCTAGTGTAAACGTAATAGCCTAATTTTAAATATCGCGTAGTTAAGCTAACAATATAGACTTGATTATAGGTAAATACATGTTGAATGGTTGACTGGATATGCGTAACAGGACTCCAGTGTACTTAAAGTATAGCTATTGTTGAGCTATTCACACATACGTGATTAGGTGGGAACTGCCCAGAATCGTAGATAAGAGATGGGTGGGGCATGGTCTTCATACGGCAATAGGAGCCAATGTTAATGGACATCAGAATAATGCTTGAAAGGTTACCTTTGGGGAAAATGTGATTAAACAGGGTCGGGACGGAGGCGCCTATGTTATAGTTTGTCAGCAGGCGCAAAATGTCCTCTCCACGCCTCTGATCTCCTTTTCGGTTATTGATAGAGTTAATTTTTAACTACCGAATGATCTGAAATATTGATCGGTTTCAGTTCGAACATGTTTTGAACTATTCAATTTTAATAGGCTATTTGTTTAAGCTTGAACCTAAGTTGTTTTGTTTAGGTTCGGCTTAGAAAATGTGCTAAGCTAGACAGACTATCCTCCAAAGCACGCCAAATAGAAGTAATAGCTTAAATTTCTTTGCAACATGTTTTGCAGATATTTCTGACTTCTATTTTAGGGAAAGACGTTCCTTCTATTTATAATAGTATTGCGTCTTTTCCGTATCAGTTGCGTGTGTCTAGTCTTTCTTTACATTATAATTTATAAAGACGCACTATTTTTAAATCGAATAAAACGCAATTAGGGTGTTTATGTTCATTTTTGTTATGCATTAGCCATCTGATGAATTCGACTTTGTCACTCCCATTAATAGTAAAAAAAAAGCAAAATCAAGATAATATAAAGACTCCTAATTAGACATACACACACATTTATAAGATGATTTTAAAAGTTGGGCCTATAAACAAACACTAAATGATTGTATATATATATATATATATATTTATATAACGCATGAAGCAATTCTAGGTATGATAATGCCATTTTTTTCTGCGATTCTCGTATGCCTAAGCTTTCCAACGATTTTGTCTTTTGTCTCGTACACACAAATAGCGTAGTAAACACACAAAATCACATTTAAGCATGCGCGTTTAATAGAGATTCGCCAAAATTCACAATAATAACATGGATAAAAATGATTTTTTTTAATGAGGCTCTGTTGCATAATGCTATTATGAATTATGAATGTGTTTAACGCCTATGTGTCAAATTTCAAAACATGTTGATAATGGATATGTTTTCAATTAGCTTTCCAAAGATAGGGCCAAATCGCCATCCAGAAATGATATTTTACGATATTAAGCAATAGAAAGAGCAAAGTGTTGGTAATTGATAAGACTGTTACTAGTTAATAACCAACAACAGAGACCATATATCTTTTCAACTCTTTTGATTTTCTACACAGCCCTAAGATTCCTTCTCTCTCTACCCATTACGTATCACAAATCCCCCGTTAGGATTCATTAAAAGAACGTTGTTTTGACTATTCAAATGGATAGAACTGTGTATTTAAATATTTGTGCACTAGGTCTACTCTACCAGAAGCGTTTAATTTATTATAAATATATGAAATAAGACTTTAAGAAGACATAAGGATATATGTTATTTATCGATCAGGGTCTAGTATTTGTCTCTTCCGCCTAATCCCGCCCACTTCGCTCGGCTTCGGTCGCACTGACTCTTCGGATCCCTCGTGCGAAGTTTGTGTCCGCTCGCCAACGTGCATTCTCCTATGCGGGCCCATCCACCTGGAATTCCCTCATACCACAGCTTCGCCAGAGCCCTAGCTTCGACACCTTCAGGAGCCGTCTGAAGACCCACCTATTGCAGTAGCAGTATAATTTCCCTCTTCCACTTCCTTTCTTTGCGTTAATAACCCGTTAGCGATTAAATCTTGGCAAACTGCCGCTATTAGTCGTAAACTTTCATCTTCTTACAGTATAAGCTCAATTCCCCGACGTTGCTAGGGGCAAAATAAAACAGGCCTGTATAAGCCACAGATAATTTTGTTTATAAACTACAATGAACAGAAAACTACAGATCTAATAATTACAATTTTTTTTTTACTTAAGACATTTAGGAAAGTAATTTAAAATACATATTTTAATCGGGTAAAACATGTCTTTTTTTAAAACAAAATCTAAATTGCCCGGTGTTGCTCGGCAGTCTGATACGATAACCACTTAGCTAGCAAAGCCACAAGTCCGAAGTGAAATGGCAAAAGTATAATATGAGACAATGAGGTCACGTGTCTATAAATACACTAATGTGATTGGTTGAACACACACACAGTCTACTTTATATATAAAGATTAGTATACATATATGCTTTTTTTTAACGCTTCAATAATACCAAAATTACAATTAAAATGTGATACCAATAAACCTGTTGATTTCCATTTTTCTTTCTTTACTTCATTTGTCTTGTTCTACGAGCCCCCTAAAAATGCCACCCTTTTAAGACGTTCCGCTAGGGCGGTTAGAACCCCTCCCCCCTCTCCGACCCTTCTTAATAATAATACTTTAATTTGGATCAATAAGCACTAACCGACTAGAATCGATCTGACTAGATAAACACTGTATTGATTCGAAAAATCTACGACGTAAAGGTAAAAAATCAATTTTATTTAGCTTCTGCAAAAACAAGTTCTATATTTATATCTAGAAATATGGGTAAGTCCACGTCATCAAAGCAGAAATAAGAACATGCGCACACCCAAAGCCTAGAACGGTATCGTTTGGGGGCCGTCCATAAATATGTCACGCTCCAGGGGGAGGGAGGGGGTGTAAGGAAGTGTGACAGTTTGTGACAGGGGGGGTGTAAGGAAGTGTGACAGCTTGTGACAGGGGGGAGTCAGGCCATGTGTGACGTCACACATTTATTTATTTTTAATTTTATTTTTAATTTATTTTTTTAATAAAATTTAATAGCTTTAAAAATAATTTTCACAAATTTTGTGAAACATTTGAATTACTTGATCGAATTTGCAAGGTATGTCACTTATACTTTGTCTCACAAACATTGTTGAAGAAACATGCAGGGACAGAGCTCAGGCTCGGGAGAATTTGACAACCCAAACTGTTCCAGAATAAACTCAGATAAAACGCATCCGCTGCTATCGCTGTTAGAAGTCGAAGATAACTGGATCATGACAGTTACTGACAGAAGAGAAAATGCAAATTCGGACGATGTTGAGTGGCTAGATGAGGATGACGTTGATCTGTCTGCAATTATCCTTCCAGGAACGATGATGGTGAAAGATTTATGCCAGTCGTATCTATGGATGAACACTTCACTTCACCATGGATGGATGATGTCCAGTGATATTTTTGAATTAAACATAAATCACAGACCCATAATAAACAGATTCAATATAGCACAAGAGTTTGTCACATAATTTGTCAATCCAGTCTTTTTTTAGTCATTTTTTTTGCTAATCTACTTAACTTCTTATCCTGTGTAAAAAGATTGCATAATCGGAAGATTATGTAAAACTTGACCACACCTATTGTGAATGAAAAAGCAGCAGATAAATTATGTGTATTATATAATATTGTCTAGTCTTATTTTTGCAATTTTTGTAATTTTTGTAATTTTTCTTTTCAAATTCAATATAGATTGAGTTACTGCTTCAATGAATACATGTGACAACTGTTGACAATTAACTATTCTGGAATTAAAGTCATTTTAATAATGTGATAGTTCTTTGATAGGAAATTTTATATTTTAATACTGTTTAATAGTGAAGTGTGTTTTAGATTAAATTTGAAAAAGGTGTTAATTAAAAAAAATTGTTCAAAAGTGTTACGTACTTTGGAGGGGGGGGGGGGTCCGAGATTTGTGACAGTTTGTGACAGGGAGGGATGGAGGGGGTTAAAACTGGTAAAAAAAAGCGTGACATACTTTATGGACAGTGCCTTGGTTGAAATCTTGTCAGCTGTTTCTTCTGGCGTCTATATAAGTTGTTTGTATCCAGAGAAACTCATAAACAAGTGACGGAGTTAAAAGAAACAGGTAATACATTTCTTCGTTGTTAATTGTTAGGTTTTATCAGTTAATTGAAACTGTAAGCAATAGAGTTATAAAATATGTATCTTTTTACTTATTATATCTAAGTCAGGTGGTTTCGCAACTATATTTCCCGATAAGAATGATCGTATGATTTGACCCCCCGCACCCTGAATATAATATGCACATTATATATATATATATATATTATATTATTATATATATATGTTGAATATAAGTGGGGAGAGGATGAACATTTGGCGTACTACTATAGCATTCCCCACTTTGGTTTGGCAGGATATCTGTACTGCTTGCCTTATTATGTAGAGCCTTGATAACATCGATGATGTGTATTAGAGTATCAGCAGTTTTTGTTGATGAAGGTACTTTTCGCTCAGTATTCTGATGTTAAATATTTATTCGACGGTGCTTCTGCCTGCTCTGAACCCGGCCTGTTCTTCGGAGAGAATCTATTCAGCTTTCCTTTTAAGCCTTTTCATTAGGCCTAATATTCTTGACATTATGTTGCTTGGTTGACTGATTACACTTATTGTTCTGTAGTTTTGGCAATGTTTTATGTTTACTTTTTTTAGGTAGTGCAATGATTAAGGATTGCGTTGATTTTGTGGGCCATTCTTTTTGTCCCCATATTTTCGGGCAAATTACACTCATCCATTTTATTAATTGTGGGCGCCTTGCTTAATTTATTCTGCTGGTATGTTGTCAATCTATAAGCGACTTGCCTCCCTTTAGTGATCTTACTGCCTCCTCTACTTCTGTATCGATTATTGGAGAATCACCTATCTCTCTAATGCCCCATAGTTTGTTGTTTATTAAGTTGTAATTAGTGTTTAATTTATTGTTGCAGAGGGCCTTACATTATTATTTCTATATTTCAAAAATATATGCTTCCTCTTTTGAAAGGGAGCTATTAATATCTTCAATTGCAGTTGACTTAGTTTGTTTTGTAATGGTTGGCTTTTTTTTAGCATTTCAAATGCTTTGTTACATTGTTCAGTGATCCATTCCATCTTTGCGCTTGTCATTTTGGAACGTATCTTTGTTAATTGATCGATATTGACTAATGATTAGTTAGTTTCTTCCTTTTTAATTCTTTTCTTGTGTGACACACATTCAGTATCTCCTCTTTGACCTGTGGCTTTCTTTTATTCCCTAAGATTTCTGAGGCTATTTCATGTTTTAATGGTATCAGTGAGGGAGTTAATATTATCATGTATAAAGGTCAGTGCTGCGAGCTTTCCCCCCAAAAATGGCCTTAAACAGTTCCACTATGTCTGGGTCTCGGAGTTTTTCTAGTTCATATCTGATCCGATGATTTATAGGTCTGTGATTCTTTTTTTTAGTTATAATGATATAGTCATCAAGACCATGTCATGATCGCTGCCTGTGTCGGCCCCGGGGAATTAGATTTTAACTTTGTTGATGCTGGAACTTATTTGTGTGGTCCAATTATTATTTTTTTCTTGCTCCACTAGCCCCTAGAATGTCACCCTTTTTAGACGTGCCGCTTCGGCGGATAGCGTGCTCCACCCTCCTTACTAGGCCTAGGCCACTGTTATAAGGGAACGATAAACACTAAGACTTAGCGACTAGAAAAACATTGTACTGTTATTATATATAAATCTGCGACGTAGATAGGAAGAATCATTTCAGCCCACGTAATTTCTATATTTAGAGACTCGGTCATAACACGTGCCAATCACTTAGTATATAAATTTCGGATAAGTTGAAAGACATGCGCACATCTTAAGCAGAGAACAGCATTGATTCAGGATATACTTTGGTTGTATTACTTGTATCTTGAGAAACTCAAAACCAATTAACTGAATTAAAAGAAACAGGTAAGTTATTTTTTTAATTGCCAGACTTCCAGTGGTGTATGGGCTAAATGAAAATGTAAACATTTGTGTAATGAAATAATTATCTTTTTACAATCTACCACATAAAAGATAAGGTAATTATATTTCTTCAATCTTCGTATGTGTATGAAAAGATATGTGCGTATGTCCGTTTTTACGCCATTTCGGACTCTATTGCTAAGCCTCTAATTTAACAGATCGATGCCCATACAACCTGGAAAATAGTTTTATATAATTTAAGTCTAAAGCGTAGTAGTTTTAACACAAAGAAATTCTAAATTTACATACGTAGACATTAACAAGTGAGAATCCCTTTGAATTTGTAAAGGTAAAGTAAGCGGTGTTGAAAATATGCACACACCACCAATAACAGACTTGTTGTATTGAAATTGAATCAGCTACACCTGCGTTGTTTGTATTTTAAAATAAAAACTAATAGTCAACTATCTGCGTTGAAAGAGACCGTTATTGTTAAACTTCCAGTTATTTATATGCAAAATGAAGATGCAAACATTTGTTGTATGAAATAAATATCTGTTTACTGTAAAGTATATAGGTCTTTAGAGGAGCTATTATTTTTTTTTTACAATTATAGAGGTCATATAAATTGCCTCCCCCATTTATGTAATTTATAATATATACATAATGTATATATAATACACAATTAATTATGATTGAAGCATAAAGCGCATTATTTCATGCTATCAAATCTAGCATTTCAATCATTGTACTTTCTAGAATTCATTTGTCCATGTTGTGTTTGGTATAAGGAAAAAAAACCACTAGCCCAATTAATAGTCTTTAAATTCGTTTTATATACATCTTTTTCTCCGAATTTCTCAATGTCTGGAGCTAGCTGTGTAATATTGCGAGATGGGAACAATCCATTTATTGTTTTGGCACAAACAAATTCTATATTTATAGACTTAGTCATTAGCAAGTGACAGTCCCTTTGGTATGAACTTGATTTCGGATTAGTAAACGTGAAATAAATGGTGTTAAAAACATGCGCACCCTTAAAACAGACTAGTTTGGTTAAAATCGGACCCCTAAATATTTTGTCTATACCAATATAAATTTATAAAAAAAAAAATAAGTTAAAAAAAAACACATTACGAACATATTTTGTATTTTTAAACTTCGAATAATATATAATAGTAATATAACATTAATATTTAAAAAGCAAGCATTACAAATGACAACTAAATAGGTTTGTCTTTATAAAAAGATTTCTTTATAAATATATAAGTAAGAATTAGAGGAGTAATAATGACAGTTTATAGAGCGCATCGTTTTATGCAATTGAATATACAATTCTCAATGTCTTTTCTTTATTTAATTCTTCTGTTGTCTATGTTTTGGTTGGGTATTGAAAAAAAACAACAACTCCAAAACACTAGCCGCATTTAAAGTCTTTAAAATCTTGTTGTAAAATATTTTTTCCTCAGAAATCCTTAGTGTATAAGGCAAGCTGTTCTACACTGCAAGCACCGTTTATTCAAATTACTCAATCAAAAACACTTCATTTTGTGCCCGTTGCCTAGTAACAATCATTCAAATAAAGGATCAGGTATTTATATTTATTCTTAATCAGTTTTTTTTTGTGTTTTCTTTTTTTTGTAGCTCACATTAACTCACGTTTCTTTCGCTCACTGTCTCTCTCTCTTTGGTATTTCTTATGTATCCCACTCACCTTTTATCTATTTTTTATCTACCTTATTGTCGCTTATTCTATCCATCTCTTCCTTGCTCTTTCTTTCTACATTCATCTTTGTCTTATTTACTCGTATCGCTAAATCTCTTTCAAGGTAGAAGGTAGAAGTACTTGGTTTACTTTAAAAAATCTCAGAATTCAAGTTTATTGTTGTACTTGTAACATGGCACGTAGCCTAGCGGAAGCGCATTCGACTGGCGATCCGAAGGTCCTCGGTTCGAATCCTGGTTGAGGTTAGGATTTGTTCCTAAGACTTGAGGGTGTTCGTGAGTCTACCCAGCTCTATTGGGTGCGTGACATTAGTTGGTGTTGGCCACAGATCCCCCAGTATGCCGTGGTAATAGAAGCTGGTGACTCTACTTCACCAGCCTTATGATCAGCTTGATCCGAAGGGTACTTTACTGTCACCTGGAACAACATTTTGTTTGAAATAAACATAACTAGTAAGATACTGCACAAAAAAAAGGACTTGAGTCTCCAGAGAGCAGTTAGTTTAGTTAGTGACCTGAATAAAAAAATGAGTTTTTGGTTACAGCTAGAAGTGATTTAGTGTTCAATAGATTTCTGGTTGATGCTAATGAAGTAGCAGAAGGAGTTCAAATAGAACCATTATTTGAGATAGAGAAGGTCCGAATTCAAAAAAAGAAGAACATATTTGATTAGGAATCAACAGATGAATCTGTAAATATTGCAGGTTACCTTTCAGAAAGTTTCAAGATCCACGTTTATTGTGCTGCTTTAGACACAACTGCTAATAGTTTACCAGTTAAATGAAGTAATTTGGTGTCTTTGGATTGACATAAAAACAAGACTGCATCAGAGGTTAAGTCGATGTGCATAAACAATAGAAAAAGATTGAATGAATCTGACATGGCTGCTGTTGCTTACGTTGCCAATTTCAGTAGCTAGCGTTGAACTACGTTTTTCAAAACTTTAGCTAAATAAGGAGAGACTTGCAGGTCTCGCTACAATTTCTATTAAAAGTGAGTTATAAAGTCAGATTCAAAAGCCCTCATACAAGAATTTGCTAAGCACAAAGCAAGAAAAGTACCATTAGGATTTGATTTTATTATTTTATTTTAGGAGAATAAGTACTGTTAATCAGTATTTAAAAGTGACTTTCGGACCGTAGTTAAGAAAACAATAATCCAATAGCAAACAATATTAAGTAGTCTTTGTGTATTTTTTTAAGTGTTATAAAAACAGAAAAAACTATCTGTAATCTAACTGTGAGTTTCTGTTTGTTATAAAGAGAACTGTACGTAATGCAATTATAAAACCTCTAAACCCATATACCTAATGTAAAAATGTGTGTTATGTAACTTTTCCAATAATAATTTAGATTTCTAATAATTAATCTATAATTCGTCAAAATAAAAGACTAAATGCAAAGCCATTGTTACTTTTCATTCAACTGTTTCATTTACATATCCCAGTCATTAATCAAAGGTTATAAAATACATATCTTTGTAATAGCAATTATTAACCAAACACATTTCCGAAGTTCCATACCCGGCAGACGCCGCCGAAGGCACTTTAATCAGGGAGCAGGATTTGATTTTGCCAGAGGTGTAAAAGATGAGTAACAGTTCGGTTATTCCAGCTAAGGTTCAATAGCGCAATCAAAGAAAGTTTTATGCGTGGGTATTTGTCATATTTCTCATCATTGTATAAGTGTTAGGTTGTGAACTACATTTCCTCGAAGAAAGTCCCATTTTTATCGTCACTACCACACTTTACCTTGGCGTGGATCTAGATGTCAGCCTGTTCCATATTTATATCACGTGCCATCGGCATTTGATAGGGCAGACATAATTTGAAAGATGCGTCGCCAGTACAAAGGCCATGCGATCAGCACAAAGTAATACAGTGTCCCCAATCGGGACGCCGAACCTCGCGAAAGGTACGACGATTGGTTTTGAACTAATAAAAGCGCTCTTTCCACGAGGGTCGTAGCTTGTTTGCATGTATTAGCTCTAGAATTGCCACATATATCCAAGAAGGATAGTTTTCATCGAATAAACATCGACTGATTTAATGAGCCATTCGCGGTTTCACCGTAAGTTAGTGTGAACTTAGACATGCATGGCTAAATCTTTGAGACAAGCATATGACTACTGGCAGAATCAACTAAATAGCTATCGTTTCGGATACCAAAGCCGACCTAGAGACGCTCTGAAGGCACCGCCGGCCTAGAGGCATTCGGCTGACTATTCGCACGGGGCGGGATTCACGCCGCTCTAAATAGAGTGATCCCGTCACGTCCCTGGCTACAACCACACTTTCTCCATATGAATAGTATTATAAAAGTGTCATTATTTAATTTTTAGATATTAAATGATTGGTAGATAATAACTTACACTATTCTTTTTATAAATGTGATTTCGTTCAAAGGATTTAAAGGGAAAAATGAAAAACGAACTGACCCAGTCTAAATTTATACGGGGACGATTGCTGCTTCTGTCCTACTTATCGGACGTTTTTTTATAAAGTCGATATCTCAAAAAGTTTTCAATAAAAAAAAAAATCAAAAGCCGTTCCTTCCATTGTGGTCAAAAAAACTAAATAATATCCAAAAATGACAAAATTGTACGACCTCAGCAGGATGTGGGTTAATAGAATAATATATCAGTCATTGGCATAAAACTGTTTTTGCCGCCCGCTTAAAGAGAAAAATCTTGAAACTCTTCTAATAGAAATCGTTTTTATCTGAGTGTTTAGTGGAAGCTGTTCCACCGTGCAGGATCTCAAGGTTTCAAGACGCAAACTCCGTCTTGTGCCCGTCGACTCTTAAGTAACTTTTGCAAGAAATCTGAGGAGGAGCGCAGAACCATTGGCGGAGCTTGTTTGGTATCGATCTTCCAAACATATGAATGGCTGTAAGTACCCCAATTAGATAAGGCATAATTCGCCTTGCATTGGAATATTACAAATTGCATCATTTATCCGGCGATACTCATAAAAACTAGTATTAGAATGTGCTTTAAATTTACCCTTTGTAATTAAAATATATCAAATAAGTTAGATTTTAATTTAGTTTTAAAAATGTCAATATTTTTTTGGAAAAACACATTAGTTCCATCCATTACACATTGTGAACCGAGCATGAATAAAGCTTATTGAATGTAACATTTTGAACATACTAACATCAGTTACATGAAGGCACATGGCACAATGCTCAGAAAAGTTTATATTTCCGAAGTTGGGATATTTTATTGAAGTTGTTATTGAAATTGGAAGTTGGAGATACTCGCCATAGATAGGGATGCCTGGAGGACCCTTGTATATATATATATATATATATATATATATATATATTGAGGACTTTCTGTCCCAGACATAACATATTCATTAGTCCTGTATTCTACGTAAGAGATTCAAAGTATTTTTCTCATAAATTTATTTTCGAATGCCCGCAACTTCTTTTCAGTTGCTGATATTTATCAATTATCTAATTAAGTTGTTTTTTTTACTAATGTCATGTTTAGAACGCATCGTTTGTTCTAAAGCATCATCTTTTATTTTCTAATTTTTTGATACGGTTTTTGATTTCAGAGTAATAAAGCTGATAACACAGTTAAACAGTTGAAAGTAGCTTCTTGGAATGTCAGCGGAATCAGGTACAATAATTTACCAAAACTAATCAGTGTTTTGGACAAACTTTTGCAATATGACATAGATATCGCATTACTTCAAGAAACGAAAATACCGGATAAATTCGAAGATAGATATAAACACTACACTTTATATAATCCTTATACTTTCAAAGTGGGTTATTTCCATGGAGTGGCAGTAGCTGTTAAAAATAGTTTAAACTGTTTTTTTCAAGTTGTACCAAACACACTTTCTGTTTCTGACAGAATAATGCACTGCGTTCTATATAGGCCTTATAAAACGGATATTCATTTTATAAATGTGTATGCCCCAGCGAAAGGTAATAACACATTGTGTGTTTCGAAGTTTTATGAAGATTTGCAAAACATTTACTCTCAGGTCCCAGAAAATGATTTAGTTTTACTATTTGGTGATTTCAATGCACACATTGGACGAGACAAAGACAACAATAATACATTTTATGTTTATGACAAATCAGATCCTAATGGAAAAAGACTCTTAGATTTTATGGATAGAAACAGTTTGGATATAACCAACAGACATTTTAACTACAAAGACATAAATGATAAGTTTACTTGTTTCAATATACCAAGTGGTGTTTGGTCTGAGATTGATCTACTTCTTACTCGTGAAAAAGATTCATTTAGGGTCAAAAACATGAGCATTTACACGACTTCACATTTGTCAGACCATTGTATTGTTGTCGGCATCATAGCGAAACATATAACAAGTGTTGTAGACCAAACTCCAGAGATAAATATAGATATTTCTAAGTTAGTGTATTTTCTTTCAAACGAACATCTCTCACCTAAGATGGACATTTTGGAAGTATTGAATAATTGGGATGACTTTAAAGATTGTATTGATGAGCTTTATGGTTTTTCACACAATTTGTCAAATACATTAAATGCCCTGCATAAGAAAATGACAGCTGCTTTGAAATATGCGCATGAACATGAACATCGTACAGTGACACAAAGACGAGACACATTCTCTTCATCTGATATTGAGCTGAACTTAGAACAAATTGTGACTCTTATAGAAGAGTGTCTAGTCAGTTTAAAAAAAACTGAAATTCAGTGTACAGAAAATGAAAGAAAAAAAATTAAAAATGCTTATTTGAAAATTCAAATTGTTTCAACAGAAAATCAACATGATATCTTAGTAACTGGAAATGTTTTTATAGATAGAGTTAAAGTGTTACCGGATTTAAACGAAATAAAACTTGCCGTGCTATCAATTGATAAAACAAAAAAATACAGCTTTTTATTCAAGCCCATACATTCACTGGTCACCGCTATATGGAAAAAAGGTCACGTTCCCATTGAACTAACAATGTGTATTGCCGGGGTTTTTACCGATACAGTTTTCTACGGCGAACACATGTGGCAAAATGTTGTCAACTTGATTTATGATGTTATTCAGCATATTATAAAAGAAAGACTTATACTTCAAGCCCACTATATGTCGGTTGATTTTGAGCAATTATCAGAGGACAGGATGCAAGATAGATTTAAATACATGTACAAGATTTTTTTTTCTTTATCATATGACTTGACAAGAGAAAAACAAATGACCGAGAACCTCCTTCATTTTTTAAGGTCACTTGGACTTCCAGGGCCAATGTTTGATTTGATTTTATATTTTACAATAGTTCACAAAGAAACAAAGGGCGTATCGTTAACTACCTGGTTATTTAACCTTTCACTTTCTATTGTGTGTCATTCTATCTTTCGATTTCCGGAATGGCATGATTCGGTAAATGATATAACGCCTGAACAACATGAAATTAAATTTAGCACTAGATTAGTTTGCTATAGACCTACAGATAGAATGGTTCTTGTTAGTTCTTGTCCAAAAGAGATCATGATGTATAAATACATGTTAGATAAAGAGCTTCATACACGTATACCTTTGGTATACTTTCATGTATCATCGAAACACAATCATTTATTAAATGAAGCTGTTAGCCTCCAAGAAAGACTGGAATGCTTGAAAATAGACAGTGAGTAAGAATTGTTGGTCATCAGATAGTATCTGCTGAAAGTAGAAAGACACGTTTAATTTTTGTCAAATATTCTCTTTTTTCTTCGTATGCGTATGTAAATAATGCACATGTAATACCACACCAGACATGCCTACTGTTCTGAATTTTGTTATTTCTAAGCTTGTAAAATGATGAATCATCATTTAGTTATGTATCTCTTGGCCGAGAGATTATATCCGTGTTTTAAGTTGTATGTTAAATGCGCTCTGAGCTTGCATTATGTTTGCTGGCAGCGCTAGGCTATACAAATGGCATTATTATTATTATAAACAGCTTTTGAACAAAATAAGTTAACATTTTGTTGGTTTTATTTTTTATATTTTTCCTGATATAAAATTTTGTGTTTAACATTTTTATTGGAGATGTAGGCCAATATGTTCTTTCTAATCTTTTGATTTATAAATTATAAATTATTTTATTTTATTCCATTTCGGTGTAAGCATTTTAGAATAGGATTTATGTTAAAATGTTTCATTACTGTTGTTTGATAGAAAATATTATGTATTTTATACCTGTTAATAGTTTGGTGTAGCCCTTATATTCGATATCTTTCTATATACCAGTTTTAATATAAGGTTATAGAAAATTTCACTATTCTAAAAGCTTATCGCTTGGACAATTTTAGTGTCTTGGCTTTCAGTTCATTACTTTTGATTAATCGGTGTGGTCAATGTCATCCCAGGATAGTACAATGACCATCATGCCTGTTCATTATTTATTTTATATGACACCTTCAGGAGCCGGCTGAAGACTCACCTATTTCGTCAGCAGAATTAGCGTATTACTACATATTTCGTTGTCTGTCTGTATTCTGTAACTGTCGTCTGCGCATAGAACTGTCACCAACGGGATATGCGCTATATAAGCACCGTCATTATTTATTTATTTATAAAAAATTTAATGCTATTTTGTCACAGGACTATGACCACATAACTCATACAATAGAATCAACAAAGGCTCCTTCATATCTTGTAATTCATTTAATGCATAGTAAACTGTAACAATGGATTTCATATAGGCTACATTAACATCTCAGACATTCCTGTCCTGTCTTAAACACTTCAACTTGGTACAAATACTTATAACCAACACACGACTTTCTTGTACGCAGTCTCAACGTCAACTAACTATCCTTTATTTTTCCTGTTGCTATCTCGACTTCATACTCTCTCCACTTTCATACTACAAGGCACAATTGTACATGCAATAACATGCACACCTTATTTATCCCTTATATAATAACTCATGCACACTTTCTATATTACATATATATTAATGCTACAACTCCTTGACATATTTTTAAGCATACTATTTATGTATACCGATAAATTATCCAAATATATTTTATCGGGCTGTAATAAGTTTTCAATGGGCATGATATCTGGCGAAAACTCTATAAGGTCTTGCCTGCAATTTACTTTTATTTTGTAATTTTAGTTGTTGTTTTTTTTATGCTTAGATTCAACCAGCTATTATAAAATAAATTATTCATCTAGCTTTTGTAAAATATAAGTTGCAGTTGTTCTTGCTCATAGTCTTCACTGGCCAACAGGAAAGGTGGGAGATTATTTTAATGTGATGCTTAAACATTGTTTTACTATGCATGCTTAGAAATATTATGGCAAAAGAACGGTTGAGTTATGTTTATTATTTTCAATAGGTATTGTATTATTACATTGATGTATAATGTCATATTATTATTAGCTCTTTTAAGTATAATTATACATCATTTAAAACCAAGCCATTGTTTATTTTTCTTTATAGGTATAAATTGATCGTATTTCTTACTCTATACTTAGAAACAGAAATGTTCTTCCATTCAGAAGTTGGTGGTATTATCTGTTTGGATCTCATATTAAATTTAGACTGAAATATTCATGTTGAGATAAGCTAGATCTGATGTTAGGGGTTTACATTAGGGAGAAATATATTGTCTTAGTAAGAGTAGTGTATTTAAAAGTATACTGTGTTTTGAGCGATTAGTTTGCATACATTTCTTGATTATTGATGCAAATAAATTATTTTTTCATAACTTAACCATATTTTGTTCATTCGATTAGTTAATTTTAGTGTTTTCATGTTCGTCTGTTGACTATTTTACTATTAGTAAAATGGTTTCTGAGCTGGTCTGTCGAGGTAATAAAATCTTTCTTGGATATCATAAATGGCCCAGTGAATCTTCATCCTTTCTATAGGCCCCAATAGCTCTTACATTTATATATAAATAGAGTTATATTGTTGAATAATATTCCCATAATCCATTATGACCACGCATCCTAACGAATTCGTGTCAGAAGTGTATCAAACATGTTACATTACCACCTAAACACTCTGTAAATCAAGTACACATAATATCCATCTCGAAGCATAGACTACCAACAAGGACTATACAACCATCCTGGCCCTAAGCAAGTTTTTGATAATTTCACCAAGTGTGACCTACAGCTGTTACGAGATCAACCTCTTGTCCTATTCCCTTTGGGGTTTCATGAACAGGACTGTCTGGTGATCCCAGAGCGCCCGTTCAGATCCGTGTCCCCACCCCCTCCCATGAACATCGTTACTCCCTTGACTCTATAGCCGTTTGACTCGTCCCGGTTTTTGAGACATTTTAAAATCGGTGGTGCTAGTAGCCGTTTCTCTATGTGTGTGCCCCAACCATTTAAATCGTTTCTGCTTGATCTACAGATATGCAGTCTTTTAACCCATGCTGTTGATACTGCAACAATGTCCGTTTATATCGATTGTAAGTCCCTCAACCTTACTAATGCCACCGTTGACGGGTCTGTCTGACCGAAAAAAATTACCATCAGATCCACAGTAGCATCTGTGACAATTTTGTGAAGCCATTTTTCTTTCAAGTACATCAAATGGCTATAGCGGAACCGAAACAGATGCTTGCAACAGCGACCCAGCTCATCCATCTTACCACTTATAGATCCTACATTTCTAAACATAACAAGCAGAAGATAATCCTTCTGTCCTCCCATCTTTTACCTCACACGTCTTCCTCACCCTCGGCCACATTACCCTGGCTCTTTTCGTGTCAAGGTATATTCACTTGTCATTGCAACTTATTTCAAGATGGCGGGCGGCCTGCTCACTAGTAAGAACACTAATGCTGCAAAATAGTTTCATATAAGCGGCTCATCACAAACAAAAGCACAGGAAAAGTAGTCTCAGGTATTCAAAACGCCAAGAATAAAAACATATATAAAATATGATGCTGCGTGAGTGAATATAGGGTTAAGTCATCCAAGAGGTCTAGTTTGTCCAGCTGTGACCATATCATTCACTAGATACCCTTACGCTTAGGGCATATATGCTGTGGGTGTCTTAATGTCCGATCCATACGAATAGAAATGGCGACAATACACATCCTTGTCCCACTCTTGTCCGTGCACAGAAGTCTCTTTCAGTTGGCTCTGTGGACCGATCTCTGCATTTAAGTCCGTCAGTAGACTTCTAAATATATTGGGGATTTTCTCAGGGACCCAATATTATATTATATTATATTATATTATATTATATTATATTATATTATATTACATGTATATTATATTAAAATTACCAGATATAAATAAGAAAACGTCTTTAGTGTGCAAATAAATTTTCTACATAAATGCGATTCATTGAAAATTCACTGACAAATCTAGGAACGTAGCATTAGTGGTTGTTTTTATAAGGTGTGCAGGATAAGCAAGTAAAGACGGCTGGGAATTGTGCTGGAAAAATATTCTATAATGCAATGGTCTCATAAAATGGTAAACTCTGCACTTCTTTTTTGTGCTCCTCAAATCGGCTGTTTGGAAATCACTCGATACAATCCATGCTCGGATGCAATTGGGGAAGAAAGAGTTTACCCATGGGGGGCGGGGGCAGCCCCTGTTGCGCGTCCGAGAATTATATCAATGATGAGAGGCTCCGAGACTCGTTGGGAATGACACAATGAGAGCAACAGTGTCTCAACCACGACCTGGCGGCTAGATGTACATACCTATTGTCTTAAATTTGTGCCACCAGACAAAAGGGTAGGTATTCGAGCAAGCCACCACGTTAATGGTCTAGCAATGCTCAGCAGGTAGGGAGAGGAAGTGTAGTGTAATTACTGAAGAGATCATACGCCTTATTGGCGTGCATGGCGTTGCTCGTCTCGGGCATGATGTCGATGTGACACCCCCTCGATCCACCCCCTAACATCGTTACACGGACGCAAGAGTCTGTCTGTTTGATTTCAAAATTTCAGCCCCTGCCCCCATCCATTTCGACAAAAATCCTTGCTTCGCCCCTGACTATAACACTATGCTAGAAGAGAGGGCAGATTCATTCCATTTTCGTTATTAATCTCGTACCATAAAGATAAAATACTTCCAGCAGCAAATTCAAAAGATAGCTTACATTAATATTTTACATTTTAATACAATATCTTGTTAACATTTACAATAGAGACGCTCATTCTATAAAGTGGATTATTGCGTTATCCGCGGTTGAAGTCTAGTACTGCTGTTCTATTAGTGTTTGTAATGATGTTAATACTGGTTTTCCTGGTTTGTTCAGGCAACCCATTCCGTGCCCGGATGCCACTGGGGAAGAAAGCATACTTATATGGTTTTGTTCTCGCTTAATTAAGGTATAAGGAAAATGTTTTTGTCTTAGTATTGTAATAGGTTGCTTTTTTTGTGTTGTTTCTAAATTTATAAATTAAAATGTAATATCTCTTGTAATATTACTACTTTACTATGTCCAATCATATAAAAGAGGATACAATCTCCCAACAAGCTCTCTCGTAGTCTACCGAATTATATAGTTCTTTTCTTCTTAATTCTTTAATACTCTCTCTTTCTCTCTCTCTCGCTCTTTCAATATTTTATCAATGTATTATACCTACATCCAATTAAATGGCAATTATGGCACAATGTGAATTTGTGTGTTTTAAGTAGAAATAGATTAAGTTTTTTTTAGCAAGGTCAGATTATGTAATAATGTGGAAACGCAGAACAAGGAGACAATAACTGAAAAACTTGAGCTCACTAGATCACTTTATTTGTTTATTAAATATAATATCTACACACAAACTTATTTTTATTGATATATATTTGAGCTCAAGTCAAAAGGTGCTCTTTCAAGGGAAAAAATTTCATATTCACAGAGAGGTGTAAAAATTCACTTAAGTATTGTCAGAACCTTCCTACACATGATTTGAATAGTGGGAAGATAAGTTATACACTGGAAAAGACACAGTGACGAAAAACGCGAAACAATAGTAATGGCTGTTATAGACAACCTTGGTGTCACTTAGGACAAATGACAACAAAAAATTGACTTCAGAAAAAAACATACTAATTATTGATGGATTTCTTCAAGAATTTAACACACATATCTCCATAGCCTATATTTATGATATTCAAGAGTATTAGAAGCATAGGAGTTGCAAAAGAGGGGGTTTAGGAGCATAAACTCCACTCACTTGAAATGACAACAAACTGTCCTAAGCAACACTATTTCTTTTAAACCCTTGTAAAAAAATTATCCCTGCATCAATTTGAGCAAACTTTGTGGCAAATAGTTATTTAAGGTCTTCTTGTATTCACCAAATGAGTTTGAGATACATATAAAGCTCCTAGGTTATTGAAATAAAGTCTAGAAAAAGTGCATGTAATTAGTCACTTAAGAGTCACCGGCAAAAACACGTAATATTTTCATCTAAAATGCGTTTTGACTCATTTTTTAATCAACCTAGGTCAAAATGCTATCTCATGCTATCTCGTTGTCCATGTTTGGTGTGAACTAAGTCCAAGTTTTAACTATTTCATTGCATTTTGACCTTTTAATAGCGATTTTAAAAATATCAGTTTTGAGGTACGACCTTTTGACTTGGGCTCATTTATGTCTAGATCTACAGAAAAAAAGGAATTTTTGAGAAATATTAAATAGTTTTTCTTTAAAATATTTTTTGTTTACGATACATGAAAAGTTAAAAAAATTTTTTTTAATTATTTATGACGACTCGTAGATATAACAACACAAATCAGCCAAATCTTCATTTTGTAGATGAAATACAATAGTCTTGAGTTCACTGTTTGTTTATCACACAGTTTTAAATGAATAAGGTCTAATTTGGGTTGTTTTTGGCTAGTTGACTGACTGGTCATAGGTCGTAGATCAACTTGGGGGCAACGCCCCCCCCCCCCCCTTTCAATATTCATCACACCTTGACTCATTGTTTGTATATCTACTTCTAAATAGTGATACTCTTCATTATCCTTTCAACAATCATCACTTAATATTTATTTATTTACTTCAATGTCTTCATTTAAAGCTTTATTTTGTGTTCATCTAACTAAGCCTCAAACATCTAAGCCTTCTTCGCCTGAACTCTATAGGCGGTGATTCTTTACTCGATACCTTAACTTACAAATACAATAAAACTATTATCCAGAGTAACTAAGGACTTAAAAGTACTTAAATAGTGAGCTCTTTATATCTGGAACGGTAGTAGATAGAAAAAAAAAGCGTTTAAAAACTTGGATTTGAACAGAAAATGGAAAAAATGGCCTTTCCCACAGGCCACTGGGAGAGAAAGAGTTAAACTCACCAACACCTACAGATACTGGTGTCACGATTTTGGACTTAAATCGTGACTCTTAGCACTCATAGATAGATTATAGCGTAGATAGTAGTATAGAACCATAGGTTAGCGTAGAGTTTAGATTATATAGGATGAGAGTAGCCTGAAGCTATTACCCTCTCCCTCTCTCACGCAATAGGAACACCCCAACCACCCCTTCTTCACCTGTTCCTTAACCTTTCACTACACCCCTCTTTTAGTCCCAATTCAGAGTTTGCTAATTAAATACGATCAATTGGTACAAACCGCGAATGAATGATGTATACGTGTGTGAATATCTTAATGTATATATTTCTATTATATTTCCCAACTATTTATTCATTCATGTTGTTATCTCAAACTATTTATCCATTCATGTTGTTCTTTCAACATGCTGTGTGTAGCCATTACGCTATAAAACTCCCTTGTACACACACCCCACCCACCCCGCTAAACCCCCTCCTGACCCCCCTTCTCCTATCACCCAAGGGCGGCGACTCGTTAGCTAACCTTTGAGACGGTCAATGTTTTCGCATCTACTTAATATCCCTCGGCCGAAAACCCAAGCCAGCCGCTCGAGATGACCTCGTAAAATTATATCAAAGGGAGCTAATTCCCTCCACCCAAAATGACGTATGTATCACTCGTCTTTTATCTAGATATATATATAGCTGTTTAGCCAGTAATCATATGTCAGTAGTATAGTTGTGTAGCCTAACTTTGGATTCCATAACACTCGCATATACTAGTGTCAGCATTACTGTATAACTTCACATGTATATCTCATCATTGGATATTCTAACCGTAATAAACACCTGAACAGTAACCAGTGATTTGCTTGATTATCTTAGAATTGTTTGTTTGTATACTCTGTAACATCTTAACGAGCCGGAGAGAGATAATCATTGTTCCAGGACGATTGCAGCAGCATCGGTAACTCATACCCCACGACAACCAGCCACCATTAACCATTAACCCCACGACAACCAGCCACCATTAACCCCACTCCCCCCCCCCCGCACCCCTCTCAGTGTCAACATTGTGACGAATTGCTCTCCCGCACGGGACATCGTGACAACTGGTACCAAAATGTCTAGACTTGGTCTGGTTAAAAATATATGTTTGGGGCAT
The DNA here is from genome assembly GCA_949126835.1 of Anisus vortex. Classification (NCBI taxonomy): domain Eukaryota; kingdom Metazoa; phylum Mollusca; class Gastropoda; family Planorbidae; genus Anisus; species Anisus vortex. The sequence continues at coordinate 22,101,748 of OX421509.1, read as the reverse complement.
AGTGACTCAATCAGCGAGTGTAGGCCCATTGAATGTTTTCCTATGGCAGGGACATTTAGTATCATTTGCTTTCTGCTGACACACGTTTCAGTTCACTAGGATATTTTTGGTGAGATTTTCATATTGAAACAAAAACAAGATTGCAAACATCAACATTTTTTTACAATATGCCTTAGTACCCCAAAAGCAAAAAAAATATATATGTCAAGGCCTAGACATCTATCTCTGAGGGGGTGACACCCGAATAAAAAAAAAAACAATAATAAAAAAAAAGAACATTTTACAATGGTTCTACAAGGTAATGACCAATGGCAAGAAAATAATATGTTCATGCGATGACTTGTCAGTAAGAAATTATACTGTTTTTGCTGCAGATAGTTTGCTGTTGAAGTTACCGAAACAACATCTAAATGTGTAACTGGATTATACGTGGTGTAAACTGAGTACAACACTACATAATTATAAGACATCTGAAGAGCACCTATGTTGCCTTGAAAAAAATGGAAAACATTGGCAGCAGGACTTAAGCTACATGAAACAATTGATGCTGAAAGTATTGCCTTAATGGATAGGGAGGAGAAAAAGTGGAGGGATATCCTACACCGGTTGCTAGATATTACATTGTTTCTTGCGAAGCAAAATCTGGCATTTCGTGGACACAAAAAAGATGAATCCTCGTTGAATAAAAGGAAACTTTCTTGAGATGGTTGAGATGCTTTCCAAATATGACCCAGTGCTTAATGAGCACCTTATGAGACTAAAGATAAGTACATGTACAGTGAAAACGTCTGTATCTTATCTTTCAACAAAAATTCAAAATGAATGTATAAATGTACTGGCCAACCATGCAAAGAAAAATCCTGTTATAGATATAAAGGCCAATGCTGCCACAATGTATGGAATCCATGGAGGTGTTCAAGCCATTGTGAAAAGAAAGAACAAGAAAGCTATTTTAATGGATGTGTGGGCCATTCACTTAACTTGTGTGGTAAACACTCTTTTGCCGAAAATGCTTCATGTATAACATTTTTGGTACCCTTGAGAGAATGTTTTCCTACTTTGCTGCTTCCACTCATCGGTGGGACTTTTAATTGAACTCACTGGGGTGTCGTTGAAAAGGTTATCTACAACAGGTTGGAGCGCTCATCATGTTGCTGTTAAACCAGTCAGTTAGTGGAGCCTGCTATTGAACAAGCGCTTATAAAATCAGAACAACATAGGATTTCGGTAGAGAGAAGATTAAGAATGGCAGGGGAAAAAATAAGAGATGCTGGAATTTCTATGTGAGAAGAAAGCAGTAGGGAGATGCTAGAGTGTATTGATCGCTTTCATTCTGAACTTCAGATCAGATCAACAGTGTTTAAGGAAGTTGCAGATATGTTTGATACTGTTCAGCCCAAGATTCTACTGTCAGCAAGTGAAGAAGAGTTATTGGTGTCCGTTCCCAAATAACCTCTTTCTACGATGAGCTATCCGATTATGAGCTCTTAAAAGAAATACCACGGCTTAGACTTAGACGACACCTAAAATCAGCTGATATTGACCTAAAAAAGCCATGGACTAGTCAGTATTAGAAATTCATACCTAAATGAGACTTCATAGAATCTCTTCCAACACTCTCGTTAATGTTAAAATAACTAACCGTAGGCCACGGTTGTTTTAGTTGCTTACTACTTTTATTTTCTAATATTAAATTATTATTGTTATTGTTTTTGTCATATTAGAACTGTAGGCTTGTTTTAAGGAGACAAAATCTTTGGTGAAAGTCGTGGGAGGGGGGTGACACCCAAAGTTTACCGCACCGGTAGACACCAGCCCTCGGTACGCCACTGGCCAGTCCTACTATATGGAGCGGATACATGGCGGATGACAAAGACTACCATCAGGAAACTCCTAGCATTCACCAACAGCTGCCTTAGGAGAATCCTGCAAATACGATGGCCTGACACCATCAGCAATGTCAGCCTTTTAGAAAGAACCGGCCAAGCCCCAACTAAAGAGGAGATCAGGAAAAGAAGATGGGGTTGGATAGATCACACACTACGCAAACCAGCAAATGACATTACACTGCAGGCATTGAGATGAAATCCCCAAGGAAAAAGGAAGAGAAACACATGGAGACGTTACCTGGAAGACGAAATCACCAAAATGGGTTTCAGCTAGAACTAGTTATAAAGAGGGTGGCCCAGGATAGGAGAAGCTGAATAACTGTTGTTGGTGCCCCATACTCCGACAGGGATTGACGGTAATACCAAAATTATGATTAGGATATCCTGCTAGTTTTAGCCATATAGAGCGTTCTCAGTAGGCGGAGCTTAAGTTTTTTTGTGTAAAATTAGTGACGTATTTGTGTAAATATAGAACCCACTTGAGGTACAAACGTAACGTGGTGAAAGTGAAGTACTTCTTTATCATGCAAAATTCACATCTGAATATTGGCTATCCTACTCAAAAATAAGGAGGTAAATAGTAGTACTGTAGATTAATTGATTAATGTGATTAGGCTAGGGCCGGCTAGACCTATTTACACTTTCAATTTCACTTTATAGGCCTACACTTTTAATGTTTCGTAGGATAGGCTACGATGTCAAGTTGAGTCAAGTGATACTGTTGGTGAATAGGCTATCTAGTCAAGTCACTATTAGGCTCACATCGTCTATGATCTATGTCTATGATAATAATAAAATAGCCTATTTTATTTAACATACATAATACAGCTTAAATCTTAATAAGACTTTAAACACAACACATAATTTAAAAAAAGCTCGAGCCTATATGAAACTTTATTAATACAGCGGCCATATTTAATTGTACACCATTACTCAAAGTAAACACAAATCACGTGCTTTTTGTCACGGGATTGCAAACGCCCTATAAGGCCTACAAACTAGAATAATCCTCAATGGCGTAATATGTTAAGCAGTTATTTTAAAAGTTATTTGAACTTACCTAAAATATGAATAAATTGTTGTCAAAGGGAAGACAATACGAATAATTGTATAACTTTGAGAGGTGACGATAACTGGTTTGAAAAAAAGCCGATGTTAGTTATTATCACATCAGACCGAAAAAGCCCCGCTTCTAGGTCATATCTATTGTAAGCCTGCCAATGATAGCTATTAAAAAATAAAGGGTCACTAGTTCAGCCAATCGGAATTAAGTTTAGCAATATGGGCTACATACACACAAGTAGGATCTCCCTGGGTGGAAATGTTTATCGATCGATACAAGTTTGACCTAGATTTGCGCTAGTCGACGCTTTTTATTTTGATACCAAACATGAGCGTGTAGCGGTTTAAAAACTTAAAAAGACCTAGGCCTAAAGTCACTTGTTTTGTTTTATGGCAGTGAAGGATATTTTAGATATACATTTTTGAATCTCTATCCCATTAAACTTAATTTGTATATATTATTGATAACATCCTTGATTGAAAAAAAAAAAAAAACACCGACTACGTAAGATATAAGCCATTTAAATTTCAAAATAAACAAAATTACGATAAAATTGACCCAAATCTTCATAGATTGACCGTGTATTGTCTCCACCCCCTTCCTCTCTTTTGAACAGCTGTCAAACTTTCAGAGCCGCCCCCCCCATACAATAATGTCAAACAATTTGTTATCCCCCCCTCCCCCAAATAACACATTTTTAGACGCTGGCTTTTATAAATAAAATAAATTGAAAACGGAAAATTCTATACTATAATTAATACATTTTATAACTTGTTTAAATATTTCAAATTGACTGTAACTCTCATAGGGTGTGTAACATAGTTCGTACCCCCACCCACTCGCCCCTCCCCCATTTTTTTTCTAAGTCTTAATCCAAGGTTTCTAACCATTTTTTTTTTCTTTTTTGTTTACTATTGTTCTTTTCATAGAAATATTTAATCATTTCTAATTCTACGCTTCACTCATGAGCTTTTGGTGCTTTTGATTGTTAAATAGTTTAGGGGGGAAGTGTGCACCAGTTGTAAAATAATCTTCTATTTTAACCATACGTTCATTATTATTTATTGCATTCTTGCTCCCCCCCCCCACACACACACACTTTGCCCTGCTAATTTTTCTAAAAACTAACAAGATCGACACAAAAAGAGCATATCAAATGTAGTTTACATAATTGATATATTTGTATTAGCGTTTTTACACGTTTGCTATGTAAGTGGCACATGACAATTGTAGAATTGTGTAATAAATTTGTATCATTATTTATTTCATAAAACGTTACATTGCAATCATCATACTAAGACACAATCTCAAAACTGCTTCTAACATTAGGGAATTCTCATTGAACACGATCGTTAAATATTACCCTATACAGATCCTGATGTATTAGACTATTATGTTGCGCTGAACCATATGCGTGACAATGTCTAACATATTGATGAAAATGATTGAATTTTCCTTCAAGAGACATGTCCACATCTTCAGGATATGTTTAGCATAAAGCATTAACTCCTTCACGAATCTCTTCTTCTGTAGCTTCTAAGTTAGTTAAGAATGAAAATGTTTTTGCATCTTCTTCTTCTTGTTTAAATTATTGTGGAGACCCCTTTAGAACCTAGGAAAAAGTCTACATTTTAAATAAAAATACAATTTTAAAACATCACAAACAAGAATTACATACAGTTGACAGAGTTTCACTTGAGGTATTTAGTCAAGCTCTTCAGTGAAGATTTGAAAGCCGGCACAGAAGGGGCAGTGATGGAGGCCTGGTCCAGTGTGTTTCACAGTCTAGTAGCTGACGGAAAAAAAATAATTTTTGACGTCGGTGCGGGCGTGTCACACGCAGTTTGAGTTGCTGACCTCACATGTATAGATGTTTTGATTCTTAGCTCAAGGTTCTCGAAAGCATCATATTTATTATAATTGATATGCCTTCTTTTATATCTGCTTTTCTTGTAATCAACATCAGGCAATTTTTCCTTTGCTTTTTCTTCAAAATGATCAAACATATCCCTGTAACCTTTAACAAAATCCGAAATTGAAGCATACAATTTCCTATTTACATCTACTCTAATTTGTGGGTCTTGTATTGACTAGTTTTGTGAAATCCATCCAGCAATTAACTCCACAAATATAACACTACCATAAATTCAAACTCCTCCATTTTATTCAACATTTTTATGGTTTGATTTCTTGTTTCGCCATTATCTGTAGTATCAATATGCAGCTGATGCAATGCAGAAATTATTCAATCTTTTTAATGTGATTCCCATCTAGGTTTTGACAAAAACTATACAAATTTGAATCATCTTTGAAGAATGACAACAGTACTGCTTATCTATGTGTAGATGATGAAAAAAAATGTATACATTTCTTGTACAATTCCAAAAAAGTTTGCTGCATCTAAACAACACTCAACTGTTGCTCTACCAACACAGTTCAGGTGATGACCAGCATATGAAATATACATATCATACTTGTCAATCTGAAATATTATTTCTTGCATACCCTTGTATTTGGCAGACAAATTGGCATCTTTATCATATGACATGCCTTGACACTTACTGAAATCTATGCTGCACTCATTTGTAAGGTAGTTTGGCACCATATTAGCCATACCTTCCTCTAGGAGAGTTAGAAAACGTTCAATTGGGAGCATATCATCTGGTGAAACATACCTCACAATAACAGTATTTAAACATATTTTTATAGTTGTGTGTGTAGGCCTTAATATCTTTGATCTTCTTATTAAAAACAAAAACGGGGCCATTCAATTCAAACAAGCTGAATATTAGAAAATCAGAAGTGTAAAGTTATATCGATAATAGATCTATTGGTATCCACAATCGAAAACAAACGCAAAAAAGAAAAAAACAAACTAAAATAATTTTTTTTTTAAATACTCAATTTAATTTAATTTTAACCTAACAAAAAATGGTTGAAAAGTATGACACGTTCCGGACGTGCGGCATTGGGACAAATAATTCTGCAGTATATATAAGTATATATGCCAATTACTTATTACTCAGACAATGTTTTGGGGGGCACCCAAGTAAGTGGTGGCCCTATGCTATAGCTTGTTTAGTTTAAAGGTAAATCCTTCACTGCTGGTTAAACCTGTTTGTGTGTTCCAATTATTTTTTTTAAATGTCTTTTCTTGTTACAATAGCCCCTAAAATGCCATCCTCTTAAGACGTGCCGCTTGGGCGGATAGCGTACTCCGCCCTCCTTACTAGGCCTATGCCACTATAATAAGGGAACAATAAACAGTAAGACTTAGTGACTAGAAAAACACCGTAATGTTTTTATATTAATCTATCAGGTAGATGCGAAGAATCATTTCAGCTCAGGTAAGTTCTATATTATTATTTAGACACTTAGTGTCTAGAACAGTCTAGAAATCTCGGATAAGTTGACGTCATCAAACCGAATAAAACGATTGGTGCACATCTTAAGCAGAGAACGGAATTGATTGGTTGAAATTTGTCAACGTTGGTTGCATCTCGAATATTCTCGAGAAACTCAAATAAATTAGGCCTAACTGAGTTAAAAGAAACGGGTAAGTATTATTTTAATTGTCACACTTTCAGTTATGTAGGTCCTATAGGCTAAATGAAAATTTAAGCATTTGTGTTATGAAATAATCGTTTTACCATCTACCACATACATGATAAGGTAATTATATTTCTTCAATCTTCGTTTGTGTATGAAAAGATTTGTGCATATGTCCGTTATTTTTTTACGCCATTTCGAACCCTTATTGCCAAGCCTCTAATTTAACAGATCGATGCCCATACAACCTGGAAAAGAGTTTATATAATTTAAGTCTAAAGCATAGTAGCTTTGACATAAAAAAAAATCAAAATTTACATACGTAGACATTAGCAAGTGACAATCCCTTTGGATTAGTAAAGGTAAAGTAAGCGGTGTTAAAAGTATGCGCACACCGCCTAGAACAGACGTGTTGAAATTGGGTCAGCTATGTCTAACTCACCCTAACTCGTCACCTAACTGTGTTGTCTGTGGGCCTATTAAAAAATAAGTAATAATTAACTAACTGAATTGAATGGAACCATTATTGTTAAACTTCCAGTTATTTATATGTAAAATAAAGATGTAAACATTTGTTTTATGTAATAATTATCTGCTTACTGTAAAGTATATAGGTCTTAGAGGAGCTATTATTTTTGACACTTACAGAGGTTATATGAATTGCCTCCCCTACATAATTTATGTCTATATAAAATAATATATAATTTTACGTAGGCCACGACTATGCCACTTCTCCACCCCATTTTTATAGTGTGATATTTGTTTTTATTGGTTGGGGCCAGTGATTAACCTTGAGTGTGTGTCACCTGTGTTCGCTTACTTTTTTTAAGTTGCTGTTGAGATCGGATGTTCTTCTGTTTTATGTTTGTTTTGTCTTATAAGTGTAATGTTGCCAATGTAATATTCTTTTTAATATGTTGGTGCGTGGGTTATAAGTTATAAATAGGACAAACACTAGATAACAAGAACATCGCTTTATTGAACACGTTGATATCTAACTGCCATCTTGTATATATTTTTAGTATCCTAACCCAAGTATGTGATAAGGGCAGGCTACTCTATTAATTATTGATGTACAAATATGATAGTCAAACACAAGTTGTCTCACTTAAGATATTACATTCCTCCTTTACTTGGATTAAATCTTACCTGTTTTAAATTGATCAACAAATGAATATAGTATCATAACAATTATAAAATATGAAAACAATTCAAACTTAATATTCATCAAATTCAATAGTGACCATATTTGAATAAGTCACACAACTATTTACATCAAAACAAAGTCTTCATATCTCCTGGGTAGAACACGGTTAATAACTGGTCTTTGCAGCTTTACTGTGTTCTCCGAAATAACCAAGGGTTCTGAATTGTTAGTGTTAATTTGATTATCTAAAGTGTCTTCTGAAAAGTCATTGCTGGGAATGTGAGAATCTTCTCCACTGTCACCATCTTCCTGTGAAGGTCCTAAGGGAGATGCTTTGAAGAAGCTACTGTTTCTGATTATGATCTTGCTTCCTCTTCTTGCAGTAATCATTGAACCTTTCTTGTTGATTATAGTTAAAGGTTTAGGTTCATAAGGCGTTAACCTAGTAAGTGAATTGTCTTTAATAAAAAGAGAATCAACAATCTTCATTGAGTTCTTTTTGATGTAACGCTTTTTAGTAAGAATATTGTTTAATTTTCTCCTGTCTTTCTCTATCCCTTTTTCTGATTTCTTGATCTGGCAATACTTATTTCTGGAAGTTTTGTTTTTATGTTTTTTTTTCCAAAAAAAGTAGTTGAGCTTGTGGTTTTCCTGTAGTGCAATGTGGAGTAGCTCTGTAAGATAATAAAATAATAAGAATCTATACATTTCTTGTTGCAAACGCTTCCGTTGTGCAGTAGCTGTTTTGATTGCCTTTTTTATGTGTGCGCATAAATCTTTCTTTTTCTGCGTTAGCTATGGACCATAAAGGAGTAATCTTACGATGCTTGATGCCCATATGATTGAGATACGCAGCAAATTCATGACTGAAAAATGGAGGTACATTGTCAGTTTTAATAGATTGTGGGAATCAGAATTCTGAAAATAGTTTGTCTAGTTTTGAAATGAGTTCTTGAGGTGATGCTATTGAGAATTTCCACAATGACATATCTTGAATATTCATCAGTTATGACAAAAATGTGTGATCCATCTCGTAGATGCCCGAAATCTATTTCTCGCCATGGTCCATCTGGTAGTGGAGACATAGTCAAAGGATCTTGAGTTGAAGTAGGAGTGCCAATTTAACAAGTCATACGGTTTCTTATAAAATGTTCCACTGATTGATGCATGTTGTGAAACCATACATTTTCTCTTAGTAGTAATATAGTCTTGACAATACCTTGATGACCACCATGTGCAAGTTTTACAGCTTGATTCCGTAAGGATTATGGTAGAACTATTTGCCTTCCTTTTAAGATAATATTTGTCCTGTGTTACAGTAAGTTCTTCTCTGCATACCTTCAATGTTTCGAAAAGTATATTATCAACGTTTGGATTTTTATTTGTCAACCAGAGTCCTTTTAAAATGCACTCTATGACATATGATAAAGTGGGATCTTTAGCTGTTTTTAAAACAACTTGATTTGCTGTCATAGCTTTGGGAATGGAATTTCTATGATTTATTGTATGTTTTCTTCTGCAATTTTGAGTTCTCTGTCACTTTCACAAGTGTTTGAGGGATGTCTACTCAAATAGTCTGCAGGATTATTTTTTCCTCGACTTTTACATAGTCCTTGAAATAATTCTGGAATTTCTTAAATTCTTTTGGAATATCTGATGTGATTGAGTTTACTGAATCAGACATACTTATTCATTTGAGATCATTTGCATATTGGTAGTTTATTACAGATCCATTGGGACCTTGCAGTACATGAAATTTAGACTGAATTAGATCTTCTTGTCTCAAATGTGTCTAAAACATTGTTGTAAGCAAATACTGTAGTATTGGATTTGTTGAATTTCGGTGTGTTTCTTAATTTCTTGAAATGTTCTTCATCAATGACATTAATACTTGCTCCAGTGTCTATTAGAAAATAAATATTGGTCCAAAATATTTAATTGTACTCTTGGCATGTTCTTTTCCATGTTAAATGAAAATACATATTCATGTGTGGAATCATCATCTTCCAAATAATTTATTCTTGATTCTTATTGTTTTTCTTTATATTTTGTGAAAGCTTTCTGCTTATTTTTACAAACAGATGAAAAATAGTTCAATTTTCTACAGTTGTAGCATATTTTTCTTTTTGCTTGGCAATTATTTTGTCCGAATGGTGATGAGGCCAATTTCTACCACAGTTCCTACATCTGATAGTATACAATTTTTCTTTGTCATGAACTGTCTTATTAGGTATTTTGAAAACCTAATTCTTAATTCTGTTTCTTACCAAGTGTTAGTGCTTAGTTTTTAAATTTGATCACCATTTATTTTCTTGTTGAAATCTTCAGCTAATTCATTTATTCTTGAATATTGAAGTAACAAATTGAGTGTCATGTCTGGAGTAGAAATACCCTTTTATCTCACTTTTCAAGATTAGTTGAGACTTGATTTCGTTTTCTGGATTAGTAAAATCACTTGTTTTTAAAAGTTGTTGGAATTTTTGATAAAATTCATTTATATTTGGTGATTGTTGCATTTTGTGTCTAAAAATGTACCTTTTTATTTCAATGTTCATCTTTGGGTGAATTAGCTTTCTAAATAATTGACAATCTGAATAAATGAATCTTTTCCATCAGCAGCTGATGTACTTGACGATGGTACGGATTCTATTAAATCATTAAGCTCTACACCTCCATAATTTAACAGTAAGGCCTTTTTTAAATCAAAATTAGTAATGTTATAAGAGGTAAAGAGATTTTGTAGTCTGTTTACCCATTTCGACCATCTGATGTTAATGCCTTTTTACAGCCAAACGGTGGGTAGTGCGGTAATGTGAAAGACGACATGCTCTTCTTATCAATGTGTCAGTTTTCTGATGCATCGAAGAAATGTAATTTAATTTCTTACCGATATTCCTGTTGTAACATAAAAATAACCGACCTTCTCGTTGCCAATCTAATATTGCCAATGTAATTATTGTTTATGATATGTTGGTGCGTGGGTTATAAGTTATAAATAACAGGACAAACACTAAATAACAATAACATCGCTTTAATAAACACATTGATATCTGACTGCCATATTGTATATATATTTTAGTCTCCTAACCCGTATGTGAAAAAGGCAGGTTACTCTTTTAATTATTGATGTACAAATATGATAGTCAAACACAAGATGTCTAGCTTAAGATATTACAATAAGCATAAGGCATTCGTAATTTCACCTTCTTAAGGATTAGGGTTTATGGCGTTGTCTCTTCGATTTTAATTTCGAGGGCGCTTACCACCTCCCTTAACTCTTGTTGTAACCTCGCCGATATTGCGGTACACTAGTCACGTGATAAAGCTCTAAGTACAAAGTCAACTGACATGATTTACTTATTAAATGGAGTTCTTAAAAGAACCAAATTTAGAATAATCAAGTAAAGTATCGATGGCAGAGTTATAGCAAATATATAATAAAAAATGATGTTTATATATAAAGTGCGTCTTATTTTGCTATAAAATCTATCATTCTCAATCCTTTAACTTTCTAGAAATCACTTGTCAACGTTGTGTTTGGTACATGGAAAAAAAAAACTAGCCCATTTAAATGTCTTTTTATATAAATATTTTTCTCTGAATTTCTCAGTGTCGGGGCCTAGCTGTGTAATAGTGCATGATGGAAACAATCCATTTAGCTTTGGCACAATCAAATTATAAATGTATAGACTTAGTCATTAGCAAGTGACAATCCTTTTTTAGTTTGAACTCAATTTCAGATTAGTAAACGTGGTGTTAAAAAACATTCGCACACCTTAAGCCCAGAACAGACTAGTTGGGTTGAAATCGGATCAGCTATTTTTCAAGGCCCCGTAATGTTTTGTTTATTCCAATAGAAATTCATAAACAATTAACTAAGTTATAACAAAAACAAAACAAAACAAAAAACACTATGTAAATACTTTATTTTGTTAAACTTCGAATAATATATATTTACAAATATATTAGTAAGAATTAGAAGAGTACTAATGACAGTTTATTAACCCATATCTTGCTGAGGTTTTATTTTTTCGCGATTTGTACATATTTAATAGAAAGTCATGATGTAATAAGCAAATGATAGTTATTTTGTGAATTTTTTTTTAATTGAAATATTGAGATTTACAAAAAATTTCCTTAACAAAGGACGCCAGCAAGAAATGATACAGTGTCATTGATGAATGCAGAAAACACATTTTTTTTGTTCTCGCGAATAAATACGAAATTCTCTTTTTATTAATTTCAATTGAGATATTTAATGTATATTTAAACACATTATAACAAAAAAAAATATAATGAAAAAAAAATCATTATAGTATAAAGAAGAAAACAATAAAGAAAAAAGCACGAATGGGTTAACTGAACAAACCAGGAAAACCAATAACATTATTTAAAACACTTATAAAAATGCAAGACTCTACTCTGACCACGGATAAGCGTAGGAGGCAATAATCTTCTTTACATAATGAGCACGTGTAATATATATTAACAGATTATATAAATCATATTTAACTTTTTTTTAGACATGCTTAATATAACAATATATAAGTTTGTTTGCATAATATGTTGTAGATATTGTGATGCGTTGCGAGAGCACCTAGATAAAGATATGCATAGAAAGAGAGACAGCTTATCCAATTATAGTTGATATCACTCATTGCTTATAACAAAATATAATATTCTTTTCGATAATATATCATAAAGGTCCAAATAATTATATTATATGAAGGCGTCACCTCCTATTATTTTCATCACACTGCGTTGTAAATATCTTATTCCATATTGGTTTATTGGGCATCGCATAGGTCTTCTGGGCATCAGATTGGTATTATGGGCATCGGCTTTGTATTCTGGGCCTCAAATATGTCTTCATGGCTACGGACTGGTCTTCTGGGCACCAGATTAGTCTTCTGTGTAGCAGATAGTTCTTCTGTGTAGCATATTCATTAATTGGGGAGCTTGATTCGTCTTTTGGGCAACAAATGTGTCTTCTGGGCAACATATTGATATTATGGACATCTCTATAGCTCTCATGGGGACTGAATTGGTAATATGTGTAGCGAATAGGTTTTAAGGACAGCACATTCGTCTTGAGGGCATCAGATTTGTATTTTGGGCGGCTGATGCGTCTTCGGATAGATTTTGTGGACAACAAATTATTCTTTTGGACATTATATTGGTTTTCTGGGTGCGGATAGTCTTATAAGCATTAGGTTTGTCTTTAGAGCAATGTATCGGAGCCATCAAAAGACAAAATAAAAATGCAAGAAAGGTTTGCGTCGATCCTATTGTAATAGAAATAGAGTAGCCAGATGTAAAAAAAGAGAACTCTGTCTTTGTCGACTGTATGATATATTCTAGGCTTACGTCAACACAAAGTTGGTACAACAATATGTAAGGCTGAATAGTCTCATCTTAGATTCAACATCATTTGTATTTGTTTGTAGATAATTAAGAGATCTAGAATTTAGAAATGCACTAGAATATCTTTAGTTACATCCTCTTCATTACATTACATGGCGGCTGAATCTATATATTGAGTGCATAATATAATATTCTTCTTCTAATTAAGTAATAGGATGTTAAGTTGAGTAAAGTTTGTGACATATGTTGAGAATAAATATAGATATATACTAGAAATAGTTTAATAATTTATATTTATGTATATCAATTTGCAATGTGGTTTTAAAAAACTAGTTAATATTGACAAACAACATATCATTCCTACTCAACAATCTTCAAATGTTAATAACTCCATAATATATTCAAAACGAAATCCAAAAAAAAGAACGTTTTTCTATGTGTTAGCAAAAAAAACACTAAAAAACTAAATTTAAGGTCACGGTATCATTTGTTGCTGGTGTCTTTAAAAAGGTACATATGGTTTGAACTCCTTTGTGTAATTATTATTATTGTTTTAAACTAAAAATGTATATGTTTATGCCTTCTACGAACATTAATTAACAAAGTTATGTTAAAGCTTAACTCAATTTTTATCATTTTCATTTAAAAAAGTTTCACTTTTTCAGACTTGACTTTTTTTCCGCAATTTTATCAAACTCACGACAAAAATTTGTTTCGAGAGCAAAAAAAAAACAACTAAAAGCAGACAAATGAAGATAATAATTAGATAGATTAGTATATATTCTTTATATTTATTGCAAAAATTGCAAACTATTAGCTTAATTTTATGTCTTAAATCGCATTTTACGAAGTGTCCCTAAATAAATACGCCAGCAAGATGTGGATTAAAGCTAAACTTTTTATGCTATTAAATATATAATTCTCCGTGTGTTTTCTTAATTTAATTCCTCGTTCATTAGCCTATGTTGTGGTTGGGTATTTAAAAAAAAACACACCAAAACACTAGCCAAATTTAAAGTCCTTAAAATCTCCCTAAATTATTATTTCTCAGAAATACTTAGTGTCTAAGGCAAGCTGTTCTACATTGCAAGTACCGTTTATTCAAATTACTAAACCCAAAACACTTCATTTTGTGCCCGTCGCCTAGTAACAATCATTCAAATAAAGAATCAGGTATTTATATTTATTCTTTATCAGTCTTTTAATTTCCTTTTTTTTTTCCGTGTTTATCATTTTCTCCCATTAGCTCTACATGAAATTCACTGTCTCTTCCAATGTAGTTCACCTTGACTCTCACTCTCTCTCTCTCTCTCTCTCTCTTTCTCTCTGATATTTCTTATGTATCTTGCACTATCCTACTCACCTTTTATCTCTTTTCATCTACCTTATTGTTGCTTATTCTATCTAGAACTATATCTTTTTTTATCTTTCTTTCTACATTCATCTTTGAATTATTTACATGTATACTCTTGCTAAATATTTTTCAATATAAGCTTTTTCCATTTTTAGTTCTTTTTATCTCACCTATTTACGATCTTTCTTTTTCTCTCTCCCTCTCTCTGTTCATTTCTCGTTCTTTCTGTCGATCTAGCTTTCTCGCTTTTATAATCTACAGTTTTCTCGCTTTTTTAAAAATCTGTCTACGTTTTCTATATCCAGTTAAATTGTATGATTTCACTAGCTAAAGAGAAAGGTCTTCATTCTTTTTAAATAGAAATCTCTCTCAGTGTCTGAGGCAAGTTGTTCCACAGCGCAGGCGCCAAAGACACAAAACACTCAATCCAAAAGACTTCTTCTGTGCACGAAGACATTGGGAAACCCGTTGAAAGATTATAAAAAAACAGCGCGAATATTTGATAATTCCTGCCTAATAACGATCTACCACATAAAGGATAAGGTAACTATATTTACTATATTCTTAAATCTTTCTTTGTGTGTGAAAAGTTGTGTACTTATTTCGCTTTGTTTTTTACTCCTTCGGTCCCTATTGCTAACCCACTATTATGTCAGATAGATGCCAATAAAATAATAAAGAAAATAATAAAATATAATTTAAGTCTACAGCATAGATAGTTTAGGCACAAACCAGTTATATATTTAATAACTTAGTCATTAGCTTGTGACGATTCTTTTTGTTCGAAACATAGTTGGCGGGTTTAAATCGGGTCAGCTTAATATCAAGGCACTAAATATATCTTGTTTGTTCCTAAGAGAAACTGTCAAAAAATTAACTGGATTGGGAAAAAAAAACTGTGGATTTTTAGCTTTATTGTTTAAATTGTATTAATATATTATAATATATAGTATTAATATATCTAGACTTATTGTAACAGTAAGAAGTCATAAAAAAAATAATTATCTTTTGTTTTTTAAAAATATATATAAATAATAATTAAATTGATATTTAGATTTCTCAATGTGTTTTCGTTCGCCAATTCAGAGTTTAGTTGCCTATGTGGTTGTATGATAGGCAAAATACAAAACAAAACACTAGCCAAAAGTAAAGTCTCCAAAACACTACTTATATTTTTTTCTCAGAAATCCTACTTATCTAACTCTCAAAGTACTTTGATTTTTAGCACCCTTTTTCTGCCAATTTAGGGTAGTCTACATACTATTATTTTTAATATATAAGATAATATATGATATGACCATGTCACATGCCATTAGATTTAGAAAAAAATACTCTATATTATTATGCTTATGTAAATTTTAATTTAACATTTAAAGATTTATTTTGGACGTTTTAAATTAAATTAAATAATTTAGCAAAATTTTAAGATGAAAAATATAAAAGTCTCACAAACAGTAAGAAGCAAAAAAAGTATGAAAAGACAAAATATATATTTCTTTTTATTTATCAAGTATATCCATGTACACAACTTGTTTACACATTTCAAGCATTTTTACTCATATCTGAAGTACTGAGGTGACTGGGTAAAATATATATATATATCAACATGGGAAAATATACTTTTCGAAGAATTTATGCCGCAAAATATATAAAACAATGACATTAAATATTCTCAAACATTCAAAAAAGATTATTTTTAAAAATTAACAAACAAAACATAAAAAAATGTAGACAATTGTAAAGAAATTGTTAGTATTATAGAAACATACATGAAAAAAACAACATTCCTGATACAACTAAAGACAATTTTTATCGTCTTGATAACATAAAAAAGTGTCACATGCATTGCATTTGGACCTAGGTTATGTAATGTTTATTGTAAAATTCGTTACAAATTAATAACTCCTTTAAGTTCAGTAATTTGTTTAGTTAGAACACTATGCCTTGATTCACAAAAAAATCAGTTTAATAATATTAATCTTTGAAACATAAAAAAATATAAATAAATTGATACACTTAGCTTTACCTCTCAAACAAAGGTATTCAATACAAAGCCTATCAAAACAAAAATTCATTACGCACTTCCCTCCTAACAACTTCGTCACACGCAAAAATACAAAAAAGAAAACGCATATTGTTTCCAGATTATTTAACACTAATACAAATCAAAACTAATATTAAAACATACGTGACATTATTAACAATGAAAATTCGCTATATATAATGTTGATGATAAAACAATATAAGCGAAAACATACATCATCTGAAAACAATAATTTATACTGTAATAAGTAATAAGTTTAAGACGTACAGAGTAAACGTAAGTCTAGACTAGGTTGTCAGACCTTGGTGGGCAAGGCGCCACCCATGACTCCTGGCTCCAACCTCTCTCTAAAAGAAACTAACTTAAAAGTAAATTGACGCTTACATGGAATGTGGAAGGAACTTAATCATTATGACATCTATAATTTATTTCGGAGGGGAACGAATGTACACATTTCCTTTCCCTAATGGCAGATGGAAAAGAGGATTGGGTTTTGGTCATTTTGAAGTGTAAAGAATAGCTTTCCTTTACTCAGCAGGTATGGGTGGTTGGACGAGGAGAGGGATGGACGTAGTGGGGCGAGTTTAGCCGCGTCAAAAGAATATTTTCTTGTTGACACCCCGAATGGGAAGGAATATAATGCCCGCTAGTTGAGTCCTTTTTATCTGGACACAAATGGTCCAGGGGAAATTATCTTTTCGATTGTTTTTTCGACTACAGGTTATTTTTCGTTGGAAAATTAGCATAATCAAGAATAGGGATGTTAAAAAAGGTTTTCGGTTCTATAAAACCGGTTTAAAACCGGATTTCGGTTCCCTCCTCTCGCAATGTCACAAGTCAAAGGCCGGAAAAACCAAATGTGCGTAGTTTTGTAGGTATATTTGAAAAATACTTCAAACTTAATTAGTGTTGCAGGGCATTCAAGGGGTTGATTAGTGTGAGTACAATGTGATTTTGTACCCATTACCATAAAATTCTTGAGAACTAAAAAATATATCTGGGCTAATTGATTAAAACAGATAATAGCTTTCAATTTTCAAGAGTGATAATCAAATTACCGATTATCGTTGACAATAATATTAAGAAGCATATAAAGAGGCATTTATGGTAATTTGAAAAATAATGTATTGAAAGGTTTCGCGTAGAACAAATCAAAAGAATGGGTATTAATAATTAAGCACAGACGCGTTGTCTAGCCGAATCATTTAGGGTAACAGGGAAGGGCTAGTTTGCGTCTCTCCATTGCGTACATCAAAGAGCAGCACACATATAAAAGATGAGCCGACAAGTAAAAAGATTGATGTTAATTGTAACTGTAACTTAACAATTGATTTGATGTTGTTTTTATTGCAAGCCATAGTTGGTATTTGGAAACACAAGAAACACAATATATAAAAATAAATAGTATTAAAAAGGCATTTCGAGAATTGTTTTGTGTGAATCCAACATTATGTATTAAAAATATTTCCATTAGAACCAAAAAAAAATGTTTTCTACTTGAAGTAATGATTAACTTCCAACTTGCAACCAACAAACCGAAATCCGGTTTCGAAAATCAAAACCTGTTTTGGTTTCAAAACCGGAATCAGTTATTCCGGTTTTCGTTTAACATCCCTTCTCAAGAACATGCAGACGTTCGAGGTGAGGGGTGTAATGAGGCAAGATGCGGTAAAATCAAATATGGGTGCGTAACGCATGACCTTGGTTTTCTCTTACGTCTCACATGGTACCAAGAAGGAAAGGGAGGGATGGGGTAGTAACCAGGTGTCGCATTTGTGAGGAATACACACACAACACCATTTAAAGTGGTTCATTTATAGAATAAAACATTATTGCAAATGATGGGGGCACTACGACGGCGCGCGTAACCAGAAAGAAACTACCATTGACTAAGGCAGAGATTGCTCTTATAGCGCTCCGAACTTCATCACGATTTAGATGTCCTTTCGACTGATGACCCCCGACCGCCAATATTACGAGGATATACTACCGTCTGCAACGGTGAAATCCTGCGTTTGGACGGCATCCATCTTAACCCTTAAGATACCGCCAGAAGCACCGTTATTGTACGCCGTAGTGAGAGGTTTAGTGGAACGTCCTTGAAAGACCCAGTGACACGAGCAAATCACCATCCCTCTGAGGCGTCGGGACACACGTATACGTGATCGTGTGCAAAGCGAATAATTGATTTTCATCCCGAGACTAAGTTTTGATTCTCTCCCTATTAAAAACTAAATGTTGCAAATGCCGGATGTCGGACTTAGGTCATCCTCAGTGCCCGCGCGTCCATATAGTCAACCTAGGCGACCGCCTAGGATGCACAACTTTTAGGGGGTGGGCGCATACTTGATATATTTTTTAATTGGAGCTTTAAAAATATAAACTTATATATAAGTTTAGTACTTCTGCGCGCTACTAACATAGGCAGACAAACTACTAGGTAATGAAAGGCAAAGGGTATATATTGTCACGAGCTAAACAGCTAATGACGTATTTTATAGTTTATTTAGGAATGTATAATTTTACATTCTTTGATTCACATCCCTCTTGGATCCCACAAGGTTGTATAAGTATTAGTATTTCTACTAGTTCTGGGGATATTTATAATTTCATTGGCTTTTAGGATGTGCAATTAAATGTAAACATAAAGTTAGGTAGTACTATACCTTAATTATTAAGAAATACACAATCCTGTTTGAAAAGTAGTAATAACGATTTATTCCGAACAAGAATGAAGAATGAATGGAACAGCAAAACAGAATACAGGTATCAATGGTAGACGAACAAGCTTAGTAAGTTGAGATTTCTTCTAGACCGTATCAGGCCGTAATAACATATATCGGAGAGTGGTCACTAATGGTCATCATACAACAACGCCCAAACTAGAACTGATCTAACGATTTCCAACCCCGTGCGATGTATGACGCGTTTTAATGCTATGACATAGTGTCTAGACAGATATGCACGTTTTATTCTTAGAATGGAAAAACATTTTGGGTTTAAGATTTCTTTCGAACCTTATTCAATATTAATAGAGAACCAATATAACTATGGAAATAACTACTTTTTTTATACGTAATAATATGTAGGCCTATACTTTTCGGCATGAACTCGTAAATGAGAGATTTTGTGCCGCCATGTGCCTTCTTTGACATTTAAGTGGCAAAACATGGTTCAGTCGAATTGATGCTCTAACACCTCTGCGGTACCGGTTATCTCATGTTTGTGAAGCTTTGGGAGAGATGTTTGAAGACACATCTCTAAAGGATCTAGTTCCAGTATTGCAAAGGTAGAAGTACTTTGTTTATTTAAAATATACCAGAATTCAAGTTTATTGCTTTAATTGTCACATGGCACATTTTAATTCAAGTAAACATAACTAGTAAGATACAATGAGAAGTGATTTAGAGTTCAAGAGAGTTCTGGTTGATGCTAATGAAGTAGCATAAGAAGTTGGAATAGAACGAGCATTTGAGAATGAGAAGGTCCGAATTCGAAAAAAAAGAACATGTTTGATTACGAATCAACAGATGAATCTGTAAACAATGCAGGTGACCCTTCAGAAAGTTTCAAGATCAACTTTTATTTTTGCTACTTCAGAAAAGGCTGCAAATGCAAATAATTATTTTACCAGTTAAATTAAGTATCTGGTGTCTTTGGATTTGTTTACATCATTCCTGACCTTAAAAACAAGACTACATCAGAGGTCCATTAGCAAACAATATCAAATAGTCTTTGTGTATTTTTTTTTAAAGTTATAAAAAAAAGGAAAACTATCTGTTATCTAACTGTGAGTTTCTGTTTGTTATTAAGAGAAATGTACATAAAGTAATTATTTTATTGTTATTATTATTCAGATCCAGCAAGTGCGATTTTCATTTATTTCATTCAGCTTAAGGGGAGGAAGTCCAGTAAGAATAAAACTACTTTCAGATCATTGACATATCTACTTTTTGACTAAGTTGTATACTTAATCTATTCCATGATCTAAAATATTTTGTTCGGGAATTTTAGTAACATTATTTCAATATAAAAATTGCATTTGAAATGGGTATACATCGGAATGTTTTATTTTCTTTTTTAAAATATATTTACACTACAGTCATATAAAAAAAATAGTCTAATTCTATATTATTATACATCAAATTAAATGTTAACATCTTGACTTTGTGTGAAAAAAAACTTACAACAAACCATTAAGAATTAGATGAAAAAAAATAATGTTTCGAAATTTAGTCAATAATTTTTTTTTCTCTAGAATTGTCAGTTTTTCCGTTTTTTTTTCAAAACGTTGTCTTCAGGTCTTATATTCCAAACTAGTTTTTTTTTATTTACTAACCGATTTTTATGCAACTTTGAACAGATATTCATTATATTAGGGACTTAAATCTGCAAAGATGAATTTTACAAAAAAAAATATATTTTTTTTCATTAATATTTGTGTGACTTTTTATATATTTTTTTCATGTTTGCATCTTGTGACTTACAAAATAATTCATGAAAAATTCATTTTTACATTTATCACAAATTCCTATATACGATTTGCATATATGTAGTCAATGTCCATTTATGGTAAGTTTTAATAAATTATATTGATAAATAAAACAGTAGTGTCGCGTTTCGTTCAAGTAAAAAATACTAATAGAAAATACAAAACGGCCGCCATCTCCATAACAACCTTTTTTTTTTTTTATTTCTTTGGCTTTTTATAGGTTTTGTCATTAGTAGTATAGAGGTTCCAAATATCATACATATTGGATAAGAAATAAAAAAGTCCCTCTCTAATGGACTCTCTCCCCTTAATTAACTCTTGAAAAGGATAAAGAAAACAATCTTCTTTACTTACTTCAATGTTTATTTAATCAACACAAGCACATAGATTATGATAGATGAACAATCAAATACTGTTTGTTTACTAAACTATAATACATATTCATATCAATATATTAACTTCTTTGTACTTTAATTTTATTTAACTTTACTCAAATGTTTTACGCCGTACTACTCGGCCGAAATTCTTAACTTAACTTAAAAATCTTTCTCAGCAGACGATCACCCAAAGTTTTAGTTACTTACATATATATATATATTTTTTAATGGAAATAACTCACTACGAATATCAAACAAAACAATGCGATTAATGCAAACATTTAAATATAAATACCAAATCAATCAAATGACTGATCGAATTATTATTTTAAGGGAAGGCAATATCTACAAGTAGGTTTGTTTACTCTTTCCATTTTTACTAGGCATTGAAGAGACCCAACTTTTATCGTCACTACCACACTTTACTGTAGATATTGCCTGTCCCTAAAATAATTATTATATTAGTCATTTAATGAATTTGGTATTTATATTTAAACGTTTGCATTTAGTATTGTATTATTTAATAATTGAAGTCAGCTTTAGCTAGTTTAAAATAATATATATTTATATCGGTGACTAAAACTTTAGTTATGTCCCGGCATGCCTTAGAGATTGTCTGCTTAGAACTTTCGCATAGAAGCCCAAGTGAGGCTCATACTGAAATATTGAGTATTGTGTGTACTAAATAATTCCTTAAAGCATTTAACTAAGAATACTATTACGACCACAATCCCCTTGTGGTCAGAGCCGTGTAAATGTTGTTGATAATTCTCGTTCGTCATAGGGTAGACTTTGGTAATTATTATTGTGGCGTTTTGGGTCTCTAACAAGATTAACACCACACGAAATTAAAGAAGATTTCGTATATATTTTACTCTCACAAAGATTAATCTATGTTTAGCCATCGCCTGTACAAATTTCTTTACAATTATTGCCACTACTGAGTGAATGATTGAATGCACATATCTACATATCATTATCTCTACTTAATCACTTAATCATTTAGCTCTTGCACATGTAACATATTTTATGTATTTCGACATTGCGTATTCGTTGTCAGTATTCATTTTATGCTTACATGTATATCAATATTCTCATATGTTATTGCTATTATCGTTTCTAATGTTATCATTTATTGCTATAATTATTATGCTAAATTGGTGTATATCATCTTGCGGCAGGCGTGCAGCCTAACCCCCCCTCCCCCTCGTGGTCATACCACGCACACGGAACACGCCAAGGTCAAACATGTTGCAATCATGCTTGGAATCCCTGACCTTCCCCCTCCCCTTCCCTCCGCCACCCATCGTCCAAACTCAAAGGACTTAACATGTATACAAAATATACCTCTCAGTGTCTAGTCTCCCTGGTCGAATCCCCTTTGACGTACAACATCAAGATGCCGCCGGCCGAGGAAACAGCGCCCTTGATGGCCCGCTGCGCCCCCCCTCATCATCCACCGCACCCATTCTCCCATCCGCCTCGCCAGGTACCCCTACCCTTCCCCCCTCCCCCGACTCTACCTCGCCATTGTTGTATCAAACTCAAACGATGGAGTAACAGTAACAGGCTGACCAATCGCTGCTCGATATAGATGTCTGACCATTTTCCCTCCACGTGAAAACCCACGCTTGAAATGTAATTTTGGGAGCAGTTCGCCTGTAGCCGGCCTACGAAAAGGACGTCTAGGAATGGCGTACCTTCAGCCCTACTCAGGTTTATTTACTTACAGTCTAAACCTACCTCTGAATTTACACTCAATATCACATGTATTTGGATTGTATGATTTATCTGCTCATGTCATTAATGAATTAATTACGGACATTCATGTGAATAAAATCTTCGTTGTTAAAATTCGCATTGGTTATTGATTGATAGAATAGCCTACCTGTGTGTGTGATGTCAAGTGGCAGTATCAATTAGTCGACAGTATAACTCAGCCTAAATACAAGCCACGAAACCTGTTTATACATATTTGTCTTTGCACCACATAGAGATCACCAGCCTTTGGGGGCCAGTATACCTCTAGATAACCTGCCAAAATCACCCCTCCCCATCACCCTGTATGCCGTGTTGAATTATCCACTAAGTCTGCACCGTTAGCCTATGCTAATTAAAGGCTCAGTGACTCAAAACTTAGACCAGCACGCTACATTTTTTTATTTTTCAGTATTACACAAACTCTCCTTATTGCCCTGGGAACAAACTCAGTATTTGCGTTCTAACAGTTCCATTGCCTTGACGTTGTAGTTGTAAATAAACATATATTATGATATTGTAAACAATAGCATACGATAGTAACTTGACAAGGAAGCTTCAGTGTAAATGAGAAGATATTTTAATTCCGATGGTATGTGCCAACACCAGCGTCCATAACAGGCTCAAATAAAATTATCTCCAAACTTTAAATTGCCTTCCTAGCTGGGCCCCCAACCTTAAATACTCGCTTATAAGAGCGGGGAACAGACTTATTACTAGGATTTGCAAGATCAGCTGAATGAACTTATTGTAATAAAAAAAATGCTAAGATGCTCCTAGCACGCTTCGATTAATATAAAATAATATGGGCACTAGCATTTACCGTGGCGTGGATCTAGATCTCAGCTTATTGAATATTTTTATCACGTACCATCGACATTTGATAGTGTAGACATTTGAAATATGCGTCGCCAGCATAAAGACTATGTGATCAGCACAAATCTATCCAGAGTCCCCAATGGGGACGTCGAACCCCGCGCAGTGTACGACGATTGGTTTTGAACTAATAAAAGTGCTCTTTCCACGATGATCGAAGCTTGTTTGCATGTATTAGCTATAGAATTGCCACATATATCGCGGTTTTACCGTGAGACAGTGTGAACTTAGACATGCATGGCTAAATCTTTGAGACAAGCATATGACTACTGGCAGAATCAACTAGATAGCTATCGTTTCGGATACCAACACCGACCTAGAGACGTTTGGAAGGTGGCTCCAGCCTAGAGACGTTCGGCTGACTTTTCGCACGGGAAGGGATTCACTCCGCTATAAATAGTGATAATCCCGTCACGTTCCCGGCTACAACCACATGTTCTGCATATTATGGATAGTACCATAAAAGTGTCAATTTATTGATGTTTAGATATCAAATGATTGGTAGATGCACTTAACTAACATTCTTACAATTATAAATGTGATTTCGTTCAAAGACTTTAACGTGAAAACATGAAAGTGACCCAGTCTAAATTTACACAGTCCACTTGTTGCTACTGTCCCCCATATGGGACGTTTATTATAACGTCAATATCTCAAATCGTTTTGAATTTAAAGAAAAATCAAAAGCCGTTCCTTCCATTGTGGCCCAAAAACTAAATAATATCTAAAAATGACAGAATTTCACGACCTCATCAGAATATAGATTAATAGAATAAATCAGTCATTGGCATAAAAACTGTTTTTGCCGCCCGCTTAAAGAGAAAGTTCTTGAAACTCTTCTAATAGAAATCGTTTTTATCTGAATTTCTCAGTGTTTAGTGGAAGCTTTTCCACCGTGCAGGATCTCAAGGTTTCAAGACGCAAACTCCGTCTTGTGCCCGTCGACTCTTAAGTAACTTTTGCAAGGAATCTGAGAAGGAGCGCCGAACCATTGGTGGCGCTTGTTTGGTATCGATCTTCCAAACATAGGAATGGCTGTAAGTACCCACATTAGATATCCGGCGATATTTATAAAACCTAGTATTAGAATGCGCTTTACATTTACATATACATATATATTGGGGATATTCTGTCCCAGACATATTCATTAGTCCTGTATTGTACGTAAGAGATTCAAAGTATGTTTCTCAGAGATTTATATTCGCATGCCTGCACCTTCTTTTCAGTTGCTGATATTTATCAATTATCTCATTAATTTTGTATTACTAATGTCATGTTTGGAATGGACCGTTTGTTCTAAGGCATCATCTTTTATTTTCTAATATTTTAATACGTTTTTTTTTTCAGAGTAATACAGCTAATAACACAGTTAAAAAGTTGAAAATGGCTTCTTGGAATGTCAACAAAATCAGGTGCAATGATGTATCAAAACTAATCTGTGTTTTGGACACACTTTTGCAATATGATATAGATATCGCATTACTTCAAGAAACGAAAATACCGGACAAATTCGAAGATACATATAAACACTACACTTTATATAATCCTTACACTTTCAATAGAGAAGAACAATTGGGTCATTTCCATGGAGTTGCAGTGGCTGTTAAAAATAGTTTAAACTGTTTTTTTGAAGTTGTACCAGACACACTTTCTTTTCCTGACAGAATAATGCGCTGCGTTCTTTATATGCCTAATAAAACGGATAAAATTCATTTTATAAATGTGTATGCCCCAGCGAAAGGTAATAACAAATTGTATGTTTCTAAGTTTTATGAAGATTTGCAAAACATTTACTCTCAGGTCCCAGAAAATGATTTAGTTTTACTATTTGGTGATTTCAATGCACACATTGGACCAGACAAAGACAACAATGATACATTTTATGTTTATAAGAAATCAGATTCTAATGGACGAAGACTCTTAGATTTTATGGATAAAAACAGTTTGGTCATAGTCAACAGGCTTTTTAACAACAAAGACATAAATTATAAGTTTACTTGTTTCAATATACCAAGTGATGTTTGGTCTGAGATTGATTTACTTCTTACTCGTGAAAAAGATACATTTTGGGTCGAAAACATGGACTTTTACACTTCAAGTTTGTCAGACCATTGTATTGTTGTCAGCATCTTAGCAAAACATATAACAAGTGTTGTAGTCCAAACTCCAGAGATAAATATAGATATATCTAAGTTAGTGAAACTTATTTCAAACGAACATCTCTCACCTAAGATGGACATTTGTGAAGTATTGAATAATTGGGATGACTTTAAAGTTCGTATTGAAAAGCTTTATGGTTTCTCACACAATTTGTCAAATAAATTAGATCCCCTACAAAAGAAAATGTCAGATGCTTTGAAATATGCACGCAAAGATCTTACAGTGACACAAAGGAGAGACACATTCTCTATATCTGATATTGAGTTGAACTTAGAACAAACAGTGTCCCTTATAGAAGAGTGTCTAGTCAGTTTAAAAAAAACTGAAATGCAATGTACAGAAAATGAAAGAAAAAGAATTAAAGATGCTCTTTTGGCAATTGTTTCAACAAAAGATCAACAGGATATCGTAGTAACTGAAAATGTTTTTACAGATAGAGTTAAAATGTTACCGGGCTTAAACGAAATAAGATTTCCCATGCTATTAGTTGATGAAACAAAGAAATACAGATTTTTAATCAAGGACATACATTCACTGGTAACCGCAATAGTGAAAAAAGGTCACTTTCCCATTGAACTAACAATGTGTATTGCCGGTGTTTTTACCGATACAGTTTTCTACGGCGAACCAAAGTGGCAAACTATTGTCAACTTGATTTATGATATTATTCAGCATATTATGAAAGAAAAACTTAAGGATCTAGTCCTCTCAATGTCTGTTGATTTTGAGCAATTATCAGAGGAAACGTTACAAGATAGATGTATAAACATTATTTTTATTAAGTTATCATCTGACTTTGCAAAAGACAAACAATTTAACGAATACCTCCTTAATTTTTTAAGGTCATGTGGCCTTCCAAGGCCAATGTTTGATTTGATTTTATATTTTACAATAGTTCACAAAGAAACAAAGGGCGTATCGTTAACCACCTGGTTATTTAACCTTTCACTTTCTATTGTGTGTCATTCTATCTTTCAAACTCTGGAATGGCATGATTTGGTGAATACTATAACGCCGCCAGAACAACATGATATTAAATTGAGTACTAAATTAGTTTGCTATAGGCCTACAGGTAGAATGGCTCTTGTTAGTTCTTGTGCAAAAGAGATCACAGAATTTGAATACATGTTATATATTGAGCTTGAAAAACGTATACCTTTGGTATTCTTCCATATGTCATTCAGACACAAGCGTTTCTTAGCTGACGCTGATAGCCTGAACAAAGGACTAGAAGGCTTGAACATATACGATGAGTAAGAATTGTTGGTCGCCAGATAGCATCTACGTTTAACTTTGTCAAATATTCCTTTTGTCTTCATATGCATTTATGAAACTTTAAAAAATGTTCTTTTGGTTTAAAATGACACTTACTTATTACTGTAATTATTTTTAGTCCGTTACATGTGTTTTCAGTCCATACTGACATGGTGGGTATGCATAAAGGCTTGATGCTATGCAGTAAGGAACATTTTCTTTTGTAAGATGACATCTGCTGTAAGCAGAACATTTTGGACTTCAGCTATGTAATAAAAGGGTAATATCGCTTTAGTCATTATTTTTCTTATTGTCATAAATTTGAGGAGGGGGGGGGGATTCGGGTCAAGGTCAATTTAGCCGGCGACTACATCAATTGGAAAAAAAAAATTACGTCTACGCATGCGTGTGTTACACACAGAGAGTTCAACTAGCGGTCTGAGATGAAAGGGAGGATACTGAAAACAAAATAGCTAAAACATAATAAGAAAAATACATTTAACTTTGTAAAATATTCCCTCTTGTCTTCGTATGCGTATGTAAATAATGCATATGTAATACCACATCAGGCATGCCCACTGTTCGGCATTTTCCGCATTTGTTTAGGAAATTGATGAAAATTGCTAATCAATTCACATCAGATCAGTTTGGTATGCTATATGGGCTTGTTGCAGAAAACAATGACATGTTATTACATTTGTATTAGGAACGCAAAAACGCAAAAATTTAAAAAAAGAGTTTTACTTTTTTTGTTACTAAATGCCAATATATGTTAATAACATTATAAGCTTTTCTGCTGTTGGATTTGGCTTCACGAAAAAGTGCACTCTACTTTAAGTAATATCTTAGGCAATATATTATGTATAGAACAATTTATTGTGTTTGTAATGAACCATTTTTCATAAGAAATAAATCAACATTTTTGACAACAAAAATTCAAATTCAATTCCCTCCAGTCAATAAAAATGCATTGTGATTTACTTTTGACATCTATTTAGACTAGAGACCGACCGAAACCAAATTTTTAGTTTCGGCCGAAAACGAAACCATACCGAATATTATACATTGACTTTCGGACGAAACCGAAGCCGAAACCAAAAGTTTAACTACAACTTCGGCCGAAACCCAAAAATAAACCGAAAATGCGAAATAAATGATTTCAAAAGACTGAACATTTATGTGTAATATTAACTAGTTTATGGGCACTCTTTTTAAGTAAAATATTCTATGGAGTGATTAAATAATCCGTTATAATTAACTTTAGTCTTCTACTTCACATCAGGGATGTTAGTATCCTTTTTTTCTCAAAACCTATTTTCGGTTCTAAATATCCGATTTTTTACCCATTTTCTTTTCCCTCTCTCCGACCCCGGGCAAGGTAAGTTATAGTTTGGAAAAGACAAATTTGCATTGATTAACTAAACAAATAATACGAAGGACCATTGCACCTTAGAACGTGGTGAAATCTTTGTAACAAAAAAAATAGTTGATTTTGGATTAGCAGAAGTCAAAATCTGTAGTGTCATGAAATAAGACCATTATAATTATAATATAAATCAGTGGATGTTAGATCTATATGTTACTTCTTCTTCTATTAGCCAGTCTATAGAGAAGTTTGCTCTCTTGTCGTCAATGTCAGACACCCTGGCATTGTTATTCTGGGTTTTCCTTTGTGGCTTTTTTCAAACCCCGCAGTTCAAGAGCGTTTTCAGGTCTGCGCCCAGCACCTATGAGTTGTACTCCGGGATCGGGCTGCATTGAGTCAGGGCTGAGTTGTGCTGAGGTGTGGCTGTCCTATGGTCCAATCTCCGCCATTCACATAGCTCTCTAAATGGTTATGACACTCAGTTGTGCCATGTAGTCTTTCAGATCCTGCGAATACTCTGTGGAATTGTCAAATCCTGGATCCAGGCCCCTCCACGACTTTACACCCACCCATCTCCATGCTACCAACACCAGAGGAACCCCCCCCCCCGAGCAGGAGTTGCACAAAACCTCTATCCAGGGTAGTGCAATCTGGACCTCTGTCGAACAGCACCACGAAGGGTGGTACAAGTTTTGCGTGCCTGGGTTACACGCAATGAACAACCCGCTATTAGTCGCCTTTTACGACGTGCAAGTGAGACCTAGCAGTGGGGTTATTTTTTCACCTGGTCATTTCCAGGATTCCGATACACACACGGGTGATCTATATGTTACACACATTAAAAGAATATTTGCAAAATATGAATACAATCCCAGACACATCTATCTAGGGTTGACAGACGTCCGGCAAGAAAATTAACAGTTTTTGAAAAGAACCTTACATGCTCTGCAAAGTTGTTGTTTTTTAATTGCCCAAATTACTTTTCAGTCTACATTAAATAAAATGTAGGGTCAGTTTTACTAATGTACGATTATTGTCAGCTAATGTAATAAAACTGAACTGATTGTGGATTGTGAAACACTATAAATATGTCATTCTATTTTGTCTCTCTATGTCCTCCTTTTGAAGTCCAAGTATCTCACAACCTTACGTCCATCGGTCTGTTTGTCAGTTAAAGGAGCGTTCAGCATCAGTGGGGATATTCCAGTTTTTTTTTTGTTTTCGAATAGCCTACGTAGATTACATTTCTGTACCGACGACTAGCGTTAACATGTGCATTTGCTGTTGTATGTGCTTGTATCAAGAATTTACAAGCAATATTCGAAATAAAAAAAAAATACCAAAAAACAACTATAAGTCGCCTCTCACAAACGAGTGTTTGCAAGGAATATAATGTTAAGGAATTGTTTTATGCTAATCAAACAGGCTTTACACATATTTATTCATATAAAAAAGATAAATAAATCGTGGGACACAGTTCTGAATGATTTCCTCCCGAAATCCGGTTTTTGTTTAACATCCCTACTTCACACAGATTAATTCACAACAGTTTAACTAAATGAAAGTATTAATAAGCAGAGTAATAGATGCAGCAATAGCATAGCATATTGAATTTTGAAAGTTAAAATAGATATTCGGCTGATTACCGAAAGTCAATATCAGTTTCGCCCAAAACCGTAAAACAAACCGAAAACTAACCTTTTGGCTTCGGTCGAAACCGTAACCACACCGAAAAAGTTTGATAATTTTAGTGTCTTGGCTTTTAGTTCATTACTTTTGATTAATCAGTGTGGTCAATGTCATCCCAGGAAAGTACAATGACCATCATGCCTGGTCATTATTTATTTTTTATAAATAATTTAATGATATTTTTTAATCATACTATTTATGTATACCGGTACATTATCCAAATATATTGTAATGGACTGTTATACGTTTTTAATGGGCGTGTTATATGGCTTAAACTCTATAAGTTCTTGCCTGCAATATACTTTTATTGTGCAATTTTAGTTGTTTTTATGCTTATATAAAAATTAGCTATTATAAAATTAATTATTCATCTAACTTTTGTAAAATATAAGTTGCGGTTGTTCTTGCTCATAGCCTTCACTGGCCAACAGGAAAGGTGGGAGATTATTTTAATGTGATGCTTAAAAGTTGTTTTACTATTTATGCTTATAAATATTTTCACAATAGAACGGTTGAGTTATGTTTATTCATTTCAATAGGTATTGTATTATTACACTGATGTATAACGTCATGTTATTATTAGCTCTTTTTAAGTATAATTATACATCATTTAAAACCAAGCCATTGTTTATTTTTCTTTAGAGGTATAAAGTGATCGTATTTCTTACTCTATACTTAGAAACAGAAATGTTCTTCCATTCAGAAGTTGATGGTATTATCTGTTAGGATCTTAGATTAAATTTAGACTGAAATAGTCATGTTGAGATAAGCTAGATATGATGTTAGGGGTTTACATTAGGTATACATATATTGTCTAAATAAGAGTAGTGTATTTAAAAGTAGAGTGTGTTTTGAGCTATTAGTTTGCATGCATTTCTTGATTATTGATGCAAATAAAAAAAATTTTCATAACCTTGACCATATTTTGTTCATTCGATTAGTTAACTTTAGTGTTTTCATGTTCATCTGTTGACTAGTTTACTATTAGTAAAGTGGTTTCTGAGCTGGTCTGTCGAGGTAATAAAATCTTTCTTGGATATCATAAATGGCCCAGGGCATCTTGACTTTTCTCTAGGCCCCAACAGCTCTTACATTTATATATAAATGAGGTTATATTGTTAAATAATATTCACATAACCCATTATGACCACGCCTCCTAATAAATTGGTGTCAGAAGTGTATCAAACATGTTACATTACCACCTAAACACTCTGTAAATCAATTACACATAATATCCATCTCGAAGCATAGACTACCAACAAGGACTATACAACCATCCCGGCCCTAAGCAAATTTTTGATAATTTCACCAAGTGTGACCTACAGCTGTTACGAGATCAACCTCTTTTCCTATTCCCTTTCGGGTTTCATGAAAAGGACTGTCTGGTGGTGCTAGAGCGCCTGTTGTGGCAATGTCTTCGTTGCTAATATTTGCCCATTTATCATACAGTGAGCTTTGATTTCTTTGGGTCACTAATTCTGTTGAAATGCAGACCGAACTGAATCTACACTAAATTCCAAAATATTCATGACGTGTTGGTCGTTTTATCGCCAATACTACTGCTTTTAACACAATGGCTGCTTTTAACAGAGAAAAGGCTTTTTAACACAACTCTCTACACACGTGTTACTGGTCCGCATACTTGCATTATGGTGCTGACCTTGTCACATACACCTGTATTGATGTCATTAGTAGCCTACATGTAGTATGCGGATGTATCTGCATTGTCGGTGGACTCGCTCGGAGACGGAAAGATGAGCTGTGTTTTGGCTCCTAAGAACATTGAAAACATACGTTTTCCGAAGGTCTTTAGTGACCCCCGCGAAATGGTAATTCGACCCCCATGTGGGTCGTACCCCCCAGTTTGGGAACCGCTAGCCCTAGAATGTCACCCTTTTTAAACGTGCCGCTTGGGCGGATAGCGTACATCGCCCTCATTACTAGGCCTAGGCCACTGTAATAAGGGAACGATAAACATTAAGATTTAGTGACTAGAAAAACATAGTACTGTTATTATATATAAATCTGCGACGTAGATAGGAAGAATAATTTCAGCTCAGGTAAGTTCTATATTTAGAGATTTCGTCATAACACGTGACAATTTCGGATAAGTTGAAAGACATGCGCACATCTTAAGCACAGAACATATTTGATTCAGGATATACTTTGTGTTGTATTACTTGTATCTTGAGAAACTCAAAATAAATTAACTGAATTAAAAGAAACAGGTAAGTTATTTTTTTTAATTGCCAGACTTCCAGTGGTGTATGGGCTAAATAAAAATGTAAACATTAGTGTAATGAAATAATTATCTTTTTACAATCTACCACATAAATGATATTTATTCAATCTTCGTATGTGTATGAAAATATATGTGCGTATGTCCATTATTTTTTTACGCCATTTCGGACTCTATTGCTAAGCTTCTAATTTAACAGATCGATGCCCATACAACCTGGAAAAGAGTTTTATATAATTTAAGTCTAAAGCGTAATAGTTTTAACACAAGGAAGTTCTACATTTAGGCCTACATACGTAGACATTAACAAGTGGCAATCCCTTTGAATTTTTAAAGGTAAAGTAAGCGGTGTTGAAAATATGCACACACCACCAATAACAGACTTGTTGTATTGAAAGTGGGTCAGCTATTTCACTCGACTCCTGCGTTGTTTGTATTTTAAAACAAAAACTAATAGTCAACTATCTGCGTTGAAAGAGACCGTTATTGTTAAACTTCCAGTTATTTATATGCAAAATGAAGATGCAAACATTTGTTGTATGAAATAATTATCTGTTTACTGTAAAGTATATAGGTCTTTAGAGGAGCTATTTTTTTTTTTTTTACAATTATAGAGGTCATAAGAATTGCCTCCCCCATCTATGTAATTTATAATGTATACATAATGTATATATAATACACAATTAATTATGTTTGAAGTATAAAGCGCATCTTTTCATGCTATCAAATCTAGCATTTGACAGTCCAGTGAGCTAACCACAGGACCAGCCGGCTTCAGTGTGTGTTTGTATCCATAAAAACTTATTAACAAATAACGGAGTTTAAAGGAACAGTTATTTTTTTTAAGTGTTAAACTTTATGTTATATAAAATCTGATAAATAAAACTGCAAGCAATAGAGTTATAAAATAATTACGAAATAATAGTTTTGAAATAATTAATATAACTATCACAAAAGTCAGGAGGCGTCGCAACTGTTGTAGCCACTCTGGGTTTGTCGTATGACGTACCTTGCACTTCTCCTGAATTTTTTTATACAAATTATATATATATATATATATTATCGTATTATCGTATATACATATATATAGGTTATTTTCAAAAACGCTTGTATCTCTATTTTTCAAAAAAAGATAATCACGTTATTTTTCGTTATATAAAAAGGCTTAGAAATTTGGGAATCTTATAGTTAATTAACGTATATATATATATGTAATATAGGTAAAGTAAATAGTATTAGAGTGAGAAAAAATGAAGGTAAATAAAAGTATATCTAACAATGTATTATATTCCAATTTTACTTTCAGCAAAATGTGGTATATCCATTTTATTTACTAAAATCGTCTGTCACAATTCTGGATTTAATAGTGACTATTAGCACTTAGATAAATAGCAGTGTATAACTAGAACCTTAGATTAGCTTAAGTTTAGCTAGAATAGAGAGAAGGTTAGTCTGACGTCACTATCTCCTCCCTCCCTTACGCAATTACATCTCCCCATCACTCTTTCTCACCTGGTTCTCTACCCTTCACTATACTCTCGTACTACGCCCAAATTCAGAGTCTATTGACTAATACGATTCAACTTGGTACTACATCTTGGTTGAATGGGTACGAATGTGTTAGTTAGAATGTATATATTTTATCCTATGCTATATTAATGTATTCACATCATGTCTTAATGTATTTATATCTTGTGCTATTTTAACGCATGTGTAGACAGTCATTACTCGACCCCCCACTCACCCCCCCTCTTCGCGCCCCCGCCACCCCCCCCCCTTATATCCCCTCAGCTTAGCGGCACGTTATGCAATTGCTTTGAGACGGTCGTCCCCTGAGCGAGTCATTACTCAATCCCTCACTCACCCCCTCCTCTTCGCGTCCCCGCCACCCCCACCCCCTTGTATATCCCCTCAGCTTAGCGGCATGTTATGCAATTGCTTTGAGACGGTCGTTCCCTGAACGCTGACCAGAGAACCCAGTTCGCACACATATAACAAATTCTCGTCCGAAACCCCCCCCCCCCCCCCCCAGCCACTTGAGTTAACTACTTAAAATTCTACCAAAGGGAGATAAATCCCCCCACTCAGCATGACGTCTGTATAAATTGTCTTTCATCTAGACCTCTCTCCCCCACCCTTTCCACCCTCGCAACCCCGACCCCCAATCCATTTTTGGCTCCAATAAGCTTTTCTTATGCAAATGTATATTCAATCTAGCCAATGAGAATAGGATGTAATTAACTGTAAGCCAACCAAATTAACCTTGGGTCAGGTGACTAATGTCCACGAAAAGCCCGCCCAACTAAACTAAAGCAGATCTCCCCCAGCTCCCGAGCTAGACACATCGTTTTGGTCTAGCTCCCGAATTGTTACTTGGACTTGCAGATACTTAGCCAGTAATCGTAATTCCCTCATTATAGTTACGTAACCTAAACTTGGATTCCGCAACAACACAGTATATTGAGTGTTAGACGTTCCTGTGCATGTATCTCAAACATTGTATTTCCCCTGCATGTTAGTATGTGTATTCCATCATTGGATATTGAATTTGAATCATAAATAAACACCTGAAACGTAACCAGAAACTTGCTTGCCTAACTTAGAACTGTCTGTTTGTGTGTGTTTAACAACATCTAAGCGAGCCAGTAGAGAACAAATAAATATTCCAGGTCAACCACAGCATCGGCACCTCATATCTCTAAGACAACCAGCCATTATTACCCCCTCTCAATTGCCACATCGTGACAAAGTGGGACCTCGTGTCCGGGATTATCTGAACTTCAAGCCGTTCAGCGCACTGTCAACAGCAACAACCCGAGGACTACGCCGATTCTGAAACCGACCCTGGATGGGGGCTCATCTCTCTACAACACAAAGACTCTAAGCCAGCAACCAGACCCGTCATCCCAACGCCAGCAACCAGACCCGTCATCCAAACGCCAGCAACCAGATCCATCAACCCATCAAACCAGGCTCGCCACTTTACGCAGCCTACGCCACCCCAGCCTACGCTCACGCCACCCCAGCCTACGCCTACGACACCCCAGCCTACGCTTACGCCACCCCAGCCTACGCCTACGTCACCCCAACCTAAGCCACCCCAGATTCGCCACTACGAGCAATCTACGCCACCCCAGCCAACTCACCCCATTAAGCCAGGCTCGCCACACTACGCCAGCCTACGTCACCCCAGACACACCAGCAACCAAATTTGCCACCCCATTACGCCAGATTTGCCGCCCCAACCGCCAGGTCGCCACCCTCTGGCCCCGCATCAACGTACCGGCACCCGAGACGTCAGCAGAGAGACCCACCGCCGCCGCATCAGCCTGCCCGACAACTAGAGACCGCCGGGAACCCGACAACTGCCCTGTCAACCTCCCCGTAGGAACCCGCCGTAGTTCCCGGTATCCAAACCCGGAAAAATAGACACTAACATTAAACGCTAATCCAGTCCCGGCACGGGGAAAGAGAATTCCTAACCAGCCCGAAGATCTGCACCAACAGCGCCGAGCGCTATATAAACGATAACTTTATGATTGGATACGTGTGTTAGTGTATGTGTGTAAAATTCGGGAATTGCTGTCTGGTGAGTACCATTTTGAGTTGTATTACGTTAGCTAAACTCTGAACCCCAACACCCCTCCTATAAATTCCTTTCCTATCTCGCTATATCTCTGTCCGCCTCTAGTATCTTAATCTCGCCTCACTCTGTTACTATGGCGGAAGGTGTACTATTGCGTAAGCAGTTGAGAGAAGAGGCTATAGCTATAGGCTACATTGACTCAGACATCACTAAATACGTAGTAGAGCAGGTAGCGGCCCATGAGGCCAAGACAGAGAGAGCAGAACAGGTAGCTAGAGAGGAGAGAGCAAAGCAATTAGAAAGAGAAGATAGGCTTAGAGCAGAACAGGTAGCTAGAGAGGAGAGATTAGAACAATTAGCTAGAGAGGAGAGATTAGAACAATTAGCTAGAGAGGAGCGAGTAGAACAGTTAGCTAGGGAAGAGAGGGTTAGAGAAGAAAATAGGCTAGATGAGGAGGCACGCAGGACACATGAATTCAGACTAGCTGAATTAGCCGCAAGCACTAGGCCCCCGGACAACAGCGACAACCCAAACTCCCCCTCATCATTTAGCTCAGCCACCCCCAGCAACCATCCCCTCCCCCGACATGCTTCTCTATGGACTGAAGTTCACGACCCCCGACTGGAACAGTTCGACATTTACCTCCGACGGTTTAGCGACTGTATGGAGTTAAATGAGGTCCCCCCAGAATTACATTGTAGGATCCTCGTCTCCACTCTAAGGGGAGAGGATTATGACGCCTATTGTAAACTGGCCCCAGAAGACAGGGAGTCGTGCGTGGCACTGAAAAACGCGCTGCTAAATCGCCACCAGTTACACTCATCCCACTACCAGAAGAAGTTTCGGTCGTCCACGCTACGACCGGGGGAAAACTATACACAATTCGCGGAGCGAATACAATCTTACCTACTCAAGTGGGTTGAGTTAGGCAATATTGAACAGTCATTCGACGGTATGGTCACCCTCGTAATGACTGAGCAAATAGAGTCACAGATGACACCTAAGCTAAGGGCCTTCCTTATTCAACAAGGAATCACCGGTTTAAACCCCTCCCTGCAGGGCGCAGATAGGTTTCTGCAGTCAAACCTAGTAGAATCGTCCCACCCCCGGGAGAAATCTCTCTCACATCCCGCTTCCCGACAGGAAAATGGGAGGTCGACACGGCCACCGGGCCATCTGTCCCGCCCGGGTCACCCACAGTCACCCTGGAATAACTGGGACAACCACCGCACCAACCCTCCCCCTCAATCAACCGCTCCCCAGCCGCACACGCCCCACCACGGGCGACCTCGTCCTCACAACGCACATAGAGACCACCGCCACACTAGGCCCACCCCTCAGTTAGCTCACGACAGAAACCGACGCGACCCCACCCCCTATCTTGCCGCCGGTGCATTTTACACCACGACGGACCCCGTAGACCCAGCGCAAGATTCCACTAACGGGCTTGCAACGCACGAGTTAGAAACGCCCAGCTACCCGAGCCACTTAGCTCCCGAACAGGAACCCGCCGATCAGGGGCGTGACCAGTACTCAAGCAGTGACTACGATCGAGTCCACCACGTGTTCTCTATTTCCTCGGCAGACAAACATAACCAATTCCCCCGTAGCTACGTCGACGAGATAGTCAGAATCAACGGCCGACTCGCCTCTTGTACGTATGATTCCGGTCTTAGCTTTGAGGCCCTAGTAACGCAATCAAAAATCGACCCCCGCGACTACACAGGACGCTATGTGCGACTCCAAGGTCCATCTCATAACTCTCCTATTCAGCAGCTACCGACCGCACTCGTAAACCTCAGCTCAGCACTTTTTACAGGCCCCATTGAGGCCGCCGTAATAGAAGGCCTACAAGTAGACATCCTACTCGGAAGACCGATTGTAGGTAAACAAACGCATTGCCTGCCTACACCCGCAACCTACGGATCGCCCCGCCCCACCCCCAACCAGACACCTCTCCCCCACCCCATGTCCATTAAAGATAAGCTCCGTCATGCAAGGCTGCCCACGACGAGACTCGAACTAAGGCAAACACTGGGCGAATTTAGCAACTATCAGAATACCCTTATACCAAACTTCCGTAAAATTACCCGTCCGTTATTTAGATTGCTAAACGCACCCACATCGTTCCCATTATCTTGGGACAAACTCGCTACTGATGCTTTCGAGACATTGCAACAGTGCCTAGGCCAAAACCCCTTTCGACACACGCGGCAGAGCGGACACTAACTAGTGCCCCTACACACTTCGTGGCCCAGCATACTCAGTAATACGGCCCCACGCGCGCACACTGTTAATGAGTGTGTAGTTACTCCCCTTTTCCCAGGCCTCAGACTCAGTAAATTAGGTATGAATCCACTCTCAAGTGTATTCCAAATTGGCCCGGAGGGATGTCACAATTCTGGATTTAATAGTGACTATTAGCACTTAGATAAATAGCAGTGTATAACTAGAACCTTAGATTAGCTTAAGTTTAGCTAGAATAGAGAGAAGGTTAGTCTGACGTCACTATCTCCTCCCTCCCTTACGCAATTACATCTCCCCATCACTCTTTCTCACCTGGTTCTCTACCCTTCACTATACTCTCGTACTACGCCCAAATTCAGAGTCTACTGACTAATACGATTCAACTTGGTACTACATCTTGGTTGAATGGGTACGAATGTGTTAGTTAGAATGTATATATTTTATCCTATGCTATATTAATGTATTCACATCATGTCTTAATGTATTTATATCTTGTGCTATTTTAACGCATGTGTAGACAGTCATTACTCGACCCCCCACTCACCCCCCCTCTTCGCGCCCCCGCCACCCCCCCTTATATCCCCTCAGCTTAGCGGCACGTTATGCAATTGCTTTGAGACGGTCGTCCCCTGAGCGAGTCATTACTCAATCCCTCACTCACCCCCTCCTCTTCGCGTCCCCGCCACCCCCACCCCCTTGTATATCCCCTCAGCTTAGCGGCATGTTATGCAATTGCTTTGAGACGGTCGTTCCCTGAACGCTGACCAGAGAACCCAGTTCGCACACATATAACAAATTCTCGTCCGAAACCCCCCCCCCCCCCCAGCCACTTGAGTTAACTACTTAAAATTCTACCAAAGGGAGATAAATTCCCCCACTCAGCATGACGTCTGTATAAATTGTCTTTCATCTAGACCTCTCTACCCCCCCCCCTTTCCACCCTCGCAACCCCGACCCCCAATCCATTTTTGGCTCCAATAAGCTTTTCTTATGCAAATGTATATTCAATCTAGCCAATGAGAATAGGATGTAATTAACTGTAAGCCAACCAAATTAACCTTGTGTCAGGTGACTAATGTCCACGAAAAGCCCGCCCAACTAAACTAAAGCAGATCTCCCCCAGCTCCCGAGCTAGACACATCGTTTTGGTCTAGCTCCCGAATTGTTACTTGGACTTGCAGATACTTAGCCAGTAATCGTAATTCCCTCATTATAGTTACGTAACCTAAACTTGGATTCCGCAACAACACAGTATATTGAGTGTTAGATGTTCCTGTGCATATATCTCAAACATTGTATTTCCCCTGCATGTTAGTATGTGTATTCCATCATTGGATATTGAATTTGAATCATAAATAAACACCTGAAACGTAACCAGAAACTTGCTTGCCTAACTTAGAACTGTCTGAGATAATCTTGAGATAAAAGGGCCTGTTTCTCCTGCAAACATGCAATTTCATGGTACCATTTCCTGCTGGCGTCATTTTAAAGGAACATTTTTAAAAAATCTAAACATTTCTAAACATAATTTTAAAAAAAATTAAGCAATGAACTTTCATTTGTGTATTACACTATGACTTTTATAACATATGTAAAAAACAAGAAAAAATAAGACCTCAGCAAGATATGTGTCGAACACTACACTCTAAAAACCAAAAATAAGGTATATTGCTTATATATTGTACACATTTATTAAAGCTTCAATTACTATTACTGTTTGTAATTCAAAACTTTAGTCAATGTTAAAACTTTAACCTTTTCGTTTTAGCAAAGACTATAATAAGATGGACCTCTTGCTCTATTTTTAGAGCTTATGTGTTATTTTTTTCCTTACACAGCCAATAACGCTGTCCTAATCTTAATTTTCCATTGAGAAAATCATAGCGATTCAATAAAACGGATGTGTACAAAACAAAAGGGAATCGGGATAATTCCGAAAAGTCATTCGAGTCATCAAATAGAAGAAAAATTAAAGCAGACTTTCCATCTTATTAAAGTCTTTGGTTAAACTTAGAATCACTTTAATATTAAGACCTAATTGATTTAAATAAGTAATACATTATATAATTCTGTAAATCGACCACAGTGGTCCAGCAGCAGCACACTTTGCTTTAATACCGAAGGCTCCGGGCTCAAAACGTAGTGAAGGTTAGGTCAATTTTTGTGTGTTCGGTGAGGTTCCCTTAGTTTACCAATATCTGATGGTTACCTGCCATTTAATGAAAAGAGATAAAGGCGCCAAGCTAATATCGTTACTAAAAGCGGCGCTGCCCAAAACGCAAAAGATTTGACAGTTGTCTAAATAACACTTTCCCAATTTCTACATACCTTAGCTTTCTCATAAATTAGAATTAACATTTTAAGTAAGAGCGAAATACGACCCTGAATCAAGGCCTAGAACAGGTAGGGTAGAGAGGCACAGGAAATAAACGTGTTTTTCCAGAAAGAGGGTTAACATCAATAATGTGGGACGTTTTACAATCCCCTAGTATGCCGAGACCATGGAAATCACTGAACACTGCTTCATCAGCCCGAGGGATAAAATTGCTCTTACAGTGTTGCTTGTCTTACTTTTATAATACAATAGGTTTGATGACCTAATATTAATAGACCCAATTGTAAATATAAATGAGGCAAAGTTATCCTGTAATGTAATGTAATGTAATAGAAATAAATAATTGTGTCGTAATTGTAATTAAGTTATTAAATTTGGTATTTCGTTTACATCGTTATAGAACGGTCATTACTATTGTTACAAGTTATATATCAAGCTGCGATATATTTTTAATTAAACATAATAAATTGAAAACTGATTTCGTAAAGTATGTTTGCTTCGAAATTACACACTTTGAATCCTTTGATTTGACCAATCTGTAAAGTCTTCAAAACGAGGGTTTACTGCTTATTATCTTTACATGTATTTATAATTTGGATATTCATAGTACTTTTATTTTGTAAACGACTAAAGTTACCAAGGGTTACAAAATGGCTGTTTGCATTATCACTAATATTAATTGTTACGTACACCTACGATAATGTAATTGTTGTCTAATTGTAGGTTCAATATTCTAGGAGTTATCATGTTTGCCTTATTTTCTTGGTAATATTTTTGTTAATTATTATGGTTTTAATTCGATGTTAATTCAATTAAACACTTTCACTTTCCATTACAAGAATTTTGATAAAAACCAGTTGCACAGTTCAATAATAATTGTAGTTTTAATTTGATACTATTTTAAATATAACACCGACGATAAATGAAAAAAAACAACACAAGTCAAAAATAATTTGTATAAACTATACATAAAGATAAAGTTTCTACTACGAAGGTACTTTACTGTTAAGACTGTAGTCAACCCTTTAACGTAAGCTCTTGAACTGGAAAACTTGTAACTGAATCCTAAGAATTATTACTACATAAGATCACTCTTTCCACCGTCCAGACATTCTGATTGGCTAGCTATGGATCAAGTGTGTTCCATAGAATTTTTGGGGCTAGTTTCTATTCTTAAAAATACAGATATAAATCTAGTTAGAAATGTGTGGTTAGATGGTCCAAGAATAGGATACTATAACTAATGTCGTCTTTGTTGGAAATTAGATGAGAAAGTCGGGGTCAAAATTTACTTGAAAATACAAAACACTTTCACTTATGCTGTACTTAATTACAATACATTGATTAAACTCTAACAATTTAACAATTTTCCCAGTCATTTAGTCGCCATTGGAGACAATTTCAATTTAAGCATCTTTGTAAGTGTAAGCATGTATGTGTTTTTATTCAAAACAAAGATGTAATAAATAGGATGTAGTTGGAGACTAATCGCATGAAAAAAACATTCAAAGTCACGACACGAAAGATAAGATAAGATAAAATTGCTTTATTGATCCAAATATAGGGAAAATTGACTTGATTACATAAATTCCTTCTTTCAGCCTACTTGTAATTAAAAAAATAATAAAGAACCATTTGTACTCAAACACAAAAGACATTCGCGCACACTATCATACTATTTATCATTCAAGAAAAAAATATCATTTAGGAGTCAGCTATTGAGCCATTGTATTTCCTGGCTGACTGATGATTCTTTTGATAGAGTATCACTGATAGTTGAACAAAAGAGTCCCTACATTTCTCTGTTCTTGCCCTTATTGAAAGAAGGCGACCACTCCGACTAGATAATAATATGATGTGACTACCATGAAAAGGTTGTGCATGATCTTGGAAGATTTTATCAATCATAGACAGGCACCTTGAACTGAATAGATCTGCAATAGATGGTAATTCTGTCTGTCTAGAGTCTAGAAGGAGAGGATTTGAGTTTCTTTTTTTTTTCCGTGTTTATCTTTTTCTCCTATTTGCTCTACCTGAAACTCACTGACTCTTTCAATGTAGTTCACTTTAACTCTCTCTCTCTCTATCTCTCACTTTCTCTGTCTTTGATATCTCTTACTCACCTTTTATCTATTTTTATCTACTTTATTGTCGCTTATTCGATCTATCTCTTCCTTGCTCTTTCTTTCTACATTCATCTTTGTCTTATTTACTCGTATAACTATCTCTTGATAAATCTTTTTTTAATATATTTCATTTTTTAGTTCATTCTCTTTATCTGCCCTCTTTACGCTCCTTCCTTTTCTCTCTCTCTATTCATTTCTCGTTTTTACTGTCAATCTACCTTTCTCGCCCTTATAATCTACCGGTACTGTTTTCTCCTAATTTCTATGTTTTCTCGCTACTTCTTTTCATCTACAACATTCCTACCATTTCTCTCTATTTACCTTTTGTCAAACTTTCTTTATCTCTTAATCTGTCTAGCCTTGTCTCAATCTCCTTTATTCACGCAATTTCTATGTACCAATGGTTTCGTCATTTTTCTACCTATATCCTTCTCTTTGTCTACGACATTTTTAACCTATATTATTGTGATTATAAAAATAATTATGATATATTATAATGAAACCTTTACTGAATACGTTTGACAAAATTTATCAATCTTTAAATATTTATAGAGCATATATGTCATTGACACAGAAACTGTTTTGGCTGCTTAGTTAAATCGTAAGATTTCACTAGCTAAAGAGAAAGGTCTTCAATTTCTCCTTTTAGAAATCTCTCCCAGTGTCTGTGGCAAGCTGTTCCACAGTGCAGGCTCCAAAGATTAAAAACTCTTACTCCAGACGACTTCTTCTCTGTACGAACATAATGTCAAATCTAAAGAAAGATTGTGAAAAGGAGACCAGATATTTTATAAATCCTGCCTAGTATCGATCTACCACATAAAATATAAGGTAAATACATTTCTTTAATTCTTGTTTGTGTATAAAACAGATTTTGCTTATGTCCGTTACTTTTTTTACGCCCTTTCGGTCCCTATTGCTAAGTCACTAAAATAACAGATCGAAGCAAATGCAACTTGGAAAATAGTTTTATATAGTGTCATGTATATTGTTTTTCCAAGAATTGGAACACGCAATGTTTATTCTTCTCTCTCTCTCTTTTCTCACTACACACAATATTAGGACGTTTAGTAGATAAACGAAAGATTCTAGGTAATGTTGGGATTCTGTGTTAATCTCAAATTCTCAGGGTCTGGGAACGACTCATTATTTAATAGGGGAAGTTCCTATCGTTTTTGTTATGAGTTTAGTAATGATACCATGATTTTCACCCCTACTGGTAATGGGTCTGTCCCTTGCACCACTCGGATAGTATTTAATGATTTGTTTTGTCTGAAAGACAGAGAGTTTCAAAATATGTTCCTTTGAGAACGTTTGTGTTTGCACTATTTTATTCTAACTGTACATAATAGATATATTGTATATATTGAACATATCACCTGAAATAAACTAACAACAACAGTTACACTGAAGCTTCCTTGTCAAGTTACTATTCTATTGTGTTGTATACATTACTATAAGATTTATCTACTACTCTAATGCCCAAGAAAGGAAATGTTGGAATACAAATACTGAGTTTGTGCCCAGGACTATAAGAAGAGTTCGTGTAATACTGAAACATAAATACTAATAATTAAAGTCTCCCCTAGGACTAACGAGAATTATCAGCAAGATCTACACAGCTCTGGCCACAAGGGGATTGTGGACGTAACAAAATTTGGTGGTCTCGCCCGGTATATTTGAGTTCTACTTTTCCTGACCTAGGATTAACAAAATTTAGTGGTCTCGTTCGATATATTTGAGTTCTACTTTTCCTGATCTAGGATTGGAAAAAAATTGTTGATCTCGTCTGGAAAATTTGAGTTATATTTTTCCTGACCTAGAAATATTTTGTGAC
Organism: Anisus vortex; assembly: GCA_949126835.1. Classification (NCBI taxonomy): domain Eukaryota; kingdom Metazoa; phylum Mollusca; class Gastropoda; family Planorbidae; genus Anisus; species Anisus vortex. Next base: position 22,056,995 of record OX421509.1, on the reverse strand, counting down.
ATTAGTAGTACTGAGAGCGGCATATTTGTGTTTCGTTTTCTAGGACTGTGAAACTATTCTTTTTAAAAAGAGGAGAGAACTGGTTTGCGTATTTATTCCTTGGGAAGTGTGAAGATTCCACGAAGTGTGTAATATTATATTGTGCAAATTTATGGACAAATCGTAAGTTGGAACTTTATATTTTATTATACAATATATACTACTCTACTATCACAAATATTTCGAACGCTATAATATGGCTTCGAATATATCAAGTGAGGAACTTAATGCCATGTCATTTCCTGAACTAAAAGAATTAGCTGAGTCCTTTGGGATTGAGGCAGGACAGGCAAGACCTAATCGTAATCGTTTGATCAAAGAAATTATGACATGTTTAAACGGGCAGAACGCCATGAACACTGGTAATGTAGTTGAAGTGGGACAGAACGATATCAATGAAGGTTATGTAGCTCCCAGTGGGGGCGAGGTAATTGCCCACGGAGACGAGGTAAGAAATATGTCATCTAGATCATCAAACAATGATGAAGATGAAGGGTTGAGTGAAAACCTAAAATTCCAATTAGCTATGAAGAGAATGGAATTGGAAAGAATTAGGATAGAAATTGAAAGCAGAGAAAGGATAGAGATGGCACGCATGAACAGACCTGACCATCGTAGGGACAGCAATGGTATGGATATTAGCGCAATGAAGCAACACTTGCCTATATTCAGAGAAGAAGATGTTCAAGATTTCTTTTTGCTTTTTGAGAGGATAGCTGTAGATTATCAATTCCCTGATGATAAGATGGCTTTATTGTTAAGGTCAACTCTCAACAAAGGAAAAGCATTGGACGTAGTGTTGAGTTTAACACCCAAGGAAATCAATGACTATGAAGTAATCAAAGATAGGGTGCTAAAAAGTTATTCCCTGACACCAGAAAAATATAGAAAGCTATTTAGAGACAGAAAGAAGGCATATGATCAAACTCATGTAGACTTTTTGAGACAAAAGGAGAAAATGTTAGAACAGTGGCTAAGGTCACAGAATGTAAGTGAGTTTGATAAACTCAAGAACCTAATATTGTTTGAGGAATTCAATGATTGTATTCGAGTGGATATTAAAACCCACATCTCAGACCGAAGGGTTGAAGATGTGCATGAAGCTGCTAGATTGGCAGATAACTATGCCATAATTCACGCCAGCATAAAGCCATATTATGCTGACAAACCCAAAGTGCACAAACCAGAGCCCAAGGAGGCTAGTAAACCAAAAGAGACAAGTGAAAACAATAATAAGAACAGTGGTGTAAATAATAATAGTAACTTAGTTCTTTTCAGGAAGCAGACAGATGTAAATAAAGCAAAGGTGGTATGTTTCAATTGCAAGAAAGAGGGCCACATGAAGAAAGATTGTTGGATCCTTAACAAGAAGCAAGGTGCTATTCTAAACTGTGCCAGAGTGCAGAAAGACAGCAAGCAGACAGAAGAAGTGTGCAACACAGGGTAAAGAAACTCAAAAGAAATGCGGCCGGCATCGCCCATAGTTGTGGAGTCGATGGTTTTTGAGAACAGTCTATCTAAGGTAAAAGAGAATAGCTGTACTCAATATATTATGCTTTCAGAAGGCCATGAGGAACAGATGGTTCCTGAAGTCCCGGAAGAGGACGACCTATCCGATTTTCGACCCTTTGTCTACGAGGGGACAGTGTCGACAGAAGTCGATGTACTCAGCAAGAAGAAAATACAGATATTACGTGACACGGGTTCTGCTGTCAGCGTGATCCTGGAGGGCAGTGTGTCGTTAACGGATGCCACCAGTACCGGTGAGTCTGTTGTGCTGAGAGGTGCTAGTATGGAGGCTGTGGAAGCTCCAATGCACAGAATAAAACTCGAGTCGGATATTTTTACAGGTAACATCGTAGTGGGAGTGTGGCGCGCACTACCCGTCAAAGGCGTTTCCATGATATTAGGAAATGACATTATGGGCGGCAGAGTCACTGTCGAGCCCATGGTTAAAGTGTTATAGACAAAGATGACGGAGGACAAAAACCTACGTCCTGCCAATGAACGCCCAACATGTGCACTGACAAGAGCAATGCAGAAAAAGAAGTCGGTAAAGACTCCTGCTACGCCGTGTAGTGCAACGAAAGATGTGTTTGTCTGTTCTGAAGACACGCATGCGAATGAAACAGTGATAACAGAAACACCTGACATCGATTTAAGTGCTACGTTCTTTGCTAAACTAACAACTGGTGATGCAACAGAGAACGATAACATTTTGTCACCAAAGCAGAAATTGGTGAAAGAACAATTGAATGACGAAGTAATAATGCAACTCAGAATGAAAGCTGTTGATGAAAAGACTGCAGATGCAATGGCGGAATGTTTCTACATGAAAGATGAAGTGTTGATGAGAAAGTCGAAACTGCTCAACTCAGGTACAAACGAGTGGGACAGTATTCACCAGATTGCAATACCTAAGTGCTATCGTCAAGATATACTGCGTATGGCGCATGATCTTCCTTTCGCTGGTCACATGGGAGTCCGAAAAACGCACCACCGTATCCTCCCTTACTTCTACTGGCCAGGACTGAGAAGAGATGTCGAACAATACTGCAAGACTTGCCACGTATGCCAAACGGTATGACGTCCTAACCAACGAATTCCTGTTGCTCCACTCCAGCCGATACCAGCGTTCGACGAACCATTCAATCATATACTCATTGATTGCGTGGGCCCGTTGCCGAAAACAAAAGCCGGTTTTCAATACCTGCTCACAGTCATGTGTTCATCCACTCGCTTCCCGGAATCCATTCCGTTGCGGAACATAACAACAGTGAAGGTGGTAGACGCCCTGACAAATTTCTTCACACGTTATGGCCTACCGAAGACAGTACAGTCCGACCAGGGGACTAACTTTACTTCGAACATTTTCAAACAAGTCATTGAACAATTAGGGATAAGCCATAGGCTATCAAGTGCCTATCATCCTGAGAGCCAGGGAGCTCTGGAAAGGTTTCATCAGACATTAAAATCGATTCTTAAAAAGTACTGTTATGAAAACGAGAAAGACTGGGATAAGGGTGTGCCTTATGTACTGTTCGCTGCAAGGGAGGCCACTCAGGAATCTCTGGGGTTTAGCCCATTCGAACTTGTGTATGGACACTCAGTCAGAGGTCCGTTGAAACTTCTACATGAAACTTGGCTAACGGACAGTGAACCGATTGGACTTTTGTCATATGTAGATAAATTTAAAAATAGGCTTTATCATGCTTTTAACCATGTGAAGATTCATTTTCCACAGATGCAGGAGCGTATGAGACAGAACTATGACCGTAAAGCTACAGCTAGAACTTTTGCACAAGGTGACAAAGTTCTTGTGTTTCTACCTTTGCAAAATCAGCCTTTAAGTGCAAAGTTTAGTGGACCCTATGAGATAGAGTCAAAGCTTGGCGAGGTCGATTATTTGATAAAGACTCCTGACCGGAGACAAAAGCAGAGGGTATGCCATATTAATTTGCTTAAGCCCTATGTTTCAAGGGAAAAGAGTAAACCACGGGAGGTCCCCAGGATTTCATTAGCGAGAGTCCCGACGGACTTATCTAGGATATAATATAAGTTTGCAGAAAGTAAACTTAATAATACAGATGCCCTTAAGAGTTTAGACACAAGGCTCAACATCTTCCGGTAGAAGATAAGGAGAAGATTATTGAGCTGGTACATGAATATAAGTCAATGTTTACAGATGTTCCCAGGAGGACACATCTAATAGAACACGATGTAGTATTAATTGAGGGTGCCAGGCCAATTAAACAGCATCCATATAGAGTTAACCCCATCAGACTAGAACATATTAGAGAAGAGGTGAAGTATATGTTAGAAAATGACATAGTGGAAGAATGTGATAGCGAATGGTCTTCACCCTGTGTGTTGGTACCAAAAGCCGACAGCACATTGCGGTTTTGTACAGACTTTAGGAAATTAAGTAATTTTACAAAGACCGACTGGTATCCCATTCCTCGTATCATCGACAAAATAGAGACAAGGTTATAGCTGATACTCTATGTCGGGTGCTACATGATTGACTGAATAACCCTATACTTCTTTTTCAGATCATCTCACTTATTCATTAAGAATGTGTCATGATAACCTATCATTCGTTTGAATTTTGATTATGGAATACCTATAGAATACTTGTATCATACAGAAGTCAAGTCTTTTGAAAGTATTAATAATTTGTATAATCATGTATAAAATTGATGTTCTGATATATTTTAAATTCATTTGATTCAATTCATTTTATTATGGAAAAGAAATTCCATTTAAGTTTGGATGCACTATGCAATAAATATATATGCATGCATTTACTTGATATGGATGGATGAAAGTTAATTGTCATTGCATGCAATTAAGTGGGAAACTTTAAGCTAATTGATTTATTATCGTGTATTAATTTAGTTAATGTATGGAACTTAATAATAATATGTACAATTTTTATCTTAGAAAGAGATGTAATATCAATTGGTATAAATTAATAGATAATATTGGAAATCTATTGCTAAATTGTTATATCATGGTAATAGAATGGGAAAAACTAGTGGATATTCACTATGTTGTATATAGGTTGTTATATATTCCATATATCCGGGAATGGAGGGAAACAACCCTGAACAATCTTTTATATTAAACTTTCAAATTTTCCAAAAACGCATAATAGTGGATTACATTTTAATATTGAGATTACTGTAGTAATCGTAACTAGAGCGTATTTTCTCCTCATATTTGAGTAAAGGATAAGTATCATCATCTTAAGTATGAACCCTGTTAATGTCAAGTTGATACTGTAATTTAAAGGGGAAGTAACCTATAGTTTGATTCGAGTTACGTATTACTTATCTTTTGGTTTGTATATTAGAAGTAAACTGTTGAAAATTGACAGAGTTTGAGCAATGTTATATTTGTTTAAATATATTAAAACTTTTTGCAAATTTTTGGTGGAAATCCACACAACTGTACATAAAGAAAATAAGAATTACTAGAATATTTTGGAATTATTTGTACTTGTTGAGACATTAGATAGTATTAATATTAACGGGGAAATATTTGTCCATCACGTTATAATCACAATTACCATTGGGTAGTGACACTTTTTATAATTTAGTTGTGCCAGTGAGCCATGTTTGCTTAAATTGTCTTATAATCTTCCATTGATTGATGGTTGTTAAAACGATAGTGTTAAGTACGAAAAATGTACCATGTTGAGTATTACTTGGGTAATTATGGTACATTATTTCTTTCATTGGGTGGGAGCGTGTCATGTATATTGTTTTTCCAAGAAGTGGAACACGCAATGTTTATTCTTCTCTCTCTCTCTTTTCTCACTACACACAATATTAGGCGTTTAGTAGGAAAACGAAAGATTCTAGGTAATGTTGGGATTCTGTGTTGATCTCAAATTCTCAGGGTCTGGGAACGACTCATTATTTAATAGGGGAAGTTCCTATCGTTTTTGTTATGAGTTTAGTAATGATACCATGATTTTCACCCCTACTGGTAATGGGTCTGTCCCTTGCACCACTCTGATAGTATTTAATGATTTGTTTTGTCTGAAAGACAGAGAGTTTCAAAATATGTTCCTTTGACAACGTTTGTGTTTGCACTATTTTATTCTAACTGTACATAATAGATATATTGTATATATTGAACATATCACCTGAAATAAACTAACAACAACAGTTAAACTGAAGCTTCCTTGTCAAGTTACTATTCTATTGTGTTATAAACATTACTATAAGATTTATCTACTACTCTAATGCCCAAGAAAGGAAATGTTGGAATACAAATACTGAGTTTGTGCCCAGGACTATAAGAAGAGTTCGTGTAATACTGAAACATAAATACTAATAATTAAAGTCTCCCCTAGGACTAACGAGAATTATCAGCAAGATCTACACAGCTCTGGCCACAAGGGGATTGTGGACGTAACAATAGTTTAAGTCTACAGCGTTGAAGGAAAAAAAGAATTATTTTTGACACAAACATATCTATATTTACAGACTTAACCATTAGCAAGTGACAATCCATTTGGTTTGAAATCAATTTTGGATTAGTAACCGTCTAGTAAGTGGTGTTAAAACCATGCGCACACCTGAAGCCTAGAACATAGCTGGTGGGCTGAAATCGGGTCAGCTATTTTACAAGACACCTAAATATATGTTATTTGTGCCAAAACATAAATACAAATTCAAGACTAGACTCGGACCACGGATGAGCGTAGGAAGCAATAATCTTCTTTATAGAAAGAGCGTCTGTAATGTACAAGATAAGATAAGAAATTCATAAAAATTCGCTTAGTTGAAAATTGAAAAAAAACATGTAAATATTATTTTTTTATTGTTAAACATCGAATAATATAATATATAGTAGCAATAATATAGACTTATTAAAAGAGTAAGCACTTATAAATGAAAAAAAATATTTTTATCTTTATAAATATAAAATTTAAAATAAGATAAATAATAATGAGTTTATGAAGCGCAATGTTTCATGGTATTAAATTTAGCGCTCTAAATGTAATTTTATCTCACAATTCAGTTGTACTTGTATTTTAATTTCAGAAAAACATGGCTGAGTCTAGTAGCAAACTTAAAGATTTGAAAGTGGCGTCATGGAATGTAAAAAAGATCACATACAAAGCAGACAAACTGATTGGCATTTTAAACACACTCTCGAAATATAATGTTGATGTCGCATTACTACAGGAAACAAACCTAAGGGATGCATTTAAAGAACAGTATAAAGAGTATACATTATTTTTTCCTAAAAATGAAGAAGAGAATATTAAAAGTTATTTCTATGGAGTTGCTGCAGCCGTTAAAAACGAATTACAATCTGCTTTCGCCGTTAGAGAAGTGCCAAGTGTAGTTTCTGATAGAATAATGCACTGCACTTTACATACTAATAATGATAAATGTATTCATTTTATAAATGTGTATGCCCCAGTTCTTGATCAAATACAATTTTATGACCATTTGCAATTTGTTTTCTCTGGCATCGAAGATGAAAGTCCAATTTTTCTGTTTGGTGATTTTAATGCACATGTAGGGCCGGGTCTTGCAGCTCCTGTCTGCTTAGGTGATCATTGTGTTTATGATAAGCCAAATAAAAATGGAAAAAAACTGATCGGTTTCTGCGAAAAAAACAATTTGTTTATAGTCAACACGTTTGTGCGCGGTGAAATAAATGAAAAGATGACTTATTATAGGCGTAATGAATTAAAATTAAATCAAAGGTCTGAAGTTGATTTACTTATCACTCGAAATAATGATGTTGTTAGTGAGTTAAGCATTTACGATGAACTTGAATATACAGATCATTGCATTGTTGTCAGCACATGCACATTTAAAATACCAAACTACTTTGTCGAAACTCCGCGTAGTATGACTGTAAATAGATATTGGCTTGTCTTTTTACTTTCAAGCAAAGACGTTAAAGGAAAGAATGAGCATTGGAATGCCATTCAACGCTACGAAGACCTCTACGGATTTTGTAACAGTTTTCAAAATATTCCAGATCAGCTTTATAATGAAATAACAAATGCCATTTTGGAATTAAAAGTCACATACAAACATTGTATGGATTCAGAAAGTACAAAGCTCAAACTTCAAACAGCTACATCATTTATTAATAAGTATCTAGACAGTATAAACATATCTGATCTGAAATGTACAGATCCAGACATTAAGAACGCCCTTTTAAATATAGTTTCAACAAATCAAGAAAACGATGTTAATACAAATGGAGCTGAATTCATATTAAAATGGAATAAAGTTACAAAAGAACCGTCCTTACCGGAAATAGAACTTGCCATAAAAACATTTAAAAAAAACACATTTTTAATCAAAAATATACATTCATTGGTCAAAGACATGTGGAAAAAAGGACATGTTCCCATTGAACTATCAATGTGTATTGCCGGTGTCTTTAGTTCAGATGATTTCAACGGCGAACCAAAGGGGAACTCGGTTGTCAACTTGATTTATGATGTTATTCAATATATTTTAAATGAAAGACTTCAATTACAAGCTGGTTATTACATATCTAATAATAGAAAGTACAATCTCTCTTCGTCCAATAAAAAGAAATTTACTGAGGAAAATATTAAAGTTACAATTAGTTCCATGGGACAAAGTCTGTACATGACTTTTATTGATTTTAATGACTTTGAGAACAAAAACAATTTTCAAGCTCTACTTCGTTTTTTAAGTTCATGTGGCCTACCAGAGCGAATTTTTGATTTGATTTCATATTTTGCAATCGGTCTAAGAAAAACAAATGGCATATCGTTAGCAAAATGCTTATTGAACGTTTCAGTTTCTATTGTATTTAAAAATTTAAAATTAACTAGCAGAAAGAAAAGCAAAATTATAGCGGTTCATTGTAATGATAGAATGGTTCTTATTAGTTCTTCTGCAGAGAAGCTCAAGCAATGTCTGAACTTGTTAGATCAAAATATAAACATTGACGACATAAGGCCTATTCCTAGACCAATAAGTATATATTTTGTTCCTATAGTTGGTGATATTGTAAAATTTGTTTCTTCTATAACGGCGGAAGAAGACAATCGGGATAGGTTTGAAATTGTAGAACTCTGAAAATATGTTTAGCTGGAAATAACTTGTTCTAAAAATTTTATGTTGTACTTTACAGTATACATAGATTGTATGTTTATAGAGCACGTTCTAAATCAATCTAAGAAAATTTAGTTGTTACAGAAAATAATGCAAAAATTATTTAAACTTTGAACTCATTTTACAATCTGTATTTATTCATATTTAATGATTTATTGTATTGATTATTATTTCTAATTCATTTAAATTTTTTTTTTTTGCACACCGCTTTGTAAATGACCTTTTTGAAATAGAAATTTTAAAGGATTTAAATTCATTTTTTTTTCTAATCTTATAATGTATTATTTGTAAGCTTTAAGTTCGCTGGCTTACTTAAGACTTTGTAAACCTTAAACACATGTTGTCACATTTTATGAGACTTCTTAGTATTTCAGAAAATTGTATAATCACATAAAACACTTGTTATTTATTTATTATTATGTTAAGACACATATTCTGAATATTATTTTGATACAACTTATACATATAACCCAGATATTTTTGTTTAAAGATAATATAACCAGATCTATTGAAATCAATAATAAAACGATAATTTATGACTAATTTTTAATCTCATCATTTTGTATATACAGGGTCGATAAGAAAATATATGTGTTAATAAAAGTCACATTCCTGTATAATAATAAGATTAAATGGTAGTCACTTTATAAATGCATGAGTAGATGAATGTATGAGTGTGTTGTTATGCAATTATTAAAACTATTCTGCAATTTGTATTAGTTTATTATTTGATGCGTGTAAAATATATGTACATTTAAGCTTATATTTTGTTTTCATGATACTTAAATTTCAATAATTATGTAAATTCATGGTCAACTCTCCACTTGTATGTTCAAGGTTGAGGTGTGACCTTATACTTTGCCCATTCACCCCGCCTACCTAAGACTACCCCCTTCCCCTTTTGTCTACATTGGTCACACTTCAAAAGAATTCACTCGTCCATAATAATGTATTATTATACTTATACTTTGTTCTCAAGTGTTATGACTTGGCAGATTTAGAAAAAGCTCATTGGATGTCATTGCTTCTGTCCAAGATACAGTTTGTCATCGAATATAGCTCCCTAGGGTCATATGGAAGACTGGGTAGAGTGGTACAGGGCGGCAGGTCTGAAGTACATATTCCTTATTTTTGAGAGCTGTTCCTCAACGGCACATTTCACGTATTCCTATTTGAAGTTTGCGGAACATGTGATGCTTCAGATTGTTATCACCTGTCCTTAGCATGAAGATGATGTGTTGATATTGGCGGGTGGGAGTTAGTAAGCGTCCACAAAATTTAACTATTATGGTCGGTCGGCGGTGGAATTTCCCTGTACACATCTCTTTGACACGATGTCAGCGACTTTACCCCTCCACCAACTTTCTCCCTACTACCAAGAGACACTCTTTGTTATTAAGTGTTCTGATAGATGTAATGTGTACTGTGTGATATAAATAATTTATCAAAATATTGTGTGCATTGTAAATAATTAAAAAAAAATGATTTTTTAAAATTACAATACAGTGTAAGTTAAGTTAATGGAAGTCCACTGTTTTTTTATGCTTGCAGTATTTAGTAGCTTCGTAGTGTATGTGTACCATTTGATTATTTGACATGCTTGTTGGATTCAAGGGATTATAATGCACTTCTATATATTTGTGTATTGCACAATGTATGTATACATTTATGCAAGTGAGCGATTATTCAATAAACATGTTTTTTTATCTATGTATCAACTATCTGAACTTAATTTAATTAATTTGAATGTCTTTAGAGTGATAGTGAGGCAATAATCAAGAAAAAAAGTAACTATAATACAATTATAATAATATTACTTTAAAAATTATTTGTCTTGTTCAGATAAATTCTGAAACACTCAATTCCAGACGTAAATTAAGTTGTGTATGCTACTGTGATTTATTTGTGTAGCCGATACGTAGAGATTAACGCATTTGAGAGTAGCTGTTATACTACATTTTTTTGTTAACATAGTTAAATAATTAAATTATATATATCTTTCAACCATGACTCACTTAAAAAAAAAAGCAACAACAAAGACAGTGTCTAATACAGTCACTTAATCACATACTAAAGTTCAGTTTTTATCATTAAATGATTTGTTAACATTTATTTTTGTTTACTTTTAAAATACAATAGTGTAGGCCTACACATCTGAATAAATGACTTAAGGGGTCGCCCACGTAAGAGGTATTACATCAATGGCGATGTACTAGCAGAGGATCGACGTGTTTACTAGTTCGATTTGCTTTGACTTAGTTCAACTGTATTTAATGGATATGAGCCATTTATAAAACGTTTTAAATCTATGATTATTTCTTTGTATCACTACTATTTAAGAGTGTGATAGAAAATATAATATAATGGTAAATGTGATCACTGTCTGTAGCCCGTCTATCTATGATGTTAAGGTTTCATCATACTTAGACCTAGTTAGATCTGAAATAGTTAAAAAAAAATACAAATAGAATACATTCAAGACATTTAATTTGAAGAACACAAATATTGTATCTCAGGGTTCGGCAACCTAAGGTATGAATTCCATACCTGGCACTCAAAGCTATTTTCAACCCACAAAATGGCAATTCAAGTCTATTAAACAACAAAAGTGCAGGTTATCTTTTATACACTCTAAATGCAATATAAACCCTACTGTGATACCTATTTTCAAAAGTTACAGACCCTTTCTGTGACGATAAACAATGTTTAAAGATCGTTAAAGCTCAATAGCAGAGCAGCGAAAATATATTTATTAAAGAAAGACTAACCATATAAAACAAAAAGGAATTTAAGGTAAGGGAAGTAATAACACATATTTTCTTTTAAAAGGAAGAGTAATTTTATGTATGTTAAAAGAAAGGTAAGTAAAAAATATTACAATATGAAAAATTAAGTTAACATAGGCCTATATTACTATAAGAAAAAATAAACTAGATATTTATAAATTTGTATTAAAAGAAATTGTTAACAGTAGAAGTAAAATGTGTAATAGAATGAAACTAACAAAATGTAAAACGACAAGTAGTATCCTAACTATCTCCGTCTGTCTCCCTCTATATCCCAGCATCTCTACCAACCTTCTCCCCCATGTGTCAAAAACCTATTTACACTAATAATAGGCTATTGATTAGATAAATATCTTTAAGTGTATTAATACAATAAAACGTGTTATTTGGCTTATTTAGAAAATTTTAGATTATTCTTTTTTTGAATACTAAAATGCTAAATAGATTCTAACCAAATCAATGTTTGTTTTCTGATACAATGTGTATGTGTCCTTATTATGAATTTGACGTTTGGGTTACAAAATGTTTTGTGAGGTAAAGCATGAGTTGTTTTTTTACCAATGATTTATTTCAAATTTAAAAAATGTGTACTTTTTACAGTGACACTGTTTTTATTTATGCTATTCAAACCATTTTTCATAACATTGTGGAAATTGTATAGAAAAAAAATCAATAGCTTTTAGGGATTCTTATAGTGTAGAATAAAAATGACATTTTCATAATTTGAGTATCTTGCAACTAAGGGAAGCAACTAATAGTGTTTTTAATAGATACAAAACATTTACTAAATTATCGATTTTATCACTTATTTTATATTTATTTTATGTCAAAATTGAGTATCAATTGTATTATCTTGATATTAAAACATATGGATCGAAAATCGAAATAGCATGTCGCCTTTATGAATTCAATTATAAAATCACGCGAGATCTTGTATTATAGCAGTGATTTTAACAACTCCCTAAAACCAATTTATAATTAATTATTAGAATAACCTAATAAAACTGTGAAAAGGTGTATTTTTTTTCAAAATACTTACATACACACATGTATGTAATGATAAAACAATGTTATATATACAAGAAAACCAACAAAAATAAACCGCACACTATAGCACGATATTAGATAATAAAACCAAAAGTTTGCCATTTTTGTTATTAAATTCGTAAAAACAATATTAAATACTTACATCAGCAAATTTTAATGAAAACTTACATGTTAATTAGATAATACATATTAAAAATATATAATATCAAGTATCATATGTTATAATTCATTTATAATTGAATATAACATAATTGGTAAAAGTTGCATAGATCTGTTCACTGGTTCTGAGGATGTCCTTGAGTCTGTCTTTCTCGATGTGCCTGTCAGTAATCCGAATAAGTAAAAGCGGCAGTGTAATATTTAAACTCTCGTGTTAACGCATGTGGAGTTTACATAACATACAAGATAACGATATATCATTTGCTATACAAACTGTACTTAGCAAAATTTAAGCATGAGATAAACATTGTATAAGTGAAAAATATAATGTCAGGCATCTAATGATAACATCAAAGGAAAATATACTTTATATGTATCAAATGGTGTCAATAATGAAACGTATAGGATGAATATAATAGGTACAGTGACCTAGCAAAAAATACATTCATTTGATCTTGCATTTATTAAGTGACGCTACTTAGTGGACAGAAAGCATAGAGTCAGATGCTAGATTCTTGTCTAGCTTAACTTTAATCAGACCGAAATGTAACATTTTTAAAAATCTTATTTACTTATATACAATTGTATTGATTAAAATGTATTTTTTTTTAACAAACTAAAAGTTAGTCAGTAATAGTGTTTTTTTTACTAAAAGTTCTTTTGTTTAGGCTTTAAGCATGTAAAGCAAAAAGTGGTTACACTTAGTGAGATTCACCAAAATCGCACACTGTAAAATAATTAGTTGAAAATAAATCAATGGCATAATACTTATCTTATATAATTATTACAGACGCTCCTTCTATAAAGAAGATTATTGCGTCCTACGCTGAATAGTGGTCTGCGTCTTGTCGTGCATTTGTATTAGTGTTTTAAATGATGTTGGATTACTGGTTATTCTGGTTTTTTCAGCCAACCCAATCCACGTCTGAGTGCCACTCGGGAAGAAAGAGCAATCATATGCATTTGTTCTCATTATAAGGAATAAGGAAGGTGTTTTTGTCTTTATGTTTATTTGAGCAATGTAACAGTTTGTTATTGTATGTATTTCTAAATTAGAATTTAATACCTTACATATTATTATTACTCTACTCTTTGTCCTTCTGTCCTCTAGTGTCTCTAGGTTTAATTATTTGATTATTGGTGCTACTCTTGTCAGTTGCGAATATTCGCTAGTAATGAACCTTGCAGCCCTTTTCTGCATCTGTTCTAATTTTTTCATGTTTTCTTTATTTGATGGATCCCACACTGAATATATATATTATTATTTTACTATAGGTCTCAGTAATATGAGAAATCATTTTAGTTTTATATTTTTATTTTATTTGTCAAAGTTCCTTTGTATGAAGCCTAATGTTTTGTTATTTTTTTTTTAAGATACAATATTATTTATTATAATCTATGCAATGGCTAACTCGAAGTGTAAGTCGGGCTTTTAATCTTGGAATCTATCGTCTAAACTAGACCGGATTGCTGTTTAACATGGTGCATTCCTAGGACCTAAAGGCTTTATCAAAAATGAAACTAGACTTGAACTTGCGTAGCACATTATAGGCAACGCCAAAAAAAAGTCAAGTCTATACATTCTAATACAGATTAAAAAGAATATTTTGTCTTAGAAAGTAATATTATTATTAAATTACTGAATTCTAATTAGTTTTATTTGAAAATTAGCTATTGAGAAAGATGCCTTATGAAATTTTGTCTAAGCTTTGCTCAGGAGCGTTTGGCCAAGTCTATCGTTTCAAACACAGCATTAATAAAGAAGTAAGTTATCAAACTTAACATGTTATATTGTTATCATCATTTGATTAAGTTGTGTTTTTATGAAATAAATTTGTTTGCATTTTACGTGGGACAAGTTACCACAATATCATTGACCACATCAAAATGTTCTTGCTAAAATAGAATTATGGTATCGCTTGATAAAACTAATACGTACAATTCTAAACTATTAAATATTTCTTTTGCCCGATTTCGGCGATTTCTTTCACAGTCAAAGGCCTAGCTAAAGAGGGTGTGGGTGCTTCAAGAAAAATATGTCCCCGGGTGTCAAGGTGAAAGGGTCGCCGAAAAAAGACTTGCAACGTTACATTTGTACAAATGTGTTTATATAGTATAAAAAAAACGAATCTCCTTTTACAATGTATGACTCGGGACGCAAAATATCCAATTTACTCTTATGATTACAGTAAACATTTAACTTTTCTATTCAAGATCTTTACCGTGTAAAAAGAAGTGTTGTACTATAGTCGTATTATTATTAATAATTTGTGAAATATATTTCTTTTATGAGTAGGATTGATTGTATAATCATAGCATTTGTCATGCCTTCTAACGCTTAACATGGCTTAACTATATCACAACTGTAACAAGACCGTTTGTTAACAATGCTAAATCAATACACTATGTTTGTTTCGCCTTTTTTTAGTGGGTGCGTAGAAGAGAACGCTGGAACAATACACTCCCCTCTACTCCCTGAAGGATGAGTACTCAGTCTCAGTCAGAGAGAACACACAGCTATTCACGCTTAAAACATTTTTTTTTAAGTAAACAAACTTTAAAACAACTCAATAACAATTGATTCCACTCTAGGCCACATCTAATCGAAGATGCAAATATGCCTGGATCAATTCTTCAATGTATTGAGTTTGGTCACACGACATTGAATTATACTCTCCTCTCAACGATTGGTTATAGATTTTCTTACTTTTCCATCTCTAGCCTCTTTTCATTCTTTGTTCCAGCTTCCTCATCACTCCTCCTTTTCTAGTTTCCCTGGTCACTCATCCTTCTTGGGAGTGGCGCAAGCGGCGACCCCCTCCCCTTCACCGTAATGGCGTTGTGTGGAATAGAGGAAGTAATTGTAAGTCACTAAAATATGGGATCGATAAGCACATAGCAACTAGAAAAACATGCGCACGAAATCTATTGGTTGAAATTTGTCAGCGGATTCTCCAGGCGACTATATAACCAAATGTTGACAGTCCAGAGAAATAACCACAGGGTGACAGTCCAGTGAACTAATCACAGGCTGACAGCCCAGTGAACTAACCAAAGGTTGACAGTCTAGTGAACTAACCACAGGACAATCCGGCTTCTGTGTGTGTTTGTATCCAGAAAAACTTATAAACAAATAACGGAGTTTAAAGAAACAGGTAATTCATTGTTTTAAATTGTTAAAGTTTGTTATTTATAATCTGCTAAATAAAACTGTAAGCATTAGAGTTATGAAATAATTACGAAATAATAGTTTTGAAATAATTTTTATAACTATCATAAAAGTCAGGAGGCGTTGCAACTATTATAGCCACTCGGGGTTTGTCGTATGACGTACCTTGCACTTCTGAATTTTTTTATACAAATTATAAATATATATATTATAGTTAAATTGCGGTATCTCCATTTTTCAAATAAAAGACAATCATGTTTTCTTCCTTCATAAAAACGTCTTAGAAATTTGGAAAGCTTATAGTTAAATAACGTATACATATGTAATGCAGGTAAGGTAAATAGGATTAGATTGAGAAAAAATGTAGGTGAATAAAAGTATATCGAACAATGCGTTATATCCCAATTTTACTTATCAGCAAAATGTGGTATATCCGTTTTATTTACTAAAAACGTCCACAAAGTCATGTTTTGAAATGTTGTTTAACCAAAGACTATAATAAGATGGACCTCTTGCTCTATTTAAAGAGCTTATGTGTTATTTTTTTCCGTACACAGCCAATAACGCTGTCCTAATCTTAATTTTCCATTGAGAAAATCATATCGATTCAATAAAACGAATGTGTACAAAACAAATGGGAATCGGGATAATTCTGAAAAGAAGTCATTCGAGTCATCAAATAGCAGAAATATTAAAGCAGACTGTCTATCTTATTAAAGTCTTTGGTTTAAATATTAAGACATAATTGATTTAAATAAGTAATACATCATATAATTCTGTAAATCGAGCATAGTGGTCCAGCAGCAGCGCGCTTTGCTTTAATACCGAAGGCTCCCGGCTCAAAACGTAGTGAAAGCTAGGGCAATTTTGTGTGTTCAGTGGGGTTCCCTTAGTTTACCAATATCTGATTGATACCTGCACCACTGTACCCATGGACCTCAAAGCGACGTAGTGTGTAAACCGCCAGTACTTTTCCTTTAGAAAACACAGGCGGGCTAACGCATGGGGGACTGCCCCCGCAGCGTGTCCGAGATTCATTGCACTGCCGAGAGGTCAAGGGCGTCTCGGTGGGGAGGAAGCAATGGACGCTGCAACCCGTCTCACGACCCACCCGGTGCCTGGATGTCTGTGCCTATAGTATAGTATTTGTGCTACCGGGTGACAAGGCAGATATACGGGCGAGCCACCACGATAATGATCCTTAGGAGAACCGCAGCGAACGGTTGCTGGCCTGCGGAAACCTTCCCTTTTACATGGCACGCCACGCCTTCGGCGTGCCGTGGGGTGGCTGGAGCGCGGACAGAGTTATACTCACTTCTAATGCGTTACGCTCCGGACTCAAGAGCTTCGCTCGTCAGGGTTTTTAAAAAGAGACTTTCTAGTATGATGGATACCTGCCATTTATTGAAAAGAGGTAAAGGCGCCAAGCTAATATCGTTACTAAAAGCGGCGCTGCCCAAAACGCAAAAGATTTGACAGTTAATACTGTTGTCGAAATAACACTTTCCCAATTTCTACATACCTTAGTGTACTCATAAATGGGAATTTACATTTTAAGTAGGAGCGAAATAAGACCTATACTTAAGGCCTAGAACAGGTAGGGTAGGGAGGCGCAGGAAAATAACTTTTTTTTCCAGAAATAGGGTTATCATCAATATTTAAAAATTAAATGTGGGACGTTTTCATTAATTAAGTGGAATCTGCTCAGGAATAATAGTTTAACCTTAGCTAAGTTAGCGTACTAATAAATCATAACTAATATGCCTTAAAGGCAAACATTTTGATCCTCACCCCAGGCGCCATTTTCGTAATGCTGACGCTAGGCATTGTGCTGATTATACAATCCCCTAGTATGCCATGGCCACGGAAATTAATGAACACTGCTTCATCAGCCCGAGGGACAAAATTGCTCTGGCAGTGTTACTTGTCTTACTGTTATAATACAATAGGTTTGATGACCCAATATTGATAGACCCAATTGTAAGTATAAATGAGGCAAAGTTATCCTGTAATGTAATGTAAATAAATAATTGTGTCTTAATTATAATTAAGTAATTGAAATTGGTATTTCGTTTACATCGTTATTGAACGGTCATTACTATTGTTACAAGTTATATCTCATACTGCGGTATATTTTTAATTAAATATAATAAATTTAAAACTGCTTTCGTAAAGTATGTTTGCTTCGAAATTACACACTTTGAATCCTTTGATTTGACCAATCTGTAAAGTCTTCAATACGAGGGTTTACTGCTTGTTATCTTTACATGTATTTATAATTTATATAAGTACCTTTATTTTGTAAACGACTAAAGTTAGCAAGGATTACAAAATGGCTGTTTGCATTATCACTAATATTAATAGTTACGTACTCTTACGATAATGTAATTGGTGATGTTGTCTAGTTGTAGGTTCAATATTCTAAGAGTTTTCATGTTTGCCTTATTTTCTTGGTGATATTTTTATTAATTATTATGGTTTTAATTTGATGTTAATTCAATTAAATACTTTCATTTTCCATTACAAGAATTTAGATAAAAACCAGTTGCACAGTTCACTAATAATTGTAGCTTTAATTTGATAGTTATTACTTTAAATATAACACCGACGATAAATTTAAAAAAAAAACACAAGTCAAAAATAATTTTTATAAACTATACATAAAGATAAATGTTCTACTACGAAGGTACTTTACTGTTAAGACTGTAGTCAACCCTTTAACGTAAGCTCTTAAACAGGAAAACTCGTAACTGAATCCTAAGAATCATTACTACATAAGATCACTCTTTCCACCGTCCAGACAATCTGATTGGCTAGCTATGGATCAAGCAATCATAGCGTGTTCCATATAATTTTGGGGCAAGTTTCTATTCTTAAAAATACAGATATAAATCTAGTTAGAAATGTGTGGTTAGATGGTCCAAGGGTAGGATAATATAACTAATGTCGTCTTTGTTGGAAATTAGATGAAAAGGTCGGGGTCAGAATTTACTTGAAAATACAAAACATTTATGCTGTACTCAGGGCGCAAAATTTTTGGGGGCGCAAAATTGAGAATTTTTTTTAAATTTGGGAATTTAAAAATATAAACATATTAAAGTTTAGTGCTTCTGCGCGCTACTAGCATAGGCAGATGAATTACTAGGTAATGAAAGGCGAAGGGTATTTTATTTAAGTTATCTTAGAAAGTACTTAGTTTGGCATCCTTGCTATGCGTAGCGGAGTAAAAAAAAGGCAACCCCTCACTTCCCCCGGACACACCCTAGATGCGAAGAGTTTTTGATTACAGCTAGAATTGATTTAGAGTTCAAGAGAGTTCTGGTTGATGCTCATAAAGTAGCAGAAGAAGTTGGAATATAACCAATATTTGAGAAAGAGAAGGTCCCAATACGAAAAAAGAAGAACATGTTTTGATTACGAATCAACAGATGAATCTGTAAATATTGCAGTTGACCCCTCAGAAAGTTTCAAAATTCACTTTTATTTCGCTGCTTTAGACACAGCTGCTTATGCGATAAAAGAAAGATTTTTCCAGTTTAATAAAGTGTCTGGTGTCTTTGGATTTTTGCACAACATTCCTGACCTTAAAAACAAGACTACATCAGAGGTTAAGTCGATGTGCAAAAACTTGGGAAAAGCATTAACAATCGAAAAAGATGAAGGTGTAAATGAATCTGACATTGCTGCTGTAGGACTGTGTTCTGAACTAAGAGCGATTTCTCATCATCTCCATGAATCAGTATCAAACCCTGAAGAAGTCTTAAACTACATTTACCAACATAATCTTGATAAAAGGATTTCCTAACATTTGTGTAGCCCTTCGTATTTTGCTTACGTTGCCACTTTCCGTAGCTAGTGCTGAACGAAGTTTTTCCAAACTTAAGATAATTAAAACCTTAAAATATATCTACGTAGTACAATGTGTCAAGAGAGACTTAGGGGTCTGGCGACAATTTCAATTAAAAGTGAGACTCAATAGCCCGCATACAAGAATTTGCTATGAAAGAAAAGTACCATTAGGGTTTTAGTCTTTATGAGTATAAATACTGTTAATCAGTATTCAAATGTGACCTTTGGACCGTAGATAAGAAAACAATAATCCAATATCAAGCAATATCACGTGTCTTTGTGTATTGTTTAAGTGTTATAAAAACATAAAAACTATCTGTAATCTGTTAGTTTCTGATTGTTATTAAGTGAACTGTGCATAATGCGATTATAAAACATATAAACCAAATGTAAAACTGTGTGTTATGTAGCTTTTCTAATAATAATTTAGATTTCTTATTATTAATATATCGGTCTAAGTCGTAAAAAAAAAGACTAGAATTAGTAGAATCTAAATGTAAATCCGTTGTTACTTTTCATTGAACTGTTGTATTTACAGATCCCAGTCATAAATCAAAGGTTATAAAATAAAATTCTTTGCTATAACAATTATTAACAAAATCACATTTCCGAAGCTCCATACCCGGCAGATCTCGCCGACGGCACTTTAATGAGGGCGCAGAATTTGTTTGGGAGCCGGCCCAGGCTGTACTTAATTACAATACATTGATTAAACTCTAACAATATAACAATAATCCCAGACATTTAGTCGCCATTGGGGGCATTTTCAATTTAAGCATCTATGTACATGTAAGCATGTATGTGTTTTTATCCAAAACGAAGATGTAATAAATAGGAGGGGGTCATTTTAATTAGAGGGTAGTTGGAGACTAATCATAAGAAAACACATTCAAAGTCACGGCTCGAAAGATAAGGTAAACATGTTTTATTGATCTACATAAATAAAAATTTGACTTGATTACATAAATTCCGTCTTTCAGCATACCAGTACTTAAAATAATATTAAGGAAATATTTGTACTCAAACACAATAGACATTTGCGCACACTATCATACCATTTATCATACAAGAAAAAAATATTATTTAGGAGTCAGCTATTGAGCCATTGTATTTCCTGGCTGACTGATGATTCTTTTGAAAGAGTCTCACTGATAGTTGAACAAATGATTCCCTAAATTTCTCTGTTCTTGCCATTATTGAAAGAAGCAGAACATTTCGACTAGATATGATGTGACTACTGTGAAAAGGTTGTGCCTGATCTTGGATGATTTTTATCAATAGAAGACAGGCACCTTGAACTGAATAGATCTGCAATAGATGGTAATTCTGTCTGTCTAGAGTCTAGAAGAAGAGGCTTTGAGTTTCTTTTTTTTCCGTGTGTATCTTTTTCTCCCATTTGCTCTACCTGAAACTCACTAAATCTTTCAATGTAGTTCTTTTTAACTCTCTCTCTCTTTCTCTCATTCTCTCTCTCTCTCTCTCTCTCTCTGATATCTCTTAGTATCCCACTCACTTTTGATCTCTTTGTATCTACCTTATTGTCGTTTATTTTATCTATCTCTTCCTTGCTCTTTCTTTCTACATTCATCTTTGTCTTATTTACTCGTATATTTATCTCTTGATAAATCTTTTTTATTATCTTCCATTTTGTAGTTCATTATTGTTATCTGCCCTATTTACGCTCCTTCCTTTTCTCTCTCTCTCTCTATTCATTTCTCGTTCTTTCAGTCAATCTACCTTTCTCGCCCTTATAATCTACTGTTTTCTCGCCTTTTCAATCTATCTACGTTTTCTCGTTCCTTCTTTTCATCTACCACTTTCCTGCCATTTCTCTCTATTTACCTTTTTGTCAAACTTTCTTTCTCTTTAAATCTGTCTAGCCTTGTCTCAATCGCCTTTATTCACGAAATTTCTATGTATTATTTTTTTTTCATTTTTCTACCTATATCCTTCTCTTTGTCTACGACATTTTTCACCTATATTATTGTGATTATGAAAATTATTATGATATATTATAATGCAACCTTTACTGAATACGTTTGACAACATTTATCAATCTTTAAAAATTTATATAGTATATATGTCATTGACACAGAAACTGTTTTGGCTGCTTAGTTAAATCGTATGTTTTCACTAGCTAAAGAGAAAGGTCTTCAATTTCTTTTTATAGAAATCTCTCCCAGTGTCTTTGGCAAGCTATTCTGCACTGCAGGCTCCAAGATTAAAAACTCTCAATCCAAACGACTTCTTCTGTGTACGAACATACTGTCAAACATGAGGAAATATTGTGAAAAGGAGACCAGATATTTAATAAATCCTGCCTAGTAACGATCAACCACATAAAATATAAGGTACATATATTTATTTAATCTTTGTTTGTATATGAAACGGATTTTGCTTATGTCCGTTAGTTTTTTTACGCCCTTTCGGTCCCTATTGCTAAGTCACTAAAATAACAGATTAAAGCAAATGCAACTTGGAAAATAGTTTTATATTATTCAAGTCTACAGCATTTAGAGAAAAAAATATATTTTTGACACAAACATATCTATGTTTACAGACTTAACCATTAGCAAGTGACAATCCACTTGTTTCCAAATCAATTTTGGATTAGGAACCGTCTAGTAAGTGGTGTTAAGAACATGCGCACACCTTAAGCCTAGAACATAGTTGTTGGGCTGAAATCGGGTCAGCTATTTTAAAAGACACCAAAAAGTATGTCATTTGTACCAAAACATTTAATAAAAATGCAAGACTATACTAGGACCACGGATGAGCGTAGGACGAAATTATCTTCTTTATAGAAGGAGCGTCTGTAATGTATTTGATAAGATAAGAAATTCATAAAAATTCGCTTAGTTGAAAATAAACATGCAAATATATTTTTTATTGTTAAACATCGAATAATATCATATAGTAGTAATAATATAGACTTATTAAAAGAGTAAGCACTTATAAATGAATTATTATTTTATCGTAAAAAATATAAAATTTAAAATAAGATAAATAATAATGACAATTTAAATAGCGCAATGTTTTATGGTATGAAATTTAGCACTCTAAATGTAATTTCTTCTCACAATTCAGTTGTACTTGTATTTTAATTTCAGAAAAAACATGGCTGAGTCTAGTAGCAAACTTAAGGATTTAAAAGTGTCGTCTTGGAATGTAAAAAAGATCACATACAAAGCAGACAAACTAATTGGCATTTTAAAAACACTCTCGAAATATAATGTTGATGTCGCATTACTACAGGAAACAAACATCTGGCATGCATTTAAAGAACAGTATAAAGAGTATACATTATTTTTTCCAGAAAATGAAAAAAAAGATAAGCGTTCTTTCCATGGAGTTGCAGTAGCGGTTAAAAACGAATTAAAGTCTTGTTTCGCCGTTATACCAGTGTCTGATAGAATAATGCACTGCACCTTAAATTATGGTGGTACAATTCTTCATTTTATAAATGTGTATGCCCCAGTTGATAATGATTGTACATTTTATGAGCATTTGCAAGAAGTTTTCGATGACATAAAAGAAAAAGAACAATTTATTTTTCTGTTTGGTGATTTTAATGCACATGTAGGGCCGGGTCTTACAGCTCCTGCCTGCTTAGGCGAAAATTGTGTTTATGATAAGCCAACTACGAAAGGAAAAAAACTGATCGGTTTCTGCGAAAAGAATGATTTGGTTATATTCAACACGTTTGTTAGGGCCAAAAAAGATGAAAAGATGACTTATCATAATGAACAAACCTCGTCTGAAGTTGATTTACTTGTTACTCAAAATGAAGCCTTTATGTGGATAAAAGATTTAAGACCATACAAAGAACTCGAGCATTCAGATCATTGCATTGTTGTCAGCACATTTAAAACTCCAAGTACTATGACTGTAGACATACCTAAGTTTGTCTCTTTACTTTCAAACAAATATATACTAGGAAGTGAAACTGAAATGCTCAATGGGAGTAGTGCTTGGATTATAATTCGTGACCTTATTGCGAACCTCTACGGCTTCTATAGAAGTTTTGAGTATAATTCAAACAAGTTATTTTCTGGAGCAACAAATGCCATTTCGGAATTACAAGTGGCATACGAACGGTATACGGATGCACACAGTAAGCGTCTTGAGGCTAAAGCTAAGTCTCGAGTTCAGCTGAAACTAACAAACGCTTCGTCTCGTATTAAAGATTATCTATTAAGTTTAAAAAAATATGGTCTGCAAATTACAGAAAATGAAGTTCAAAACATTGAACCCGTCCTTCAAAAAATATTTTCTACAAAACAAAAAATTTAAGTTGATATAAAAGGATCACAATTTCAATTAAATTGGGAAAAAGTTACAAAGTTAGAATCAGGGGAAATAAAACATGCCTTAGAAAAAATTGAAGACACCAAGAAATATAGCTTTTTAGAGGATGAAATACATTCATTGGTCAAAGATATATGGGAAAAAGGACACAATCCCATTGAACTGACATTGTGTATTGCCGGTGTCTTTATTTCAGACGGCGAACCAAAGGGGAAAACTGTTTTCGACTTGATTTATGATGTTATTCAACATATTTTAAATGAAAAACTTCAAATACAAGCTAGCTGGTACATATTGGAGCATGAACGTTACACTTTTTCTTTGTCCAATAAAAAGACATTATCTGAGAAAACGATTAAAGAAATCTTTAAATCATTGGGACAAAATCTGTACATGGCTTTTATAGATTTTAATGACTTTAAGGACACAACCATTACTCAAACTCTACTTCATTTTATACGGTCATCTGGCATTCCAAAGCATATGTTTGAATTGATTTCCTATTTTGCTATCGGCTTAAGAGAAACTATTGGCGTAGTGTTAGCAAAATGCTTATTGAACGTCTCAGTTTCTATTTTGTGTCATAATATGTTTGAACAATTTAAAGTAAAAGGCCGAATGCAACATGGGCTTGACGTTAGAGCGGTTCATTGTAATGATATAATGATTCTTATCAGTTCTTCTGATGAGAAGATCTCTACGTGTCTGGATACGTTAGCTCTAAATAAATTCATGGGTTTGCCTATTCTTAAACCAATAAAAGAACACTATGTGGTTAAAACTGATGAAGAGTGTATAAATCTTTTTTCTTCTATAACGCTGGCAGAAAAAAACTCGGATAGTCCAGGTGTTTAAAGCAAAGAAAAAATATGTTAGGCTAGAAATAACTTGTGTATTTTGCATTAAACATAGTGTGTATGTTTATAGTCATCATCATCATCATCATCAGACCCGTGACTTTCGATGGCGTAGCCAGATTTATCTATTCTTGCCGGTCAGAAGCCGTGTGCAGAAGCGTATCAAGAGCTAGTTTAGTCCACTCTTCCAGGTTGTCCAAACAATTCTTCTGTCGACCATTTCTGCGTACTCCTTCCACTGTACCTTGTAGGATGGTTTTGGTTAAGAAATCATGCATTACAGTATGACCAAACCATGTCAGTTTTCGTCCTTTTACAGTTGAAGGGAGCGCGTCCTATTTCCCCTACAGATTATGAACCTGGAGAAAGACATATTCATTTTTTTTCTTTCTTGATAAAAGTAATAAATTTCTATAGCATTTATTCTCAAAGGCCTGAACTATTCTCTCTACATTCAGCGTTCAACTTTCGATGCCAAATAAAAATACAGAAAGTACCATTCAGTGATTAGTATAATTTCATTTTCACTGAGAAACTGATATTGCTCTTCCGTATTTTCCATAGTTTGACCATGGAAAAGGTCAGGCAAGTTTGTATTTACTTTATTGACCCTCCATCTCTAGTTAAAGTTGACCCTAGGTATATGAATGTTTCAATCTATTCAAAATGTGGCCGTTGATTTTTATGCATCATCCTGTGTTGTCTCCGCCGCTAATGAGTTTAATATTACTTTTTTTCTGCTGATTTCCATACAAACACATAATTTAGCTCAAAAAGGGTTTAGGTTAGGTCTTGTATCTGGTCAGGATTTTCTCCAATAAGATTTTTATCGTCAGCAAATATGACATTAGAAATGGGTTGACCGTGTTTGGTCAGGTTTGGTTTAAAACCCCGTAATGTTTCCATCATGATATTTTCCAGAAATATATTGAATAGAAATGGGGAGAGAATGAACCTTCGGCGTACTACTATAGATGTTCTGAAGCATTCCCAACTTTGGTTGGGCAGGAGAGCTGTACTTCTTGCCTAATTATATAGAGGCTTGATAACATCGATGATGTGTATCAGCAGTTTTTGTTGTTGAAGGCACTTTTCGTTCATTATTTTGATGTTACATATTTATTCGACGGTACTTTTGCAAGCTCTAAAACCCGGCCTTTTCTTCGGAGAGAATTTATTCAGCTTTTTTTTTAAGCCTGTTCAGGAGGCCTATTATATTATTCTTAACATTATTTTGCTTGGTTGACTGATTAGACTTATTGTTCTGTAGTTATTTGCACTGTTTTATGTTTACTTTTTTTAGGTAGTGAAATGATTAAGGATATATTTGTGTATCATTCTTTTAGTTCCCAGATTTTCTTTCATATTATTCTCATCCATTTTATTATTTGCTGGCCGCCTTGCTTAATTAATTTTGCTAATATGTTGTCAATCTAAGGCGACTTGCCTCCCTTTAATGATCTTACTGTCTCCTCTACTTCTGTCTCTAGTATTGGAGAATCACCTATCTCTCTATTGTACCATTGTGTGTTGTTTATTAAGTTGTAATCAGGGTTTATTTTATTGTTGTAGGGATCCTTACATTATTATTTCTATATTCCAACAATATATGCTTCCTCTGTTAGAGGGGAGCTATTTACTATCTTCCATTACAGTTGATCTAGTTTGTTTTGTAATGGTTAGCTTTTCTTATTAGCATTTCAAATGCTTTGTTGCATTGTTCAGTGATCCATTCCACCTTTGTGCTCTTCATTCTGGAATATATTTCTTTGTTAAATGATTTGCAATCCTTGGTTAACTCAGGATTAGTTCATTTCTTCCTCTTTAATTATCTTCTTGTATCACATAAAATCAGTATATTGTCTGTGACTCATGACTTAATTTTCTATCTTTTATACCCTAATATTTTTTGAATGTTTCATGTAACACTGTTTTAATGGTATCAATGAGGTTGTGAATATTATCATGCAACAAGGTAAGTGCTGCGAACTTTCCCCCAACATTTTCCTCCGCTATGTCTGGGTCTCGGAATTTTTCTTGGTCATATCTGATCCGAGGATTTATAGGTCTGTGATTCTTTTTTAGTTTTAATATTATAGTCATCAAGACCATGTCATGATCGCTGCCTATGTCGGCCCCAGGGATTTTGATTTTAGCTTTATTGATGCTGGAATTGAATCTTGATGGGAACAGATGTGTTTTATTATTATCAGGTGCGTGCCACGTAGTTTTCCGTAACGTCTTGTGAAGGAGTAAAGTGTTGGCCAATGTAAGCTTATAGCTGCTTGCAAACTCTAGTAGTATTATTCCTTGTTGAGAACTATTTTAATTGTTTTAATCTTTCTACTAGAATTCATTTTGTATAATTTTGTTGAGTCATCTCTAAGTCTTTGAGTGTGACGTAGTATGCATTGCTTATGTTTTGGTTTGCAGAATGAAAGGCGTGTTTTTAGTCGCAAACTCATATATTCTGGTCTGGACAATGAACCTTGATATATAGGCCCTAGAAAAATTAATTAAAAAGTGTGACTTGATTCATTAAATTATTTTTATTTTAAACCGCTATGCTACAAAACACCACCACGCTAAGAGTAGGCCTATTAATACAACATTACTCGATCATTGGTTTCTCCTACTCCAAAACTTCCACTTATTCCTGCTCATTGATCAAACGCATACTCACCAATCCTAGCATTTCAGTCCCGCATGACAATAGGAATTTAATTCTTTGGTGTCTCTTTGATGCAATCCTCTACCTCATAGAAAAAGAATGATTCAATTTCCTCGTCTTCGTAGTCAGATGTACGGCATATCTTTGTTCGATTGTTAAGTGGCTGATCCTCAACTCGTAATTGATTCTACTGTTCATAGGCTTGCATCTTATTATACAGTTGATTTTGTCTTTATAAGCTATGAATCCAACACCATGTTTGTGATTCTTCTCATCGACACTGCACCATATATTGTGTCCTCCTTTTGTAGTGATTACTCCATAACCTGTCCAACTGATTTCTGATAAGCCTAAAATGACCCACTGGTAACTACTGAGTTTGTGAGTGAGTTTTCCTCTCCAAGAACAATTTTTCATTAGGCTCGTCTCCTGAAGATAGGAAGTCTTTCTTGACTATGGAGCTCCATCTGCTCATCCTCTACCGGGGAGCAGGTTCTGTTTTTGGTCCGCTTCGGGTATTTGATTTCTCCTGTACCTATCATATCTGGTGGGCATTCCCTTATCCGCCACCCGGAAAGGCGCTCGATGGA
Organism: Anisus vortex; assembly: GCA_949126835.1. NCBI lineage: Eukaryota > Metazoa > Mollusca > Gastropoda > Planorbidae > Anisus > Anisus vortex. The sequence continues at coordinate 22,028,890 of OX421509.1, read as the reverse complement.
AGAACAGCAACTACACACGCTTATAGTGCACGTTTGAAATGAAGCAAAGAACAGTTAATTGCTACAGTAAATCATGCAGATATTTATTTACATTTTAAACTCTTTTTAAACTATTTTTTTTATATTTATGTTTTACTTTATAAATTTTTGTTTTCAAATCATTTAAATTTTGTTTCGCACATCACTTTGTAAATGTCATTTTTTAAATAAAATTCCTAAATGTTCTAAGCCCATTATTTTTATTAATCGTATAATGTTTTATTGGTAAGTTTTTGGCTTCATTGGCTCACTTGGGGAAATCGTAAACCTTAAATACGAGTTGCCACATTTTATGAGAATTCTTAGCATTTCAGAAAATTGTATAATCACATGTAAATCTTTTTATTTATTTATTATTATGTTAAGACAAATATTCTGAATATTGTATTGATAAAACGTATACATACAACCCAGGTTTCTTTTAAAAAAAAATACCCAGATCTGTTGAACTCAATAGAAAAAACAACAATTTATGACTATTTTTCATCTTGCCATTGGTAAAGATGGGGTCCATATAAAAATATAATGTAATAAAAGTCGCATTCATGTATAACTGTATAATAGCAAGATTAAGGTAGATTTAAAACATATTATTAGACTCTGTATTATCTGCACACTAAATGGTGGTCACTTAACAAATACAAAAGTGAATAAATGTATCTGTGTGTGTTGTAACGGGCTTATTATATTCATTCTGATAGTTTCTTTTGTTTATTATTTGATGCATGTAAAATATATGTACATACCAGGCTACAGCGAATACAGAACAGTACTGCGCGTTTGGTTATGTACAGGTCTAAAAGAGACTCGGGAACTGCCCTTCTACGCTCGCTCCACTGGCTCCCCGTGAAAGCCAGAATTGAGTATAAAGTGGCGCTACTTTGCCATCAGTGCATTTTTAACAACAAGTTTCCGTCCTATCTCAAGGCACTAATCACACCTTATGTCCCGCAAAGAACACTTCGTTCTGCAAACTCATCGCTTCTGGAAGAGCCCCGTTTCTCTCCGACGACCGTTGGCCTTAGAGCCTTCTCAGTATCCGGTCCGAAGGTGTGGAATCAACTTCCCATTCAACAAGCTCTACTGTTACTTTCAAACAGAACTTAAAAACTCATTATTTCAATATTTACCTTAGATAACATTTAACATGCTTTAGAAACTTACTGTCTTATTTATGGGTTGGGTCGGTTAATACTACATTTATTTGTTTTGTCTTTTTTAATCATCAATTTAGCTCTGTCACCTGGCCTAGGGTAATTTCCATATTCTTAGTTGTATGTTAAACGCGCTCTGTGCTTACATTATGTTTGTTGGCAGCGCTATACAAATATTATTATTATTATTATTATTTATATTTTGCTTACTTGATGCTTACATTTCAATATAATTTGTGTAAATTATATGTCAACTCTCCACGTGTATGTTCAAGGCCTTCCACCCCACCGAGGTATGACATATACTTTGTGAATCCAGACGCCCCACCCCACCCCCACCCACCCAAAGACTACCCCCCACTTTTGTTTCCATTCGTCACACTTCACAAGAGTTCATACGCCCCCTAATAATTTCTTCTTCCTCGTATTGTCCAATACTTGTGATGAACTGCATCATGGCTGTCAGTTGCTCTAGTCTACCATACAGTTTGTCATTGAAAGTAGCTTCCTGGGGTTATCGTAGTGCATGTGTACCGTTTGATTATTTGATATGCTTGTTGATTTCATGTGATTATAATGTACTTCTATATATTTATGTATTGCTACGTTTATTTATATATATTTATGCAAGCGTGCGATTATTCAATAAACATGATTTTTTCTAGGCATAAGTACTTAATTTATATATCTTTAGAGTAATCGAGAAGCAATAATAAAGAAAGAAATCATTTGTAATAGAATTATATTACTATATAATAGTTTATTGAATGAAATAATATAATTGTATTATCAAATTAATAATAGTTAAAAGCGGTTTAGTATATGGCTCCTATCTGTCTCGCAAGACGTTTCTGTCAATGTCAGCCCTTTTTGCATCTAGGGAGGTTATCCCATTGCAGCGGTTTAAAAAAAGTGGTTTAAGCTGTTACTAACTGTTACCAGCTATCCAGCTGTAGCAATCGTAAAGATTGTGGTCTTAAGACTAATTTTTAGAACTGTAAACGTTTTTTTAAAAACGTTTTGGCTATTTTATAAAAAGGCCTGTTGCCAAATCAAAACAGCGTTTGTTTTACTATAAACATTCAAATTCGTCACTTGATAAAGCTCTGAACATTTCAATAAACAATTTCGCGTTCTAATAACACGTATGAATTCTTCATTGGATTATTTGAAGTACTGAAAGAACTTATTCATTTAAAGATCAAACTGATGTATACCGGAGTCTGTCTACACCAAAACTGATGTTTGAAACTGTGTACCAAAGTAAACAGTAACCTTTACTTTCAAGAGCCTATCATCTACTGAAACATTACATTTTTATATTTGTGTAGGCCCTAACATCTATGTTCTTCTTATTAAAAAAAACGGGCCATTCAAGTTAAACAAGCTGAATATTAGAAACTCGGAACTGTAAAGTTATATTGATAATAGATCTATCGGTATCCACGATCGAAAACAATCGCCAAAAGAAGAAAACAACTAAAACAAACTTTAAAAAAATACTCAATTTAATGTTATCTTAAACATAAAATAAAATTGGGTGAATAGTATGGGACCTTCCGGACGTGCGGCATTGGGACAAAAAATTATGCAGTATATTTAAGTATATATGACAATTACTTATTCGGACAATGTTTTGGGGACACCCAAGCTTGTTTAGCTTATAGGTAAACCCCGCATTGCTAATCAACTTTTTTGTGTGTTTCAAATATTTATTTATTTTATTCTTGTTCCGATAGCCCCTGAAATACCACCCTTTTCAGAAATGCCACTAGGGGAGATAGCGCACTCCGCATGCCTAAATAGGCTTAAGCCACTGAAATAAGGGAACAATAAACAGTAAGACTTTGTGAATAAAAAAACATACGCATACGGATCCCCATTGGTCAATTTGAAATCGCGTGAGTTTGTGTCACTGACCTATTTAGGCCTAGGCCTATATACTGTCTAATAAGTTTTCACATCGGACATGTGTCTTCGCTAGCTCTGTGGTTAACGTAGCGGACCGCTATGTGGGTGACCCGGGTTCGATTCTCAAGTCAGACTATACCTTTTTTTTCTACAATTTTCGTTTCAAACTTTTAAAAACAAAAGACATTGTAAATCTACGGGCAATTTAGATTTTTATTTAATAAAAATACTTGCCTATTTTTTTACCCGATTACAATATTTATTTTAAATTACTTTCCTAAAAGTCTTCAGTACAAAAATAATAATCTAAATACTAGATTTATAGCTTTATTTTAATTGTAGTTTTTAAAATTTTTATCTGCACCTACTACAGTCCTGTTAATATTTCACCCGGGCAACGCCGGGCAATGATTAAACAACTCCTAACCAACTTAAAAGTAAACAAAGCTTCTGGTCCAGATGACATACCAGCAAGATTGCTTAAAGAACTAACCAATGAAATATCTACAATCTTTAAAATACTTTTTCAGGCCTCTCTAAATCAGGGCAAAGCGCCCAAAGATTGGAAATAAGCTAATGTAACCCCCTTTTCAAAAAAGGAGATAAATCTGACCCCGGAATTTACAGAACTGTTTCCCTAACAAGCATAACATGTAAAATACTTGAACATATAATATATAGAGTATAGTAAATCATCTAGACAAACTTAATGCTCTGTGCCCACACCAACATGGCTTTAGGAAAAATAGATCATATGAGACTCAATTAATAGGCTTAATAGATGACTTGTCTAAGGGATTAGATAATAACAACCAACTTGATGCTATATTACTAAATTGTTCCAATGCAATCGATAAAGTTCATCATTCTAGTCTACTAAAAAAACTTCAATGTGTTGGCATCTCTGGTCCCTTACATCAGTGGATTCAGGACTTTCTTATAGGCAGAGAACAAACTGTGTTAATAAATGGCTCTAAGTCATCACCAATAACTGTAAACTCAGGAGTTCCACAAGGAACTGTTCTAGGACTCCTAATTTTTCTAATTTATATTAATGATCTGCCAAATTGCATCAAAACAGGAACAGAAGTAAGACTATTTGCCTATGATTGCATAATTTATAGAATTATAAAGACAGGAAAAGATAGTAACTTCTACAAAATGAATTAGATGAACTTCAAAAATGGGAATCAAACTGGAGTATGTCTTTTCACCCAGAAAAATGCCAACTAATAAGGGTATCTAAGAAAAAGAAACAAATACTAGCAAACTACTTCATTCATGGTAAAGAACTAACTCAAATTAAAAATGCTAAGTATCTAGGAGTAATAATGATAAGTTATCTTGGAACCCTCATATTGATGAAGTAATTAAAAAATCAAACAAAACATTAGGATTCATACTAATTAACTTTTACAAATGTAATAAGAATATAAAACTAAAATGCTATCTCACATTAGTTTAACCTATACTAGAATATGCAGCACCTGTATGGGACCCATCAACTAAAGACAAAACATTAAAAAATTAAAACAAATCCAAAAAAGAGCTGCAAGGGTCATAACCAGTGAATATTCCCAATTAACAAGAGTAACACCATTAGTAAAATCAGTAAACCTAGAAACACTAGAGGACAGAATAGCAAAGAGTAATGTTGTAATAATTCATAAGGCATTAAACTCTAATTTAGAAATACAACCCAATAACAACCTGTTGCAAAGCTCAGATAAACATAAAGACAAAAACACTTTCCTTGTCTCTTATGCGAGAGAAAATGCATATAAGTACTCTTTCTTCACGAGTGGCATTCGGGCATGGAATGGGTTGCATGAACAAACCAGGAAAACCAGTAACTTAACATCATTTAAAACATTAATAAAAATGCAAGACTAGACTCGGACCACGGATGAGTGTAGGACGCATTAATCTTCTTTATAGAATGAGCGTCTGTAATGTATAAGATAAGATAAGTTATATATAAATCTACGACGTAGATGGGAAGAATCATTTCAGCCCAGGTAAGTTCTATATTTAGAGATTCCGTCATAACACGTGACATTGACTTATTCTAGAAATTTCGGATAAGTTGAAAGACATACGCACATCTTAAGCAGCGATCGAAATTGATTCAGGATATTCTTTGGTTGTATCTCGAGAAACTCATTAACAAATTAACTGAGTTGAAAGAAACGGGTAATTATTATTTTAATTGTCAGAGTTCCATTTATGTATAGGCTAAATGAAAATGCAAACATTTTTTTTTTGTGTTATGAAATAATTAGATCTATATTTTTACAATCTACCACATAAATGATAAGGTAATTATATTTCTTCAATTTCATATGTGTATGAAAAGATATGTGCTTATGTCCGTTATTTTCGACGCCATTTTGGACCCTGTTGCTAAACCTCTAATTTAGCAGATTGATTTCCATACAACCTGGACAAGAGTTTTATATAATTTAAGTATAAAGCGTAGTAATTTTGACACAAAGAAGTTCTAAATTTACACACAGCGCCTATATAACAGACTTGTGTTGAAATTGGATCAGCTATTTCACTCGACACCTAAATGTGTTTTCTGTATTTAAAAAAACACACTTAATAATAATCTAACCGAGTTGAAAGAAACCGTTATTGTTAAACTTTCAGTTATGCATATGCAAAATGAAGATATAAACATTTCTTTTATGAAATAATTTTCTGTTTACAGTAAAGTATGTAGGTCTTTAGAGCAGCTATTATTTTTGACAATTAGAAATGTTATATGAATCGCCTCATCCATCCATGGAGTATATATATATATATATACATAATATATAAAATCTAAAAAAATATAATAAAAAATAATGTCTAATTATAAAGCGCATCTTTTCATGCTAAAAAATCAAGCATTCTCAATCCTTTTACTGTATAGAATTCACTTGCCCATGTTGTACAGGGGAAAAAAAAATAGCCCATTTAAAGACCAAGAGAACAGCTTTTTCTCGAAGGGACGAGATTTGTAAAAGTCTCATACGGAAGTGACGTGTTAGAAGAACATTAAATACATAAAACACGACGCACTAAATCAGTGGTTTCCAATTTTGTTTAAGTCCCCTCCCCCCAAAAAAATAAAAAAAATAAAATCAATTACAATAATAAATAATTTCGTCCATACTTTATTACTGCATTCTGCGACTGTTATAAATTATAATGTAATATCTAATATGCATGGTACTTTTTATTGTTACAAATTGAACCTAATTAAAGAATATCGATTAATCATTATAAAATAAGAAAACATAAAAACAAATGTAATTAAATATTGCAAGATGCCGGTATAGGCTTCGGCATCTATTTCTAATTACAACACAAACGTAAACTATTGTGATGGTTGACATTGCGTATTTCTCCTCGGTTCAGAAATTCTCGGGACAGTCTTTGCAAGAGCACAACTAAGCAGTTCATCTACAAAAATAAGTCTACTGTGTTTAGACATAATAACCAACAAGGTGGAAAAGTATGTTTGCTAACATATTTTGTTGCAAATGGAAGAAAATGGCGCAACACAATCTCAGTCAAAATAGTTTCTGACTGCAAACATTTGATCCCTAATTATGTACCTGACATTATAGAGAAATCAGATCTCACTGCATCTTTGTTAACACGCTCAATGAACTTCTTCTTCAACTTTGAATGTGAATGGGTTTCTTGCACTTAGATAGGCCCTAAGTGGTGTCAGTTAGATTTGGAAAGTGTTTTTTCACAGAATTTATCATCGTTATAATTTTATCTGCTTTAATGTCATGTTTTTCAAAGAAAACATAAAGTTGACCATGAGCGGCATGAGAAAAAAAGTGCTGGTTCGATCTTTCTTTCCAATGCTAGTCGTATCTAGAATATTTATTTGCATTACATACGTTTATAGAAATCATAAATCTTTTAAAAGGTATGTGGACCATTTTATCAAATTGTTATAAGATTTACTATTATAATGTAATCATATCATTCACAGCCTTACATGCCTATTCACAAACTTTAATCAAGTACAATTTTTAATTTAAATTACTGTAACTTTTCCTAAACTTCAGTATTGATCTTAAAAATAATATTACAAAGATAAACTCTTATGGGCCCAGGCGCAGCGCAATATCTGCACACACACACACCCTCTTCGTGGGGCTTGAAGTAGACAGCATATACATTTCATTTTCATCCATTTTTTTATGCAAAGGCTAAAGTTTTATTTGGAATGATCGCATCTTTTTAGATAAATTAAGGCATGTTACGTTTTCCTCCTTGCAGTGATAAATTAAACTCACTCAAGACGACAATGATGTCGACCAAGTAAGTTATTGTCTGCAGTTCACTTTTATCACCCAAAAGTGCTTCAAAAAGCAGTCCTGCTTTCTGATATAAAATATATAAAGAAATTAGTTCCCAATGAAGCCAAAAAACAAGTTTAAATTTCTCTCGACAATCATCTCACACGTGTGAAATAGCAAGCATTGTTCGGACCATCATACATCATAGGCGCCTGAAAACGACGGCATCCCTGCACAATTGCGAAAACAGTCGACTGTTTAAAGAGCTTGTATTTACAAAAGGGAACAACATATGACGCTTTCTATTACATCTTTTAACTGGTGTGGCAATGTAATCGTTGCTAATATTTGCCAATATATCATACAGTTAGTTCCGATTACTTTGGTGACTACTTCTGTTGAAATCCAGACCGACCAGAATCTACACTAAATTCCAAAATCTTCATGAAAGGTCGGTCGTTTTATCGCCAATACTACTGCTTTTAACACAATGGCTGCTTTTAATAAAGAAAAGGCTTTTTAACACAACTCTCCACCCACGTGTTACTGGTCCGCATACGTGCATTATGGTACCGACCTTGTCACATACACCTGTATTGATGTCATTACGCCAAGTAGCCTACACGTAGTATGCGGATGTATCTGCATGTCAGTGGACTCGCTTGGAGACGGAAAGATGAGATGTGTTTTGGCTCCTAAGACCATCGAAAACATACGTTTTCCAAAGGCCTTTGACGACCCCCCCCCCCCCTTGCGAAAAAAAAATAAGCTAGAGAGAAATATAGAGTTAAGTGTGAGTAAAAATGAAGGAGAGTGATACCATAAATTCGAACCTTAAGTATAAAGAGGGCCCATATAGATTATTTAAATAAATTAAGGGCAGCGGAAAAGAAACTAAAAAAAGAAATAAAGTATGAATGAAAGGGGAAACAAGTAGGCCATGACCGTGTGTTACTTTAGGCAGCTACGATACACAGGAGATATATCCTTATGTAAGCCTGTGTGTGCTGGTGGCAAGACAGTAAATGCTTGAATTCAATGAAACTGAGACCTTACAAACAACGTAATATGAGTATAAACACTCCCATATTCCGTAGCTATAGTTTACATTGACTTGCCCCAGTAGGCCTATATATCGTAAGGGAGAGATTGAAATGTGATGCCGATGACAATTTGAAAGAGTAAAGGTATGTGTGTCTTGGGCTGTCTATTAGCCGCCCCCCGCCCCCTCCCAACGACCAAAACAATAAGGGATTGAGGAGGATTTTTCACAACCGGCAGGAGATACAATAGTTAAACCGCTAAAACTAGAAACACTAAAGAACATTGAAGTAAAGTATTAATAGTACATAAGATATTACATTCTAATTTAGAAATACAACACATTATCAATCTGTGTAAATGATGGGATAAACATAAAGACAAAAACACATTCCTTATATCTGAAGCGAGAACAAAAGCATATAAGTACTCTTTTTTTCCCCATTATAAGTGCTTGCTCTTTAAAAAAGACTGTTATATTACTAATATATATTATTCGAATTTTAAAAATACAAAATATTTACATATTGTTTTTTTTTTAACCTCTCCTATACAGAGCATATCACAAACGAAGTGGTTCGCAATGAAATAGCTGCTGTCTTCGGCCCATACGAGGACATTCTCACCTCAATTAAGAAGAAAAAACTTAGATGGTTTGGACATGTGGCAAGATCTGGAGGTCTTTCAAAGATTATAATGCAGGGCGCAGTCTAGGGAGGAAGAAAAAGAAAAACTATTTTTATATAAATCTTTTTCTCTGAATTTCTCAGTGTCTGGAGCTAAATGTGAAATAGAGCAAAATGGGAACAATCCATTTAGTTTTGGCACACACAAATTCTATATTTAGCCTATAGACTTAGTCATTAGCAATTGACAACCCCTTTGGTTTGAACTCGATTTCGGATTAGTAAACCTGTAGGCTTTAAATCCGGTGAGCTATTTCGAAAGGCCCCTAACTATTTAAATTATACCAATAGAAATTCATAAACAATTAACACAGTTAAAAAACAACAATATGCACATATTTTGTAAAGTTTAACTTTGAATATTATATAATAGTAATGTAACAGTCTTTTTTAAAAAATCAAGCACTTACAAAGAAAATAATTTTTCTTTATAAATATATAAGTAAGAATTAGAGGAGTAATAACGACAGTTTATAAAGCGCATCTTTTTATGCAATTAAATATATAATTATCAATGTGTTTTCTTTATTTAATTATTTGTTAAGTTTCCTATGATGTGTTTGGGTATTTTAAAAACACACATCAAAACACTAGCCAAATTTAAAGTCTTTAAAATCTTCTTATAATTTTTTTTTCTTTCTCATAAATCCTTAGCAACGTTTATTCAAATTAGTCAATGCAAAACACTTCATTTTATGCCCGTCACCTAGTAACAATCATTCAAATAAAGCTTTAGGTAATTATATGTATTCTTTTTCAGTCTTTTTAAATTTCTTTTTGTTTTTCCCATGTTTATCTTTTATTCCCATTTGCTCTACCTGAAACTCTGTCTCTTTCAATCTAGTTGACCTTAACTCTCTCTCTCTCTCTCGCTCTCTTTCTCTGATATCTCGTATGTATCTTGCTCTATTCCACTCACCTTCTATCTCTTTTTATCTACCTTAATATCATATATTAATAGTACCCGGAACAAAACACACCTCGCTTGTTCTCTCACCTAACGCGAATTTTGTGGGAGGGGCTTAAAGAGAGATACTTTCTTTTTATTGTCATTGAAGTTGACATAAAGGCAGGCCTGGATTAACCACTAGGCAAACAAGGCACGTGCCTAGGGCACCAAGAGTTTGGGGGGGGGGGGCACCACAAGTCCTCAAGAAAAATGTGTAAAAAAATGTGTATATTGTCCCTGTCACCGCCGATCGTTTGCTTTGTTTGTAAACTTTTTGCGTCTAAAGGTTCCACAAGTTTGGCTGATAAAAATGGGTTCAGTGACTGGAAAAATAACATTCAAGTAATTTCAAGTTGATAATCATGAACAAAGCTCTACTAGTAAGGATTGCGTGTTAATATACCTAGCTCGTTGACGCGGCTCGGGTCTACTACAAAATAGCTAGAAGAGCAAATAAATGAAGAGTACAGTTCCTGGGAACATGTTTTGAGTCGAGCAGTAACGGATATTTGTACTATAGCTGAATGTAGTCTGGCTTTTATAGGGACAAATGAAAAAAATGGATTTTTACAAAATGGAAATTATCTAGGGGTAAATCCTTTTTCGTTGTGGCTGTACAAATTTGTTTTATATTTATGATTCTTCAAGATTTTACTACACCTCTGAATGTAGCAATTTATTGAGTGAAATTATTACACCTCTTTACTGTTGACAAGTATATGTCTGGCTGTTTATAACACAATATAATAACATCACAAGTTGGAATACTAAACAGCTACAAATAGCCTACTGGTTTAAGATCGTAATATTTAAATAAGCAACTGTCGGATAGCAAATCCTGAGTTTGAACCCAGGGCAACAAGAGAGAGAGAGAGAGAGTGTACAGATAAAAACAACATAATATTAAGTATTAAGTCTACCCTAGCACTAACGAATGCATCTTGTACACTGCTCTGACGACTATAAGATAGTGGTCGCAACATTATTGTCGCGTATTCTATATATCGCTTCCTTGCTCTTTATTTCTACATTCATCTTTGTCTTATTTACTCGTAAAACTATCTCTTGTCAAATCGATTTCAAAATCTTCCATTTTTTAGTTCATTCTTTTTATCTGCACATTTTACGCTCTTTCTTTTTCTCTCTCGATTCAATTATCGCTCTTTCTGTCGATCTACCGTTCTCGCCCTTACAATCTACTGTTTTCTCGCCTTTTCTATCTACGCTTTCTCGCTCCTGCTTTTCATCTACCACTTTCCTGTCATTTCTCTCTATTTACCTTTAGTCAAACATTGTTTCTCTCCAAATTTTTCTAGCCCTGTCTCAATTTCCTCTATTTAAGTACTTTCTATGTACCAATTTTTTTTGTTTTGTTTTTCTACCTATATCCTTCTCTTTTTGTACGATATTTTTCACCTATATTGTTGTGATTATGAAAATGATTATGATACATTATAACGAATTCATTACTAAATTCGGTTGACTATATTTAGCGATCTTTAAATATTTATAGATAATACAGGTTATTGACAAATAAACTGTTTTTGCTGCCCAGTTAAATCGTATCATTTCACTGGCTAAAGAGAAAGGTCTTCATTCATTTTTATTATAGAAATCTTTCTCAGTGTCTGTGGCAAACACTCACTCCAAACGACTTCTTCTGTGTACGAACATCCTGGCCAACCTGAGGAAAGATTGTGAAACTGAGCGCAGATATTTTATAAATCTGTTTAGTACAACCTACCACATAATAGATAAGGTAATTATATTTCTTCAATGTTAATTTGTGTATGAAACATATTTTTGCTTATGTCCGTTAGGTTTTGACGCCCTTTCAGTACCTATTGATAAGTCACTAATATAAAGAATTAAAGAATTTTAAAGAATTGTTAAATAATTATGTTTTATTCTTTGCATAGTCTGTCTAAAATATATTCTTTTAAATTCATGAATGTTGATTAATTAAAAAAAAAAATTTCTACTAATTTTTTTAAATATTTAAATACTCGCGGAGAAGAGCCGGGAACAGACCCATTACTATGAGGGGTGAAAATAATGGTATCATTTACAAAAATCATAATAAAAGCGTCCTAGTCATTCCGAGAATTTGAGGTCGGTGCAAGATCGGATTCCTAGAATAGTCTAGACTTAGTACCTCCCAGAGAGCTATGGGCGCTATTAATACATGACAAGTGTATAATTATGCTCCTACACTGTGTTCGCCCCATGAGACGAAGGATATATTCTATGAAGACATCAGCAATACCATAAAGAAAAAAATTCCAACATCGGAACATGTAATCCTGCTGGGTAACTTCAACGCCGGAGTGGGATCTGAATGGGACATCTGGCCAGATTCTCTCGGTCACTTTGGTGTTGGCAAAATAAACGAAAAAAAGAGAATTGCTGGAATTTTGTACTGTCATGTATATTGTTTTTCCAAGAATTGGAACACGCAATGTTTATTCTCCTCTCTCTCTCTTTTCTTACTACACACCATATTAGGACGTTTAGTAGGAAAACGAAAGGTTCTAGGTAATGCTGGGATTCTGTGTTGATCTCAAATTCTCAGAGTCTGGGAACGACTCATTATTTAATAGGGGAAGTTCCTATCGTTTTTGTTATGAGTCTTGTAATGATACCATGATTTTCACCCCTACTGGTAATGGGTCTATCCCTTGCACCACTCGGATAGTATTTAATGATTTGTTTTGTCTGAAAGACGGAGAGTTTCAAAAGATGTTCCTTTGAACGTTTGTGTTTGCACTATTTTATTCTAACTGTACATAATAGATATATTGTATATATTGAACATACCACCTGAAATAAACTATCAACAACAGTTACACTGAAGCTTCTTTGTCAAGTTACTATCCTATTGTGTTGTATACATTACTATAAGATTTATCTACTACCATAATTTACAAGAGAGGAAATGTTGGAATACAAATACTGAATTGTGCCCAGGACTATAAGAAGAGTTCGTGTAATACTGAAACATAAATACTAATAATTAAAGTCTCCCCTAGGACTAACGAGAATTATCAGCAAGATCTACACAGCTCTGGCCACAAGGGGATTGTGGACGTAACAAAATTTGGTGGTCTCGCCCGGTATATTTGAGTTCTACTTTTCCTGACCTAGGATTGACAAGATTTGGTAGTCTCGTTCGGTAGATTTGAGTTCTACTTTTCTTGATCTAGGATTGAAAAAAAATTTGTTGATCTCGTCTGGAAAATTTGAGTTATATTTTTTCCTGACCTATAAATATTTTGTGACATTAGTAGTACTGAGAGCGGCATATTTGTGTTTCGTTTTCAGGACTGTGAAACTATTTTTTTTAAAAAAAGAGGAGAGAACTGGTTTGCGTTTTTATTCCTTGGGAAGTGTGAAGATTCCACGAAGTGTTTAATATTATATTGTGCAAATTTCTGGACAAATCGTAAGTTGGAACTTTATATTTTATTATACAATATATACTACTCTACTATAACAAATATTTCGAACGCTATACTATGGCTTCGAATATATCAAGTGAGGAACTTAATGCCATGTCATTTGCTGAACTAAAAGAATTAGCTGAGTCCTTTGGGATTGAGGCAGGACAGGCAAGACCTAATCGTAATCGTTTGACCAAAGAAATTATGACATGTTTGAACGGGCAGAATGCCATGAACACTGGTAGTGTAGTTGAAGTGGGACAGAACGATATCAATGAAGGTTATGTAGCTCCCAGTGGGGGCGAGGTAATTGCCCACGGAGACGAGGTAAGAAATATGTCATCTAGATCATCAAACAATGATGAAGATGAAGGGTTGAGTGAAAACCTAAAATTCCAATTAGCTATGAAGAGAATGGAATTGGAAAGAATTAGGATAGAAACTGAAAGGGAAAATGAAAGAATTAGGATTGAAAGCAGAGAAAGGATAGAGATGGCACGCATGAACAGACCTGACCATCGTAGGGACAGCAATGGTATGGATATTAGCGCAATGAAGCAACACTTGCCTATATTCAGGGAAGAAGATGTTCAAGATTTCTTTTTGCTTTTTGAGAGGATAGCTGTAGATTATCAGTTCCCTGATGATAAGATGGCTTTATTGTTAAGGTCAACTCTCAACAAAGGAAAAGCATTGGACGTAGTGTTGAGTTTAACACCCGAGGAAATAAATGACTATGAAGTAATCAAAGATAGGGTGCTAAAAAGTTATTCCCTGACACCAGAAAAATATAGAAAGCTATTTAGAGACAGAAAGAAGGCATATGATCAAACTCATGTAGACTTTTTGAGACAAAAGGAGAAAATGTTAGAACAGTGGCTAAGGTCACGGAATGTAAGTGAGTTTGATAAACTCAAGAACCTAATATTGTTTGAGGAATTCAATGATTGTATTCGAGTGGATATTAAAACCCACATCTCAGGCCGAGGGGTTGAAGATGTGCATGAAGCTGCTAGATTGGCAGATAACTATGCCATAATTCACGCCAGCATAAAGCCATATTATGCTGACAAACCCAAAGCGCACAAACCAGAGCCCAAGGAGGCTAGTAAACCAAAAGAGACAAGTGAAAACAATAATAAGAACAGTGGTGTAAATAATAATAGTAACTTAGTTCATTTCAGGAAGCAGACAGATGTAAATAAAGCAAAGGTGGTATGTTTCAATTGCAAGAAAGAGGGCCACATGAAGAAAGATTGTTGGATCCTTACCAAGAAGCAAGGTGCTATTCTACACTGTGCCAGAGTGCAGAAAGATAGCAAGCAGACAGAAGAAGTGTGCAACACAGGATCAAGAAACTCAAAAGAAATGCGGCCGGCATCGCCCATAGTTGTGGAGTCGATGGTTTTTGAGAACAGTCTATCTAAGGTAAAAGGAAAATAGCTGTACTCAATCTATTATGCTTTCAGAAGGCCGTGAGGAACAGATGGTTCCTGAAGTCCCGGAAGAGGACGACCTATCCGATTTTCGACCCTTTGTCTACGAGGGGACAGTGTCGACAGAAGTCGATGTACTCAGCAAGAAGAAAATACAGATATTACGTGACACGGGTTCTGCTGTCAGCGTGATCCTGGAGGGCAGTGTGCCGTTAACAGATGCCACCAGTACCGGTGAGTCTGTTGTGCTGAGAGGTGCTAGTATGGAGGCTGTGGAAGCTCCACTGCACAGAATAAAACTCGAGTCGGACATTTTTACAGGTAACATCGTAGTGGGAGTGTGGCGCGCACTACCCGTCAAAGGCGTTTCCATGATATTAGGAAATGACATTATGGGCGGCAGAGTCACTGTCGAGCCCATGGTTAAAGTGTTGGAGACAAAGATGGCGGAGGACAAAAACCTACGTCCTGCCAATGAACGCCCAACATGTGCACTGACAAGAGCAATGCAGAAAAAGAAGTCGGTAAAGACTCCTGCTACGCCGTGTAGTGCAACGAAAGATGTGTTTGTCTGTTCTGAAGACACACATGCGAATGAAACAGTGATAACTGAAACACCTGACATCGATTTAAGTGCTACGTTCTTTGCTGAACTAACAACTGGTGATGCAACAGAGAACGATAACATTTTGTCACCAAAGCAGAAATTGGTGAAAGAACAATTGAATGACGAAGTAATAATGCAACTCAGAATGAAAGCTGTTGACGAAAAGACTGCAGATGCAATGGCGGAATGTTTCTACATGAAAGATGAAGTATTGATGAGAAAGTCGAAACCGCTCAACTCAGGTACAAACGAGTGGGACAGTATTCACCAGATTGTAATACCTAAGTGCTATCGTCAAGATATACTGCGTATGGCGCATGATCTTCCTTTCGCTGGTCACATGGGAGTCCGGAAAACGCACCACCGTATCCTCCCTTACTTCTACTGGCCAGGACTGAGAAGAGATGTCGAACAATACTGCAAGACTTGCCACGTATGCCAAATGGTAGGACGTCCTAACCAACGAATTCCTGTCGCTCCACTCCAGCCGATACCAGCGTTCGACGAACCATTCAGTCATATACTCATTGATTGCGTGGGCCCGTTGCCGAAAACAAAAGCCGGTTTTCAATACCTGCTCACAGTCATGTGCTCATCCACTCGCTTCCCGGAAGCCATTCCGTTGCGGAACATAACAACAGTGAAGGTGGTAGACGCCCTGACAAATTTCTTCACACGTTATGGCCTACCGAAGACAGTACAGTCCGACCAGGGGACTAACTTTACTTCGAACATTTTCAAACAAGTCATGGAACAATTAGGGATAAGCCATAGGCTATCAAGTGCCTATCATCCTGAGAGCCAGGGAGCTCTGGAAAGGTTTCATCAGACATTAAAATCGATGCTTAAAAAGTACTGTTATGAAAACGAGAAAGACTGGGATAAGGGTGTGCCTTATGTACTGTTCGCTGCAAGGGAGGCCACTCAGGAATCCCTGGGGTTTAGCCCATTCGAACTTGTGTATGGACACTCAGTCAGAGGTCCGTTGAAACTTCTACATGAAACTTGGCTAACGGACAGTGAACCGATTGGACTTTTGTCATATGTAGATAAATTTAAAAATAGGCTTTATCATGCTTTTAACCATGTGAAGATTCATTTTCCACAGATGCAGGAGCGTATGAGACAGAACTATGACCGTAAAGCTACAGCTAGAACTTTTGCACCAGGTGACAAAGTTCTTGTGTTTCTACCTTTGCAAAATCAGCCTTTAAGTGCAAAGTTTAGTGGACCCTATGAGATAGAGTCAAAGCTTGGCGAGGTCAATTATTTGATAAAGACTCCTGACCGGAGACAAAAACAGAGGGTATGCCATATTAATTTACTTAAGCCCTATGTTTCCAGGGAAAAGAGTAAACCACGGGAGGTCCCCATGATTTCATTAGCTAGAGTCCCGACGGATTTATCTAGGATAGAATATAAGTTTGCAGAAAGTAAACTTAATGATACAGATGCCCTTAAGAGTTTAGATACAAGGCTAGAACATCTTCCGGTAGAAGATAAGGAGAAGATTATTGAGCTGGTACATGAAAATAAGTCAATGTTTACAAATGTTCCCAGTAGGACACATGTCATAGAGCACGATGTAATGTTAACCGAGAATGCCAGGTCTATTAAACAGCATCCATTTGACCCCATCAGACCTGAGCATATTAAATTAGATGTAAAGTATATGTTAGAAGATGACATAGGAGAAAAATGTGATAGCAAATGGTCTACACCCTGTGTGATGGTACCAAAAGCCGACCACACACTGCAGTTTTATAGAGACCTTGGGAAATTAAGTAATTTGACAAAGACCGACTGGTATCCCATTCCCCGTATCATCGACAAGATAGAGACAAGGTCATAGCTGATACTCTATCTCGGGTGCTACATGATTGACTGAATAACCCTATACTACTTTTTCAGATCATCTCATTTATTAATTAAGAATGTGTCATGATAACCTATCATTCGTTTGAATTTTGATTATGGAATTCCTATAGAATACTTGTATCATACAGAAGTCAAGTCTTTTGAAAGTATTAATAATTCTTATAATCATGTATAATATTGATGTTCTGATATATTTTAAATTCATTTGATTATGGAAAAGAAATTCCATTTAAATGTTGATGCATGATGCAATAAATATATAATATGCACGTATTTACTTGATATGGATGGATGAAAGTAATTGTCATCACATGCAATTACGTGAGAAAACTTTGAGCTAGTTGATTTATTATCTTGTTTTTATTTTAGTTAATGAATGGAACTAAATAATAATATGTACAATTTTTATCTTAGAAAGAGATGTAATATCAATTGGTATAGATTAATAGATAATATTGGAAATCTATTGCTAAATTGCTATATCATGGTAATAGAATGGGAAAAACTAGTGGATATTCACTATGTTGTATATAGGTTGTTATATATTCCATATATCCGGGAATGGAGGGAAACAAAGGTACCTAAAGGTGTACACTCATTCAACCCTGAACAAACTTTTATATTAAACTTTCAAATTTGCCAAAAACGCATAATAGTGGATTACATTTTAATATTGAGATTACTGTAGTAATCGTAACTAGAGCGTATTTTCTCCTCATATTTGAGAAAAGGGGAAGTATCATCATCTTAGGTATGAACCCTGTTAATGTCAAGTTGACACTGTAATTTAAAGGGGAAGTAACCTATAGTTTGATTCGAGTTATGTATTACTTATCTTTTGGTTTGTATATTAGAAGTAAACTGTTGGAAATTGACAAGAGTTTGAGCAATGTTATACTTGTTTAATAGATTAAAACTTTTTGCAAATTTTTGTTGGAAATCCACACAACTGTACATAGTTAAAATAAGAATGACTAGAATATTTTTGAATTATTTGTACTTGTTGAGACATTAGTTAATATTAATACTAACGGTGAAATATTTGTCCATCACGTTATAATCACAATTACCATTGGGTAGTGACATTTTTTATAATTTAGTTGTGCCAGTGAGCCATGTTTGCTTAAATTGTCTTATAATCTTCCATTGGTTGATGGTTGTTAAAACGATAGAGTTAAGTACGAAAAATGTACCATGTTGAGTATTACTTGGGTAATTATGGTACATTATTTCTTTCATTGGGTGGGGGCGTGTCATGTATATTGTTTTTCCAAGAATTGGAACACGCAATGTTTATTCTCCTCTCTCTCTCTTTTCTTACTACACACCATATTAGGACGTTTAGTAGGAAAACGAAAGGTTCTAGGTAATGCTGGGATTCTGTGTTGATCTCAAATTCTCAGAGTCTGGGAACGACTCATTATTTAATAGGGGAAGTTCCTATCGTTTTTGTTATGAGTCTTGTAATGATACCATGATTTTCACCCCTACTGGTAATGGGTCTATCCCTTGCACCACTCGGATAGTATTTAATGATTTGTTTTGTCTGAAAGACGGAGAGTTTCAAAAGATGTTCCTTTGAACGTTTGTGTTTGCACTATTTTATTCTAACTGTACATAATAGATATATTGTATATATTGAACATACCACCTGAAATAAACTATCAACAACAGTTACACTGAAGCTTCTTTGTCAAGTTACTATCCTATTGTGTTGTATACATTACTATAAGATTTATCTACTACCATAATTTACAAGAGAGGAAATGTTGGAATACAAATACTGAATTGTGCCCAGGACTATAAGAAGAGTTCGTGTAATACTGAAACATAAATACTAATAATTAAAGTCTCCCCTAGGACTAACGAGAATTATCAGCAAGATCTACACAGCTCTGGCCACAAGGGGATTGTGGACGTAACAGTACTTACTACAATCTTTGCATCCCAAACACGCTTTTCAAAACAAAACGGCAACACAGAGTCTCTTGAAGACACCCTAGATCAGGGCACTGGCATCAACTGGACCTAATCATAACAAGAACAAGCGATCTCAAGTGCGTACTCTCAACATGAAGCTACCACAGCGCCGACTGTGACGCAGATCACGCTCTAGTGTGTCGCAAGATGAGACTCAAGCCCCAAAAAGTGTACGCCACACAGAAAAAAGGCGAAACCCGTTTAGATGTCACCAGGGTGGCGAACCCAAACCGCTGTTCTGAGTTCACACAGTCTCTGGAAGGATCATTCACGAACTACACTACCAGTGGAATCAAGGAAAGTTGGAAGTTTATTCGCGATGCCATCTACAACTCAGCTTTGTCTATGTTCGGAAAAAGAAGAAGAAAAACATTGATTGGTTTGATGCCAACTTGAAATGACTGCCACCATTGAGGCCAAAAGAGATGCCCTGGTAACATAAACAATTGACCCCCCACAAAAACAATTATATCAAGGCTAAGAACATGCAGAAACAACACCCAGAAAACTGCTAGAAAATGCACAAACAACTTTTGGAAAGACCTCTGTCAGGACATACAGGCTTGCGCAGACAGCGGCAACATAAGAGGAATGTATGAGGGTAATAAAATGACCTTCGGTCCCACCATTGTCAGGGCTGCACCACTCAAATCAAATGACGGAACTATTCTCAAATACTGTGCCGCACAGATGGAACGATGGGCGGAATACTAAAAGAACCTGTACCAGACAGAATACACAGTATCTCCAACTGCGCTGGCCAGAATCCCAACTCTGACAGAAATGTAAGATTTGGAGATACCCCCTACTCAGAACGAACGTAGCTCAGCCATTGACATGCTTGCCCGCGGAAAGGCGCCTGGAAACGACGGCATCCCAGCAGAAGTTATTCAGGCAGGCGAATATGCAATACTGGAACCTCTTCACACGCTGCTTTGTCGCTGTTGGGAGGAAGGAACCCGTTCCCCAGGATTTAAAAGATGCAAATATTGTGACTCTCTACAAAAACAAGGGAGATGGCTCCGACTGTAACAGCTACAGAGGAATTTCACTTTTGATTATAGTGGGCAAAGCCTATGTGCGTATAATTCTCAAGAGGTTACAGATACTTGCCGAACGGGTGTACCCCGAGTCTCAATGCGGTTTTAGGAAAGGAAGATATACTACTGACATGATATTCTCATTAAGGCAACTGAAGGAAAAATGTCGTGAATAAAGACATCCACTATAATATATAGCCTTTATTGACTTGACCAAGGCATTCGACCTGGTCAGTAGAAGCGGTCTGTTTGCTCTGCTAGGAAAAATTGGTTTTTCCCCCAAAACTGATGAAAATGGTGACATCATTCTCAACGACATGCATGTTCAGTTTGACAACTCAGTTTCGAAACCGTTCCCCATAAAAAGCGGTGTGTCGGCCACATTGCAAAGTGTGTGTGGAACAGGAGAAAGTAAAAATATCGAGCGCAACGACGCAGTGCTTGCCTTACTGGCTGTTCATCTGCCTCTCTATCTGCCGCATATATGCTCGACCTAAATACACGAAATTCTTTTTATGCATGTGCGTTTAACAGAGATTCGTCAAAAACGAACCATAAATTGCGAAGATAAAAAAAACTTCTTTTTTTCGGGGGTTGGGGTGTGTGTGTGGGGGAGGGGGAGTAGGGCTGTTAAATATGTTGCTCTGATTTAAACGTTTACTTGTCGAAATTCAGAAAATGATGATGATAGACATTTTTTCCAATTAGCTTTTCGAATCGCCTTTCAGAAAGAACGTTTTGAGATAATAAACAATAAAAATAGTTAAGTGTAAGTAATTGAATTTCAGTTGAATGGAAAATAATAATTGAAAAGATTAACTCTTTTGATGTAAAAAGTAAACATCTAAATTATCAATCTTATTCAAACAGTAGACTTTCAAGTCTTGGTATAATTTTTTAAAACACTTTATTAGTCTTGTTTCATCGTTGTAATAGTTAGCATTGTTTGTCTAATCATTTTCCACTAGGTTTACTATACTCTAAGAGTTACGGTTACTATGATAATATGAAATAAGAATACATTTTGTGGATAAACGGGATAATCATATAATTTCCATCGTCTTATTACTTACTTACTTACGCCCGTCAACCTCAGTAGAATATGGGTTAAATTATGTCAACAATAAGTGGAATTTATTATAATAAGAATATTACTGATTACGTCCGACTATAATTAGTCATATTTAAATATGTATAGTATATATATAAGTCATTTACATCAAAACTGTTATTACCGTTTGGTTAAATCGTATGATCTTATTAGCTATAGAGAACTGACTTCTAATTCTTCTTATAGAAATTTATTTATCTGAATTTCTCAGTGTTTGTGCTAATTGTTCCACAGTGCGCCTTGCAAAATTCAAATAGGCTAGGACTAAATTCAAACAACCCTTTTTGTGCCCGTCGAAACTAAAGTAACATGTGGAACGAATCTGTGGAGAAGACGAAACCATTGGCAGCACAAGTTTGATACCGATCTTCCAACCATAGAAATGGCTGTAAGTAAAAAAGCCCAATTAAAAAATGTTAGCACGTTAAACAGAATTCGCATTTCAACGGTTTTTTACAAATTACATCATTTAGCTAGCGATGTTCATACACATTCGTTCAGAATGCGCTTTACGTTTACCTTATGTAATTAAAATAAATTGAATTTAAATTTTGTTTTTTGTGGGAGCACACACAATCCATAACCAAGTCTTTGACATTGGACTGTGACCAAAAATATAGTTATTGTTTTAAAGATACATGAAATATATAAATATATATATATAAAGATCTTTATTCTGAATTCGATAAATTCTATTAAATATATTCCATTCATCATATGAGTTTCCTTTGATAGTGGCATCTAAACTCAGTAGCTATATTGTTTAACTCTACCAGATATTATCGTGACCGATTCAAAAAAACTTAAAAAAATATCCGCTTAACATAAATAAAAGTTTATCTTAATTTATTATATCTGTTTAATATACAAGGAGGCACCGCATATGACTTGTTGTGGAGAGGCTATATACTGGCAAGCAAGACTTACTGATTGCACTCCTTTTACAGTTACACTGCTAGCCAGCGGTGACAGCTAGAATAGACCGCAGATGTACATTGGTGGTGCAAGGCTCCAGGCTGACATGTGAGGATCACGAGGAGATTTGGTACATAGATGTGAAGCAGGCATGGCCCGACGGGATCCTGGTACGCTCTGCTGCCCGCAAACTAAGTCACTTGCGATAGGTTAATAGTTAATAGCTGCACTATCTTGCACCCCACGGGCAGTAAAGTGCTACCATGCCACAGTTTGCCTGCATCTTTGGGTGTATGGTGCTTAGATTAAATATCGACAAGCAAGCTGTATACTTACACCTGCCTAAAGTAATAAAGCAAATAAAAGAAAGTCAACAATTCTTCGTTTCCGAAACTAAAACATTAAAACAATGTGTCCCGGCTTCTATGCAGACCCAGACTCTGTCAACGATCTTCGTCAAACGGCCATCGTTGACAGAGAGCTGGACAGACTCTGGATAGATATCGCCTGTCTACAAGAGATCAGACTGACTGACAGTGGCTCACAATAGAGTAAAACTACACCTTTTATTGGCAAGGAAAGCCCGAAATATGCCCGAAAATACATGATGTAGGTTTTGCTATGATAAATAATCAAATATCCTTTATTGAGATGTTCCCATTCAGCTATAAATATATGAGCTTTATCTCTACGGAAGGCAAAGTCAATCTAATCAGTGCCTATTCCCCAGCTCTTTCTGCCACTGAAATATGAAATAAATTTTTTTTTTCAAGCCAGGGAGGATGCGATCACATTTAACCCTATGTCAAAACACCCGTATCTACTTGGTGATTTCAATGCAAGAATCGGCTCTGATAGTGATGCATGGCTAAACACCCGCATGGAGTTGGCACAATAAATGACAACTGTCAAAGACTGATGAAATGTTGCAGTATTTTTGGGCTATGTATAACAAATACATATTTTATCGTCGGGGTCTCAAAAGAATTCATGGCACCATCCACACTCAAAACGGTGGCATTAGCTAGATCTCTGCATTACTTGGAGGACAGACCTAAAACGTGTTCTTCACAACTGCTCATTCCATAGCGATGTCTGTAACACAGATGCATTGATAGTAGCCTGTAAGGTCTAACTAACGTTAAAAAAACACCTTACAGTGCCAGCCAACCGAAGCTTAAACGTATAAATACAAAGCAAGTGTGCGACCCTAATTCCGACCTTTTCTGTGAAATACCAAATAAAAACAAAAAACAATAAGCTCATAGGAGGGAGTAGTGAAAAACGGCCTCACTGTCAGGGGGGGGGGGGAAAGCTGAGATATGAAATCTGTAACTTAGCACTTAATGCCGTTGGCCAACAAGAGAGATAGATCTAACACGTTGACTGGTTTGACGCGATGTGCTTCTAGACGGAGCACAATGGCAAGTATAAGAAAACGAGATTGGATGAACTCGATGCTTACTCGTTCTACTAAATAATTAGCCTACCGAACATGCATTTTGAACACACTAGTGTATTGTAGTGAGAGACGGTGCACATATTCTTGACAGGAAAGAAAACTAAAACCTTTTCACCTCAGGTGTCTCAAATGTATTCTAGACCTAAGACGGCAGGACAAAGTTTCAAATGCAGAGGAGCCCATCAAAGGGCAGGGTGTGAAGACATCCGAATTATTCTCAGCAACATTCGACACAGCTGGCTATGTCTTGTACATCGAATGACACAGTGTTGACTCCCACAGGGCATCGTTTATGGAACGAATCTTTGGTACAGAGACCTGCTGGAAGTTCAAAACTGAGATATGCGGATGTATACAAAAGAGACAGGAAGTACCTCTTTGGTACAGAGACCTGCTGGAAGTTCAAAACTGAGTTATGCGGATGTATACAAAAGAGACAGGAAGCACCTCCATATTAACCCTAACAGTCATGGCTCACGATAGACTCACATGGAAGGGAGGCATGAAGGAAGGTTTCCGTCTCTCAAGAGAGGCGAGCGAGAAGCAATACATTGGAGGAAAATATGATCCTTGCCGATGTATTTATATGTAATATGTACCCAGTGTGACCGTGCCTGTCTTTTTCCAGGATTGGTCTCGTTTGCCACACAAGGGCCTGCAGGGAAAGGGCTCGTCTCGCGAGTCGTAAAAAGTCGACGAATTAATATACAATTCCGACATTCGCCCTGCAATACATCGGATGCATGTTTAATATACCATTAAATATGGTAGACCATTACATTTACTCTATACTCTTAAGAAAAATTTTAGTGTAACAATATGTAAAAAGTTAGTTAAAAATTAAGGTCAATAAGGCAAATATTATTTATTATTCTTATGCATCAATCGTTACTATTTCATGAAGCTTCAAGAGTGGGTCGTACTCCGCCTCTAGTTTTTTCTACTTTTAGACATTTTGGCAACTTCGTGTCAAATGCTTTTTAACTAGGATTTTTTTTTTAAATAATATATTTTGGCAAGCTAATAATAGAATAATAAAAACTAGTTAACTACGTGTTAAATGTGTTTGTTTCAGGCGTAAACAAATATTTTTCATTATAAGAATTAGCATTCTATATTTAAACTCTAGTTCCTCATAAATGATTTATTAAAGTCGGTATTTCAACAAACGTTATGCATTTAAATGTTTGATATGATATCAACAAAGAAAAAATACTAAATAACTTCAATAATATATCCCAACTTGGCAAATGTAAACTTTACTGAGCATTGTTTACTGTTCATGGTTATAACTTTGTTTTTATATTTATAATTTATCTAATAAAGTTAGTATGACTAATGCCATATTTATTGTGCCTCGTTTGTTTTGAAGCATCGTCTTTAATTTTCTAATATTTTATTAGAATGCAAACACTTGATATTTGTATTTTATCTTCAGATTAATACAGTTGAATACACAGTTAAACAATTGAAAGTGGCTTCTTGGAATGTCAACAAAATCACGTACAAAAATTTACCCAAACTACTCAATGTTTTGAACAAACTTTTGCAATACGACATAGATATCGCATTACTTCAAGAAACGAATATACCGGATAAATTCGAAGATATTTATAAACATTATACTTTATATTTTCCGCACACTTACATAAAAAAAAAAAGGGGGAAACGTTTCCATGGAGTTGCGGTAGCCGTTAAAAATAATTTAAACTTTTTCTTTAAAGTTGTACCAGAAATAACTGTTTCTGATAGAATAATGCACTGCATTCTACAAACCGAAACGTGTAAAATTCATTTTATAAATGTGTATGCCCCAGCTAAAGGTAGATCTAATAAAAAAATGGATGTTTTAAATTTTTATCAACATTTGCAAACAATTTACTCTCAGGTGCCAGAAAATGATTTAGTTTTTCTATTTGGTGATTTCAATGCACACATTGGACCAGACAAAGACAACAATAATAAATTTTACGTTTATGAGAAATCAAATTCGAATGGACGAACACTCTTAGATTTTATGCGTAAAAACAGTTTGGACATAGCCAACCTATGTTTAAACAAAGGCATAAATGATAAGTTTACTTGTTTCAATTCACGTGATGTTTGGTCTGAAATTGATTTACTTCTTACTCGTGAAAAAGAAATAATTATGGTCAAAGACATGGACATTTACGCGACATTGGATTTATCAGACCATTGTATTGTTGTCAGCACATTAGAAATAAATATACCAAGTGATGTATCTCAAACTCCAGAGATAGATATAGATAGATCTAAGCTAGAGTTATTTCTTTCAAATGAACATTTCTCATCGAAAATTAACATTTTTGAAGTATTAATTAATTGGAATGACCTAAAATTATATATCGATGATCTTTACGGTTTCTCTCACGTCTCAAATAGTTTAAATCACCTACATAAGGAAATGACAACTCTATTGAAATGCGCACATGAATATTATACAGTTACCCAAAGCCAAGAGAAAGACTCTTCATACGAATTTACGTTTAACTTAAAAAAAAAAATCGAAATGCAATGTACAGAAAACGAAAGAAAAGAGACTGAGATTAATGATGATCTTATCCTAACTGTTTCAACAAAAGATCATCAGGATGTCGTAGTAACTGAAAATATATTTATAGATAGTGTTATTGCCTTACCGTCATTAAAGGAAATACAACTTGCAATACAAATATTTGAAGAAACAAAAAAGTACAACTTTTTAATCAAGCACATACATTCACTGGTCACCGCTATATGGAAAAAAGGACACGTTCCCATTGAACTAACCGTTTGTATTTCCGATGTTTTTACCTCAGATGTTTTCAATGGTAAACCGAAGTGGCAAAACGTTGTTAACTTGATTTATGATGTTATTCAACATATTTTAAAAGAAAGACTTCAATTACAAGTCCATTCAATGTCTCATTTTAAGCCATTATCAGAGGACATGATGCAAGATGCATTTAAAGACGCCTACATGCTTTTTATTGATGGTTTTTTTTACTTGGGGGAAACACAAATTATCGTATATTTACTTCAGTTTTTAATAACGCGTGGACTTCCAAGTCCAATGTTTGATTTAATTTCATATTTTACAAAAGGTCGAAGAGAAACAAAGGGCATATCGTTAACCACATGTTTACTTAACATTTCGCTTTCTATTGTGTGTCATTCTATCTTTCGAAATCCAGAATGGCATGATTTTGTGAATACTATACCCAGAGAACAAAATGAAAACAAACTTAGCACTACAGCAGTTTGCTATACAGATGGAATTGTTATAGTTAGTTATCGTGCAAAAGAGCTCAGGATATTTGAAAACATGTTAAATAGAGAGCTTAAAAACCTTATGCCATCGGTATACGATCATATATCAATGAGACTCAATCCTTTATTAGATGATAAACAATGAACAAAGACTGTGAGATCAAAAGTTTGTTTTCTTTTTCAGCAAGAAGGCATATGCGTGAAAGTTCTACACTTTTTTAATAGGATATTGCTCGGCACCACTATTAGTATTTGACACTGCAACTATGGATACAATATCTATTTTCAGTCCGTTACATTGGTTTTTAGTCGGTATTAAAACACCTGAGAAAGTGTGACATGTTGGATGGACATTAACGCTTGATTGAATGCAGTAAGGAACAACTGTTGTTCATAAGATAACATCTGCTGTAAGCAGAAAATTTGGGACCTTAGAGTAATTTATTGACATTTAATTAAAACGACTCATTTGACGTTAAAAATAATTAGATGAATGAAAGAGAAAAAAAACATTCAGACGAAATCAGATTAAAATATAATAATTTATTCTTCTAAAAAACCACTTATAAAGTAATAAAAATATCAAAAAGATACACTCGCGAAAATACAATAACACAATATTTAATGTAAACTGCAAGAAAAAAAAATTGGCTATAAGGCTTTAAGGTAACCATTCCACCGTTCTCAGATCCACCAATCTAGCCTCTTGGCGGATAAAGAGACTGACAGACCCTGTTATGACAGCCATTATAAAGTCCCAGAATCTGGAATGAAATAAAGTTCGATGGATTTCTGGTAAATAACACCGAATATTCGATGCGTAGTAAACAAGGCAGTCAAGTTCATTCTTTTTCTTATTGTCATAAACATTAAGAGGGGGGGGGTCGGTTCAAGGCGACTACGTCAGTGGGAAAGAAAAATTACGTCCACGCATGGGTATGTTAGAGATCAGCTAGCAGTTTGAGAGAAAAAGGGAGATATTGAAAACAAAATAGCTGACACATAATAAGAAAAATACATTTCACTTGGTCAAATATTCCCTATTGTGTTCGTATGCGTATGTAAATAATGCATATGTAATACCACACCAGACATGTCCACTGTTCTGCATTTTCCACATTTGTTTAGGAAATTTATTAAAATTGCTGATCAATTCACATCAGATTAGTTTGCTATACTATATGGCCTTGTTGCAGAAAACATATTATTACATTTTTATTAGGAAAGCAGTAACGCAAAATATAAACATAAAAAGTTTAACTATTTTTGTTACTAAATGCTAATATATGTTAATAACATTATAAGCTTTTCTAGTGTTAGATTTGGCGTCACGAAAAAAGTGTACACTACTTTAAGTAATATCTTATATTATATGATATATATAAAATTATATTGTGTTTGTAATTAATAATTTTTCATAAGAAATGAATACACATTTTTGACAACAAAAATTCATTTTCAATACCCTCCAGTCAATAAAAATGCATTGTGATTGACTTCTGACATCTATTTAGACAACATTCCGATTTTTACTGCAAAGAAGGTCGGTTATTGCTTTATTTATTTGATTTGGTCTAAGCTTGTAAAGTTTTGAATCATCATTTAGTTTTGTATCTCTCGGCCTATAGATTATATCCGTGTTCTTAGTTATATGTTAAATGCGCTCTAAGCTTGCATTATGTTTGTTGGAAGCGCTATACAAATGTTATTATTATTATTATAAACAGCTATTTAAAAAAAAATTACATTTTGTTGCTTTTATTTAT
This sequence comes from Anisus vortex, assembly GCA_949126835.1. Lineage (NCBI taxonomy): Eukaryota > Metazoa > Mollusca > Gastropoda > Planorbidae > Anisus > Anisus vortex. The sequence continues at coordinate 21,999,898 of OX421509.1, read as the reverse complement.
GTTTTCTCATATTTATTTTTGGGTCACCACTTTTATTGGAGATGTAGGCCAATATGTTCTTTCTAATCTTTTGATTTATAAATTATAAATTTATTTTGACCATTTCGGTGTAAGCATTTTAGAATACGATTTATGTTAAAATGTTTCATTACTATTGTTTGATAGAAAATGTTATACATATACATGTACATAGTTTGGAGTAGCCCTTATATTTTAGATGTTTCTATTAACCAGTTTTAATATAAGCTTATAGAAAATTGAACATTTCTAAGCTTATCGCTTGGCTAATTTTTGTGTCTTTGCTTTCAGTTCATTATTTTGATTAATCGGTGTGGTCAATGTCACCCCAGGAAAGTATAATAACCCTTGTGTCTGGTCATTATTTGTTTTTTATAAATAATTTAATGCTATTTTTTAATCATAATATTTATTTACACCGGTAAATTATTCAAATGTATTTTATCGGGCTGTAATAAGTTTTCAATGGGCATGATATCTGGCGAAAACTCTATAAGGTCTTGCCTGCAATTTACTTTTATTGTGCAATTTTAGTTGTTGTTTTTTATGCTTAGATTCAACCAGCTATTATAAAATTAATTATCCATCTAACATTAGTAAAATGTTGCGGTTGTTCTTGCTCATGGCCTCCACTGGCCAACAGGAAACGTGGGAGATTATTTTAATGTGATGCTTAAAAATTGTTTTACTATTTAATTTATGCTTAGAAATATTATGGCAATAGAACGGTTTATTTATGTTTATTCATTTCAATAGTTATTGTATTATTACACTGATGTATAATGTCATGTTATTATTAGCTCTTTTAAAGTATAATTATACATCATTTAAAACCAAGCCATTGTTTATTTTTCTTTATAGGTATAAATTGATCGCATTTCTTACTCTATACTTAGAAACAGAAATGTTCTTCCCTCCACAAGTTGGTGGTATTATCTGTTAGGACCTTAGATTAAAGTTAGACTTAAATATTCATGTTGAGATAAGTTAGATCTGATGTTAGGGATTTACATTAGGGAGATATATATTGTCTAAGTAAGAGTAGTGTATTTAAAAGTAGAGTGTGTTTTGAACGATTAGTTTACATGCATTTCTTGATTATTTATACTAATAAATTATGTTTTCATAACTTAACCATATTTTGTTAGTTCGATTAGTTAATTTTAGTGTTTTCATGTTCATCTGTTGACTATTGTACTATTAGTAAAAGGTTTTCTGAGCTGGTCTGTCGAGGTAATAAAATCTTTCTTGGATATCATAAATGGCCCAGGGCATCTTCACCTTCTATAGGCCCCAATAGCTCTTACATTTATATGTAAATGAAGTTATAGTGTTTAATAATATTCCCATAACCCATTATGACCACGCCTTCTAACAAATTGGTGTCAGTAGTGTATCAACTATGTTACATTACCACATAAATCATTTACACATACTATCCATCTCGGAGCATAGACCGCCAACAAAGTCTATCCAACCATTTCCGGCCCTAAGCACGTTTTGGCAACTGTCACCAAGTGTGACTTACAGCTGTAACGAGATCAACCGCTTTTCCTAGTTCCTTAGTGGTTCCATGACAAGGACTGTCTGGTGATGCTAGAGCGCCCGTTCATAACTGTGCCACCACTGCTTCACCCTTGGACATCGTTACTCCATGGACTCAATAGCGGCAAGATTTGTACCGGTTTTTTAGACATTTTAAAATCTGTGGTACTAGCAGCCGTTTCTCTCAGTGTGTGCCCCATTTCAATCGTTTCTGCTTGATCTCCAGATATACTTTCTTTTGACCCGTGCGATTCCAGCATTCACCGTTGATGAAAAAAATTGGCCATGGTATCTCTGAATCCTATTGAGACATGAGCTTATGAAAGTCTGTATATTCTTGGTGTTAGTAGCTTTGGTCCGCCACATTTCAGCTTCATATGGAGTTTGAGTTGAATATCTTGATATTCGTTTAAAGGGATAGATCAATGTCTCTTAAGATCAAGATGTTTTTAAGCTGGTGAAAAGCTGTCCTTGCTACTCCTTCCCACACATCGGCATCGATTCCACCTTTTAATTGACAATGCTGCCTACGAAAAAAAATATGTCTATCATTTTTAGCCCCTGACAATTCAGATTTATAAGCGATATGTTGTCAGGGGAGCTTGGTCTGAACTTTGTGGACATTGAGGCAAAAGCAAGTAAAGTTTCTTGCATAAGAAAAATAATGAAATTGCTTTCTTGATCCAAACAAAGGGAAACGGAACATTGTCTTGATTACAAATAGTCCGTGTTTTAGCATAATTTAAGCAATGTAAAACAACTATTTGTACTTAGGCCTTGACTTGGGGACACGGTGGCCGAGCGGCAGCGCGTTCAGCTGGCGTACCGAAGGTACTGGATTCGAATCCCGGTGCAGGCTAGGATTTTTTCCCGGGACTGGAGGGTGTCACTTAGTCTACCCAGCTCTGATGGGTAATTGACCCTAGTTGCCTTAAAGTAAAGAAAGCAATGCATAGTGTTGGCCAAACAATTATCTAGCATGTCGTGGCCACATAAACTGGTGAACACTGCTTCATTGGACCTATGTATCAATTTTGATCAGACGGATATTTTACTTACTACTTAATTAGGCCTAAGAACAGGAAAAACAAATATAAAAATACTTATGCACGCGCACTCTCGTACCATTTATCGTACAAGAAAAAGTATCATAATGAGTCAGCTATTGTATTTATGGCTGACTTAAGTCTAAATGAAGAGAGTCAGAGCTTTTTGTTTCCTGTTCAGTTATAGTGACCAGTACCTGATTGACAGCGATGTCAATTTCTTGAGTCAAGTGCAAAGCGGTGTGACGTTTATTTGGTGTGAATGGTTTTGGTAGATAGTAGGGCACTATGGCTGACACATAATAATAATTAATTATATGTCGTTGTGACAATCCTTAGCGAGTAGGAACATAAAAGGCGACGATACACATCCTTGTCTCACTCTTTTCCGTACTGGGAAATCTCTGTCAGTTGGCTCTGTGGACCAATCTCTGCATTTAAGTCCCAGAAGACTTCTAAATAGTATTGGGGATTTTCTCAGGGACCCAATATTATATTATATTATAATTACCAGATCTAAATGGGAAAGCGTCCAAACTGTGCAAAGAATATATCTACAGAAATGCAATTCATTGACAATTTACTGACAAATCTAGTAACGTAGCATTAGTTGTTAATGTGAAGGAAGAGTGTTTTTATAAGGTGTACAGGAAATGAATCATTTTCGCCTAAACACTAATTATTTAAGTTATATTTTAAGTTATTGTATACAATCAATATATTTCGGGTGTTCAACTCTACATAATTGGCATAAACATTATATATACAATTTTGCTTTTTTGTTTTGCTTTTAAAGAGAAAACAATAATATAATAGTGTTAATTAGCACAGTGTGTAGCACGGCTATCCATCCCGTTGACATTTGATCATAATCAACGGTGTCTGAAATAATTCAATAAATTTAAAATGTAACAATATCTAAACATTAGGAGATTAAAAGGATTTGTAATGCAGTGGGGGCCTTCAACCGACCGTGCGCATTCCGTTTTTGGCACGCAGTCAAAGGCACGCAAAAGACCAACCAGATGGCAATTCGAGACCCTTCTGCAAGAAAAAAAAAAACCAGGATAACTTTAAGGCTTTTGGCAAGTTGAATAATTTAGAAAACATATTTTGGCCACGCTATTATCAAAGGTTACCTGCTGTAACGAAGAACAATGTTTAAAGAAATAATATCCAGAAAAAACAAAACAAATAAGAGGCTTAAGGTAAAGAAAGTTACAAATGATATTTTTTTAAAGGTAGAATAGTTTTAAAGTAAGCAAGTAAAAACTTACAATTAACCTAAACTGATTTAATTTATAATACAATATAAAAAGGCAAGATATTTATTTAATTGTAATTTTTTTTAAATGTAATAAATAAATACAAATAATAAAAAAAAAATTAACAGGAGTAATAAAATGATTCATTTATAAAACAAAGACAAAAACTGGTATTAAGTACAAAACTAAAATGTAAACACTATAAAGGTAGAGGGTATAAAAGAAAATCAGGTGCCGATATTCATGTTGCAGTTTGAAATAATAAGAACTTACTTTTGTCGGTTCTTTCTGGATGTAACACAAATTTGCATCTAGCAAGAGAAGAGACGTGCTTTGAGATATTGTCTTAAATGCTTGAAGCCGTAGAGTAAATCATTCAACATATTCTACAATTTAGGCTAAGAAATGTAAACTAAGTAAAACGGCTGGATTTAATAATTACCAGTGGGCAAAACCACAACACCACGTTACAGAGTGCATTAAAAACAGAAAATCAAATCACTGTTTTCTACCTACTGGAAAAGTCAGTATAAATCGATTGAAATTCGAGCATTATGTGCATTTAAAATATTGAAAACTAGATTGCATACACCAAGAGTAGATAAATAGTAAGTAACTCAAATATTAATTTATACTTAAAACTAACTGACCAAAATAGTTCAGAGGTTGTTATTTACTTCCTGCAAATGTCATCCCGTAAAGAACAAATATTCTGAAAAAATAATTGAACATTGATCAAAACCCATGTGCATCTAAATGAATCGGGGAAAGGTAAGCGTCTGGTGCTCCAAAGGTCCTGGATTGGCATTATGTTTATAGTTATGTTTTGTTCACGGGGCTGGAGATTGACCTTAAGACTACCCACCTCTTATGTGTACCTGACATTGGTAAAGAGGGCTATGAATTGTGCTTGCCAAACAATATTCTATTATGCAATGGTCACATGAAATGGTGAATTCTGAACTTCCGTATTTGTGCTCCTCAAAGCGGCAAAAGTTGGAAATCACCCGATACAATCCATGCTGGGATGCCACTGGAGAAGAAAAAGTACACTGATTGGCTAACGCGTGGGGGGACAGCTCCTGTTGCGCGTCCGATAATTATATCTCTGCCGAGAGGCTCTGATACCGGTTGGGAATGAAGCAATGAGTGCAACAGTGTCTCAACCACGCCCTGGTGGCTAGATGTACATACCTATTGTCTCGAATTTGTGCTACCAGACGCATGTGCGGGTATACGAGCTGGTCCAACGTTGATGGTCTAGCACATAGTCTAGTAATATCAAGCTGGTAGGGAGAGAAAGTGTAGTGCAAATACTGCGATATCATACCCTTTGCTACGAGACACGCCCTATTGGCTTGAATTGGGTGGCTAGTCTCGGGCATGATATTGGAGTGAGGACTCTTCGATCCATTCCTAACATCGTTACGACATGATAGCAAGAGTCTGTCTGTTTGTGTATGTGTCTTTTTACGAATATCGGTCATAGAGGAATGACGTACTAAGGCATTGACCTCTTAACAAGTGCGTATTAGAGTCCAAGGTTTGACCTTTGTGCCCTGAGGGCAGTTTTAATAAAATAATTCGTCCAACCCCGTGGAAATTGAAGGTTAATTCTGGATCGCAGTATTCTATAGAGCAAGAGATTAAAATGCGTATTAAGACCCTGTCGAACCTTCGATAATAGTTTTCTTTGTAAAGTCCCTACCTCCTTTAAAGTTAATTTAGTTTGAAAGTTTGTAGAGAGAAGTCGCTATATTGATACTTGTATATTTCATGTCATTTTATTGAAACACTTTTGTTGCCATCAGTTGATGCATTTATTTATTGTTTATATTGAGTCTACAATTTAAATAAAATTGTTTATTCAACAACTGGAGTTGTTTGATCTATCATTGTTGAGAAAGGTGTTGAAGATAATTATACCGAATATAACTACATTACTGCAAAGACCTGTCAGTCAAGGAACCCCTAGCTTGGGCTACAGATTAGCAGAATCTAGAGACTTCTAATAAAGATACAACTATACATTGAATCCGATTTAACGAGTCGTAATAATAGTCATCAGAGCCATAGTCCATAACAGTGTTGAGACATTAATAATCGATGAAAGAGTTCCCTTCTGTCCTACGAAACTAATTCGCCTAAAAATGTGTTAAAGGTTTGAACTCGATATTTCAGCCCCTCCCCCCCCCCCCCCCCCCCCCATCCACCTTGACAAAATCCTTGCTTCGCCCCTGACTTTAACACTATGCTAGAGGATTGGGCAGATTTATCCCATTTTCGTTTTTAATCTAGTCAAACAAAATACTTCCAATAGCAAATTCAAATGATAGCTTACATTTATATTAGACATTTTAATACAAGATCTTGTTATCATTTACAATACCGACGCTCCCTCTATAAAGAAGACTATTGCGTCATCCGCGGTTGAAGTCTATTCCTGCATTTCTATTAGTGTGGTGAATGATGTTAATACTGGCATTACTGGTTTGTTAACTCTTTCCATACGTAAAATCAAGCCGAGCCATAACGTTATGACATACAGTATGGCAAAACGTATAGAAAGAGTTAAGACAACCCATGTCATGCCTGAATGCCACTGGGGAAGAAAGATTACTAATTGCTTTTGTTCTCGCTTAAGGTATAAGGACAGTGTTTTTGTTTTTATGTTTATCACATCATTATAACAGCTTGATATTGTTGTATTACTGAATTCGTCTGTAATATCTTATGTACTATTACTGCTTTACTTTTTTTGTTCTCTAGTGTTTCTGGTTTAGTGGTTTAACTATTGTAACTCTTGCCGGTTGTGAAAAATCATCTGCAATCACTTAATGTTATGGTCGTTGGGGGAGGGGGCGGAAGTCATCTTGTGTACCTTTTTGCCTTTTCTTTGGGCTTGTAGTTCTGGTGGCGGCAAACATTTTTTTTTCTTTTTGTATTTGTGTCATGACCGGTTGCCAACTCCATGATGGCACGCTTGTGAGGCGAGCTGTAAATATATTTTTTAGTTGATGGGTGAAAAGAAGATGCGAATTCTAGTACTATATTCTATATTCAGTACTCTTTTCTATTTATAACTCTTGTTCGTAACATAATACAAACGAAATAGAAAAATATAGTAGCACGGAATATATTATGAACACTATTGGAAAATACATTAATATAAAACAATAATATGGATCGATTTTGCACCTTTGCAGTTCGATTGTCTATTGTCCTCGTTTTATCACTCCCCACCTCCGAGCCACATAACTCTTCGATTGTCTATTTTCCTTGATTTGTCTCTCTTCCCAGCTACCCCCCCCCCCCCCTTCTCCAGCCCAAAACACAAATACCCTTCACCCTTCCGATTTCAAATTGACATCACATTTCCATCCTTGCCCTATCCACGTAGACTGGGGGCAAGTCAATGCGAACTATAGCTACGGAATATGGGAGTGTTTATACTCATATTACGTTGTTTTGTAAGGTCTCAGTTTCATTGATTGAAAGCATTTACTGTCTTGACACCAGCACACACCAGCACAAACAGGCTTACATAAGGATATATCTTTTGTGTATCGTAGCCCAAAGTAACACACGGTCATGGCCTACTTGTTTCGCCTTTCATTCATACTTTAACATTTATTCTTATTTTAGTTTATTTCCTCTTCCCATAATTTATTTAAATAATCTATATGCGCTCTATATATACCAAAGGTTCTCATTTACTCTTTTTACTCAAGCTCCACTCTATTTTTCTCAAGCCTAGTTCTACCGAGTTAACAAGCAAAGGACGCAATAATCTGCTGTAAATGAGCATTTGTAACATATAAGAGAGGATACAGTCTCCCAATAAGCTCTTTCTCAGTCTCTGAATTGTCTTCCCAATTGTATAGTTATCTTCTTCTTACTTCCTTAATATTCTCTCTCTCTCTCTCTCTCTTTCACAAATGCTGTTATCTAGCTGTTTCTAATATCTCTTTATCTTTTAAAAATGTGTCTTTCTCTATGTATTATCGAATGAAGCCGGACTTTTTTTAAGTGTTCAGGGGTTACAGATCCTATGAACTTCCGGTTATCTTTTTTACAAGGGCAACCTTTGTTGTAGAAACAATACAAAATTGTACAACGTCGACATCAAGTCAGGCCATTTAGAAATGAATGAAGGTAATAAGTTATTTTGTGAGGATTATTGCTTTTAATATAATACGTGATAATGAATGCATTAAAAATGTCGATGTGTTATTTTATCCTTTAATTATTTTTTATAGACATATAGCCCAATAGATGATGAGATATAGGCCTACTGTTGATTAACAGTTTACACCTTCTGTGTGCTGGCCACAAAATCTACTCGTATGCAGTGGCCACAGAAACAGGTGAACGCTGCTTCCTCGGCCCCATGAATCAATTTAGTACGACGGGCCTCCAATATGTTTCGCTCTCTATTCCGTTTTTTGAATATGTCTTTCTCGCTTACTCTGCTGTCTTTTTTCTAGAAGTTTCAATAATTTCAAGCATTTGATGAGTTGTCTTCTTACCTTGCCTTCAGGGTTATGTGTATGGCCGAGGTGATGCTAGTCAAATGGTTTGAACTAAGGATTATTTGCTATCTGTACACCTTAAAAGACGTACAATACTTCCCCCTCCCCCCCTTTTCCATGATAACGTTTTTTTGTATGGGATACATTGTAGAATAATATGGTACAATACTCAATCTCACTTTTATAAAAATGACTTTAGTATACAATAAAATGCTTTATAAGATGCAAATATTATAAGGGCGGTCAAAAAATCATAGTAAAGTGGTTATTTCAACCTTATTTTAAAAGTCAATAATAATTTTACCTTTAAATGTTCTATGTATTTATTTTGATATAGATCTACGTATATGACCAATTTAGGCAGTTCTCAACTATATTAACTATTGGCTTTTAATAGACATTTTTCTGAGCAGGCCGTTTGCAGTGTTAATGTTGTGTTAACTTTAGTTAAGTTAGTCCTAATTCTTTCAACAACAAAAATTTTTACATAATACAATGTCTGCAAAACAAAACAAAAAGATAGATCTATAAAACTTAGAAATATTCAGTAAATATAATTTTTATTAGTAACCTGTAGCCAAACTATTGATAATTAAACAACATATAACCTGGATACCCGTGAGTATTTTAACGTATTCGTACACTTTTGAGACCCTTACTAGGTTGTTACGCATAATAAAAAACACATACGGGCAAAGAAATGGTTTGCATTTTTCTAATAATTGTATGAGAAGCGATAAAAAAGGATAATTGGTCAATAAGAGTATTGACTATTCTTTTTTTTTCGTTCTAAGATTACAATTAGTTGTTCCAAATTACAGTGTTAATAATCCGTCACGCTTTAGTGTCGGATATTTCCGCTTTTTTAATTACTGAAAATGTGCGAGAAAAGATGTATCTTCATGAAGCCTACTTTTTTTTATGGTCGGGTACAATTACACGTTCCCAGGTGTTAAAGTATTCTTTGATATTATTATTACTATTTCTGATGCGTGTAATATTGTATACTGATAACATAAAACTTGAGCACACATTGGATAAATTCAGACGAAAGTTTATTACATATAAAATCATCAGTGGACGAAGCACATGGTTCACAATTATTATTCTTATGCACAAATTGTCAATTGTACTATAACATCTTCATTGACATATTTCTTCAATAATTTCTTCATATATTTATTATTACTCGAGCACTATATCTAGCTCCTTATAATATTCTTTATTTATTAAATCACTATTCAAAGTCCACACTTTCGACTTGAATAAACTTAAGTTTAACACAGTTAGTTCAACAGAACTTATTATAAAAATCAACTTTCCATCTCGAAATTTCACCCTATTAATCCCTCCCTTGTCAACTCTGGATCACTTCTACAAAATCAAGCTTTTCTTTCTTATTTAGTTTGCCCAAATCAAGACTGTTTATTTATTTAGGGAAAAACTTTACCCATTTAACTGTAACTCCAGGCATAACTTAACCCAACGCACGTAGTGTGGTCTTAACACGTTGCACATAATGCCTTAATATTTGAATGCACATTTTCATAAATAGTACACTTTTCCTGTCAACAGATGCCACGTTTTTTTGTGTGTAAGTGTTAGAAAGTGTAGGCGTGGAATCTCTTTAATATTTTTAGTGAAACCTTTTCAATTTAAAAAGTTGTATAGGTTTATTTTTAAACCGATTCATTTTCGGATTGGAAGACGTTATCAAAAGGGTCGTGAAAAAATGAGCACGCCCTAACCTTAACACGGCATTCTTTAGTTGACATCTTTCTTTTCACCCAGGCATATAAAACTTGTTTTTTTTTATTGAAAAGAAGCTCATTGACTTATTGCAGTATATTTCTGAAACTGTAAGTATTTATGTTGTGAAAAAAGATTTATCTCAATGGCTATTATAATTATTATTTAAAAACCATGTTATATTGTTATTAATATAATGGATACCTCGAATGTATGTCATATAATTATATATATATATATATATATATATGTATATACATATATATATATATACATATATATATATATATACATATGTGTGTGTGTGTGTGTTTGTATTTGTGTAGTTATGTATATTTATTTTTAATACATAGTTATATAGTGTTGTATAAGGAAGTTATGAAGCTTTTTAGACCATGTCAGGGCATTTGAAGAAGTATTTACAACGTCATGACATATCTTAAATATTATAGTCTCTAAAGTAAAACTTAAATGACACACAAAAATCACAAAAGATAAAAAGGAAAGAAAAAAATTGATTTTATTCAAAGTGTTTAATTTACGTAACGTTGTTAGAAAGTCTTAAATACACCGATGTATGGGACCAGAGAGGGTGCATTATTTCGAAGGCTTTGTAAAAAATCGAGAAATAAAGCATCATTTTGGTTATTATTTTCTAATCCTTTAGACAACTAGTCTATTATACCTATTAGTTATGTTTCAAAGAATATATTTCTCCTGAAGTCGTGTAGGTGTGCGTACGGTGCATTAAGTTTAGTTTGTCTCGGTGATTTACTATACAGCTTTATATTATATATTTAAATATTTTACATGTTACGTTTGTAAGGGAAACAGGTCTGTAATTTCCAGGATCATATACATTTTTGAAAAGGTGGGTTACATTTTCTAATGTTCAATTTTTGGGCGATCCACCATGGTCTAGAGAGGCCTGGACAGTATTTTATAAATAGTTCAATTGATTTTACTTTAAACAGTCTTTTATGTATTTTATCTGGACCAGAAATTTTTTTGTTTTTTAAATTTTTTAGGCGTTTGTTTACGCCTATTTCTTCTATGTTTTCATTTTTACTATATCTTCTGCTGTATGCACATTTGTTGAGATTTCTTTGTCAAATGAAGTTGAAAATTAAGATGCAAAATTTGTATTAAGTATGTTAGCTTTAGTTTAATTGTGATAATATGTTTTATTGTCTTGGCCTTTTTTCTAGAGCTGTGCTTAGTGTTTCCATTTCTCTTGGTTTAAAACATAGGTTCTTAACGGGGGCGATATCGCCCCTCGGGGGGCGGTGAGAAGCTTTAGGGGGGCGCTGACATTCCCGGGGGAGATTGGGGGCGGTGAAGGACAAGTGGGCGGTACAAACGTACCTGATATAATTTGAACACCTCAGCTATTTGAATCGATTAGTTGTTGGATGAAATGTGCTGCTAAATATCTGATATCATCCAACAGTATGCCTACATATTATTATATTAATAAGAAATAGTAATCGCAGTGACTTTTCGATGAAATATGGTGTGCGGCCGGCTGGTCCTGTGGTTGGTTTACCGGACTGTCAACCCTGCTGATCGATCACTGTCGCCCTAACATCTGCTAATATTAATGATATTTTGATCTCATTTTACCGAGAGGTCTTTATTTTTGTTTTCAACAATGTTTATTGACACTTTTTACATGTACAATAACATTCATATATTTGTACATTAAGAGGAAGGATAGAAGACATTAATTGCAATTTTTATAATTCTAAAGGATAGAAGACAACATAGAGTATTTAAACAAATTTAGATAATTTATGTAGTTGTTGTAGTTAGGTTTAGACTTTCACATCCATTCATTCTGTTTATTTGACATAGTTTTCCATTCATTCGTTACTTTCGTATCATACTTCAATAGTGTACATGCATCTTATAAATAACATATATATATCTGATTGTATAAACTAGAAATTATACAAGTTTACATTGGGGAAGGAATAGAGGAAATTTTAATTTTATGTTATTAATTTTATTACAACAAAACCAGAGAAAAAGGAGTAGAGCAATAGAAATTCATTTATGTTCGGGAGTCTTTGTGAGGGGTGGGGGGGCTATCGAAAATAGGATGATTGTAACCAAGTGGGTACCTCTACAATTCTTTAGATTGGCGAGAAATGAGGGGGGGGGGAGATAGGCAATATTTAATTTACGCTAATATTGTAACTAACTTTAAATTTAAATTCATTCATTCTTTTTTATTTGACATTCTTGCTTAGCATCCATACATATTTTAATTAATTTAAACATATAATAAACGTAACAATCCATTATTAACTGTAAGATATTTAAAACAACATAATATAGAGATAAATGAACCAAAGTTTGGTAGAAATTATGTACACCTAGCTTCAATTGTTATATCCCTTTCGGAGTATATATTTAATTTTAACCAACAAGCGCGGTCTTAAATGTATATATATAAAAAAAAACAAAGAAAGGGTCACAGATGACAAAGAAAAGTGAAACACCCATAGAAGACGGGTGACGAAAGGTGTCATTCACAGGTAATCCCACAACGGGAACCTTCACAAGTGAGAAAAAAATCTGTGCAGTTCTCTAAAAAGATTAGGAAACTCCCAAGTTGTCTTTAGGTTTCAAATAGCGTTTAGCCGTTCCCATCGGCTTGAACTATTGAAAGAGAGATAGGGAAATAAATGCAACTTGTTTGGTAGTGACATAAAGTTTGGAAGGCCCGTCTTTAATGTGTTAGATATTTTATATATTAATATAACACTAGTGTTAAGAGGTGTAGTAAGTAGTACAAGTAAGTACATACAAACTGGGTAGTTATTGTAATGCCTGAAAATATACATATAAATTCTTTTGTTTTATAATATTTATATAATTTCCAAATACTTTTTACAGTTTGATCATTTCGAAGTTATAAATTGTAAGCCATTTATTTTTTATAAAAAAAAAACAAAATATTAGCTCAAATAAAACGGGCTAATTATCTCCCTTTAATAAAAACATATTTCAACCCTTGATTCAATAGTGATGCCGAACAAGTTCTGTTTTATAATGTTTGAAATATTACTGATTATTAGACCTAAGGCTTTTGCAACCAAAATTAAAACAAAAATAGACTAATTGCTTGCAACACACCAGGCAACGATTCACATTAATATTAATGTATTTAAACCTTTTGTTGAGGCAATTTTTTGATGTATTAATTCTTACGTTTCCTTTTCATTTTTTTTTTTAAAGATAATTAACCACACAAAAAGTCTAGTCCGCCTAAAAAAAAATGGCGGAAACTATTGTCCACATGGGCGGAAAGGGAGGGGGGGGGATGTCGCTAAAAGAAAGTTGGGGGGGGGGGGGGGGGGGCTGTGAGCGAAAAAAATTGTAAAAGGGGGCGGTGAGCCGAAAAAGGTTGAAAACCTATGGTTTAAAATGAGACTATAAGTGTTTATTGTTGTCTATTATAATTGTTACGAGTTGAACTGATGGCAATTGACATAGATTACAACAACAACTATCATAATGAAGGCTAATCCAATTTAATAATGCGACATTCAATGTATAAATCTAATAATTATAAAAAAAAGTTATTCTTCCTACTACAAGTACACTAATACTACACCTATCCATATTTTGCTCTGTAAATTTGGCAAGGGCAAATTCGGCCAAGGTATTTTCGGTAAGTTAATTTTGGCCAAGGTATTTTCGGCTAAGATAAATTCGACAAAAAATCGCAAAGCGGTAAAATTGGCAACGATAACATTGGCAAACTTATAATATATACTGTTTTTCATTGAAACTGTTTATATAATTACACTCTTGCCTACTAAATGAAGTTCATTGCTTGAAACGGGGTTGTCTCCGTGGAAGTTAAAGTTTATATGGGGTTCTTAAGTAAAGTATTACTACACCTACCCATATCCTTAGCTAACACAAGGTATATGTACAACCTCTCTAACACACTTGCTTAAAAACTCTTTAACCTGTCCGCTACCACTGCTCTAACTTTACACTCCACAAAATAACCACCCCCGTTCTCCAGAGATCCCGGACTGTCTTTTCCTCAATTGTACATTCATTCACACGTCATCATGTCACAGTTGTCTGAACACACCTGTCCTGGCGGCCATTTTGCGTTACATTTTGTAAACAAGTCCATTCCATCTATTACTTACCGCATTTAGCCGCAGACTGCATCTATCACACCTCTTCTACCGTAAAGGCTCTGCCACTATATTAACAGTAATCTCTATAAAGATTTTGGGTTCTTTTAGGGTATTGTATATGCTTTTATTTTGTTATATTTTTTAAATACTTCTTTTAATTTTGTAGACTAACTTTCCTTAATTTAGCATTATAAACCAGCAAATATTTAGCTGCCATTATTTCATAGTTGCTGTGTTGACACAAACGTATCCTGTTTCGCGTTTTAGGTTTGTTTTTATGGTTTTCCAAATCTTCGTCTACTTATTTATTTATATTGTTAACAAGCTAAATTCTCCATCGTCGCTTGTGGAAAAATTAAATAGGGCTTTACAAGCTACAATGGGGCACGGCAGCGCGTTCGACTGGTGATCCGTCGGTCCTGGGTTCGATTCCTGGTGTAAGCTAGGATTTTTGTTCCCAGGACTTGAGGGTGTCCCTGAGTCTACTCAGCTCTGATGGGTACCTGACATTAGTTGGGGTAAAGCAAAGGCGGCTGGGCACTGTGCTGGCCACAAATCCTCTAGTATGTCATGGCCAAAGAAACTGGTGAACCCCGCTTCACCAGCCCTATGATCAGTTTGGTCCGAAGGTTACTTTAATTACTATAAGCTACAGATAAACATTTCATGAACTACAATGAATAGAAAGCTATATGGCATTGGCTTAATTCTGAGTCAATTAGAATTTTCTCCCTTGGCCCTAACCCGTACCTATCAGGTTTCCAGCAGTTGCCCGCATGGCGGCACAATCTAAGCAATACGCGTATGCACATTGGCCACTCTCGGTCGTATTACATCACCTTGCCGGCTACGATACTAGTGCCGGATCGATTATGGGCCATGCGGGCAGTATAAATGCTGTACCAATGAGGATTGTGCCTACATTGTGCCGTAATTTATATTAACTTATCATTTCGTATAAGCTTAGATGCCAAGCCAATGGCGGTAGTTTATTTCCGGTGCAATGCGTTTTTTTGTGCATGAATTGTGCCTCAATCGACCCGTATAATTAGCCCTTATCAATCCGACAGTGGCTGGATTCGGATTTGAAATTGTTTTACCCATTATACATAAATTACACAAAAACACATATATAGATAAATATAAGTATAACAAAACAAAGAAAGAGATTTGGTTTATATTTTATTAGATGCTATATTTGTATAAAAAAAATATTTTTTTACATACGATAAAAAGTATGTTCATTAAAAGCAAAAATGTAACCGTAAATAAAGTGCAGCATTAAGTTCATTTCAGTTCACGTTCTCTAAATATCAATGTCTATTCAAACACTCCATAACTCCAGATCTCTAACAACGATCTTCCCCTCTCTAAAATTACTCCCTATCTGACCGCCCGTTACACATTTATAACTGGTCATCCTTGCTGACCTCTTCCATGTTTGGTGTTGCCAACTTCTCTTATTTATTGGTTAGTGACAGTACATAATATTACAGTAATTGCAAACATACTTCTCAGTTCTTAATGTATTTATTAGGAGGCCACATTGTTCTATTGTTACCACAGTAACCACAAGGGTATTAGATGTAAAATATATTTGTATGCATTCTTACATATTGATTATATCTCTTAATATTTATATCCGATTGACTGAGACGCCTACGACTAGACTTAGTCTATATAAAGATTAGTAAGTACTTATAAGGCGAATAGTATATTATATAATAATATAATCCATTATATAGATAATATAATTATATTAGATCTACATCAGTGATGGCGAACCGTTTTGAGGCTGCTAGCCCAAAGTGCACTACAAGACCTACTTATTTCTTGTGGCGTATTGGACAAGATTAACACCACACGAACTAAGAAAGGTTTTAAAATGTAATCCGCTCTTATAAGATACTATAATCATCTCATATGTACGTACAAACCACTGACACTATGTGCCACTATTGAATGTCTGATTGGAGTAAGAATGTGTCTTTCTTTTCTATCTCCTTTATTATTTAACATTAAAGTATTTAGCTTTGCATTGAATTTTATTTACATATATGTATACGTTCTGCATGCTTATCAGTATATTACTTGTTGTTACACGATTAGTCATTGATATTAGTTCCCATTCATGTATATTATAAATGTTGTAGCACGTGTGTGTTCCTCCCCCCTCCCCGCCCCACGCCCTCGGAACAAGGCCAGGGTCATACCTGACGCAACCAAGCTGAGCCCCCCCCCCACCCCACAGTCTCTTCGACCAGATCACAGGAAATTCACATCTCAATGACGGTTCTTCCCCTGGTCAGAAAATAGGGAATTTGGAATCTTTGATGCAGGACCCCGACGGACAAGAGAGAAAACTCTGACCAACAACACAGGGCCTTCGAAGTTTCCCTACCACCGCGTCTTCCCCCCCCCCCCCCCCGCACCCGCTCCCCACTACCGTTGGTACTTTTTTTCACATGCCAATCAATCAAATGTTGAATTGAAGAGACATGTTGACCAATCGGATACGCTATCTACGGGTCAATCTTACCCTTGCCCCTCCCCCCTCATCACGATCACGTGGGGAGTTGCAACCTAACTTGTTGTTTAACATGTAATGTAAGTTAGTTTTAGGTCATTCTGGCTTAAGGAGTCTCGAGGGTTGGATGCCCCGAGCTCCAACAGCACCACGCGGTGCTACAGTCTGTTGTAGAGTCCTTGTTAGGACTATCTACTACATATAGTTTAAGCCTATAATTAAATGTACACTCTTTATTATTTGTATTTGGATTGTATGAATTATGTGATCACGTCATTAATGATTGAATACGGACTTTCACGTGAATAAAATATTCGTTGTTACAATACGCCTTGCTTATCGATTGATAGAATACCTGTTTGTGTGACGTCCAGTGACAGTGTCAATTAGTCAACAGTTTAACTCAACCTACGTATTTACGAGCCCAAACGAAACCTGTATAAAATTTGTCTTAGAATCACCTAGGAATCATCTGCACTTCGGGACCACATACCACCTAGATAACCTGCCATTTTCACCCCTCCCCACCACCTGTGTACCTGCTGAGTTATCCACTAAGTCTGCACTGATAGCCTATACGCTAACTGCAGGCTTGGTGACATCATCTTAGGCCAGCACGCCACAACAGCAATTAAAACAAAATACTAAGGTTTTACTTTAGAAGAAAAAAATATAGTTGCTATGGTGCAGGTATAATACAAGGGAGGTGACTCATGTAATAATTATAAAACTTAGAATAAAACCAATATTTGTATATTAAAATAAAATAAAACCTAGGGTCTTACTTAATAAATCGGAAGTAGATAGCCACATGATTGACCATGCTCATTTTTTAGTCTAACTCACGATCTCGTAATGAAAGGACGTAGAAATATATATAGACTCAGAGACAAGTACTAAAATGTATTATATCGCTACTATAACTACAAATATTATTTCATGGATGTATAATGTAAATTGTGAGTAATAATAATAAAATGATATGTGCTGCAACAAGGCGTTCTTTTATTGATTACAAGTTAAAATATATTGTGGTGAATTCGTCTGTTCAATGTCTGATAGCTGGAGACCAATATTTTCAGCAACTATAATAAAAACACTCTGAAGAGACTGATTGCATAAATTGATGTACCAATAATAATTAAGGACATCAACAATAGTTGTCCAAACTAATTAATATCTCTTGTCCGAAAAAACCACAACAACAAATTAACTGATTGTTGAAAGGTACAAACAGTCTTTTATCAAAATAAAAATCATTTACTGTAGTAAATGAAAAAAAATATTACAATTACACAATTACAGTTATAACAGTTAACTGTATGCATTTGACATGATTTTGTATAGTTCATGTGATATTTACTGTTATGTGCATACTGATAATTTTAATTTGTCAAGCCTTGGCTCATTCTCCGTAACTTTAAGAGCGACACATGCAGCACTGAGGTCATCTGTCAGACTGTTTCTTGTATCGGTTTTATATAAATTAAAGTTGAAAACAGCTGCTCACAATCATAACATGACCCAAACAAAGTAAGAAGTGCAATCTTATCTTATCGTATCTTATACACTACGGACGCTTCTTCTATAAAGAAGATTATTGCGTCCTACGCTCATCCGTGGTTCGAATCCTGGTCTTGCAATCCTAGGTGTCCTTATCGACTTGAAATTATTTGGCAGAGAATTCAAAACTATCAGGATTTCATCATCAGAGCTACCAACTGTGCTGTCCTTTGCCATACTTTCACACTCTATCTTCTTAATTGTTTCACGCAGATAATATATTTTTTCCAGATAGAACAGACTATAGTTACACAGGTCATACGTATAATCAATATGGAATTATACATAGGTCTACATCCTACATATAATGATATAATGTAAATGTAATAATGATATCACCTTAGCCTACCCAAAGGATAAGGTAACGCCTAAGCCTAATCTAAAACAGGCCTATTTTATAATTAATATATACAACTAGCTTTTCATTGGCCTAGTAAATATCGTATTGCATAATTAGATGTTATATTATATGTGTACGGTTTATGACATTAGTTTGATTAATTGACAATTAATTAGTTGGATTAGCTAATCATACACACAAATAGCTTTACCTCGGATTTTATGAAATCATCGACCTAAACTAAGATCTATGCCAATAGAAAGTACACTTACCGTGGCTTACTAGTTAATGGTTGAAACACGGACGTATTCGTTCTCGAAGTGTTTGGAAGATAATGCACTCTGTTATTTTGTCTTCCTTTTGGCATGTCATGTATATAAAAAGTTTGTATCTATCAGCGAATATCGATAAAAACATAATTTATATTAATTGAATGACGATGTAACGTCGCAATCTGATCACAAAAAGTAATTTTTTTTAATTCCACCGTTTTGTTAACAAATAGTTTTGATTTTATCACGTGACCCGGAAATATTTATGAATAAATCCCTTTTTGTAACATCCCTAGTCCCTGGGAATAGTGAAGCACATCCATGCTTTAGAGAAGGTCGTATGGATCTTAATTATTGTTGAACCTAATATTGTGACTAAAAGTTATGTCTTTTGTGCAGATTGTATAAGCTTAGTTATCAAATATATTTTAGATTAAACAGTATTATCGTTCTAAAACCCTTACAGTTTTTTTTCTCTTATTTCAGAGATAAATGGCTGAATCTAATTTAACAACAAAAAAGTTAAAATTGGCCTCATGGAATGTTAATGGTATGGTTAATGTAGACAAACTCGGTTATGTTTTGGATACACTTTTAAACTATGAAATTGATATCGCATTACTGCAAGAAAGTAAAGTATGGGATGCATTCGAGGAACAGTATAAGCAGTATACTTTATTTTTTCCTAAACAAAGTAAAAAACCACAAAAACAAATCCACGGAGTTGCCATAGCTGTGAAAAACAATTTAAATACTTTGTTTGAACTAAAAGAAGTATCAATTGAATTTTCTCACAGAATAATGCACGGATGCTTACGTTCTGAAAATAGATTTCTCCATTTTATAAACGTGTATGCTCCATGTAGAGAAAGAAAACCAAAGCCAAGTAAAATAACAAACGAAGTAATTGATGTTGAAGGTACAGAAACTAATGAAACAACAGAAAATATGATGGAAGTCAATGAAAATGACAATGGGAATGAATCTGATGAAAAAGAAATAGCAATGATCAAAATAACATTTTATGAACATTTGCAAACTATTTTATCTCACATCCCAGAAAATGATCTAGTTTTTCTATTCGGTGATCTAAATGCACACATAGGAACCTATGATGCTGCCAAAGCATGTCTAGGACAACATTGTGTTGAAGTGACTCAAAATACAAACGGGGAAAAATTGATTAATTTCTGTGAAAAAAACGAACTATGTATAGTTAATACGTTTTTTGAAGACGAGGCAAAATAGACCCATTATAATAAAGGAACTAAGAAGTGGTTTGAACTTGATTTTCTCATTACACGTAGTAAAGAACGGACTATAGTTATAGATATAAAATCTTATACTGAATTAGTTTATACGGATCACTGTATTGTAGTTAGCACAATAGACATAAACATTGCAAATGCTGTTGTCGAAACCCCGGCTAAGCAACGTTTAAATATAAATATGTTGCTATGTTTACTTTCAATAGAATATTTCAAACCAGAACAAGTTCCGTTAGATTTGAAGAACAATTGGAATAGTTTTAAAAAGTGTATGAAACGCTTTTATGGTTATGATTTAGATAAGCTGATGAGTATTTTAAATCAGCATCATAAAAAAATAAATCTGGCCTTACGAGAATTAAAGGATATAACTGATCGTACATCTAGTACAAACTCGAACTCACTAATGATTGGAAAAGAGTTAGATGTTGTTGTACTAATTAAAATATGTTTGACACAATTAATAGCCCATGGGTTTCAATGCTCAAAAAATAATAGTAAAGCCATTAAAAAAGCGCTGAAGTTGAGTTTTTCAAAAAATAACCTAGAGTTGAAATTCGACAGTGAGATGCAGCTACCGTCTTTACAAGAAGTAGATGATGCTATACAAATGTTAGACGAAACACAAAAATACAAGCTTTTAAGGCCTTTACTGCACTCATTAAGCTGTGTCATATTCAAATATAGACAAGTACCCCTTGACATGTATTATTCCAGTATTTTAAATCCAACCAGTGAACAAAGTAAGATTCATGTTGTCAATATAGCATACAATGTTATTCACAGCATTTTAAAAGCAAGATCGGGATTATTTTTCTAGTTGAAAGATACATGAATGGGGAATCTAAATTTATAATTTATTTTTCTTCTAATAAAATGAAAAAGTAATAACAAATTAACTCAACGCAAATATAATGATAGAGAGACTGAAGGAAGCCCTAGATGTAAAACTTAGGCCAGAACAAGCAGGTTTTCGACAAGGCCGATCATGTACTGACCACATTGCCACTTTGCGGATAATCATTAAACAATCTTTAGAATGGCAATCTCCCTTGTACATGACGTTTGTAGACTTTGAAAAGGCTTTCGACAGTGTGGATAGAGAAACCATCTGGAAGTTAATGAGCTACTATGGCATCCCAACAAAATTCATCAACATCACCAAGAAACTATATGAAGACTGTTGCTGCCAAGTCATCCATAAAGGAAAGCTAATCAGTCCATGGGCTGTGAAGACCGGTGTGCGTCAAGGCTGCATGCTGACACCGCTGATCTTTTTAATTGTAATAGACTGGATCATGAATAAGACATCCTCGGGAAACAGCACAGGCATTCAATGGACTTTCACAAAGAAGCTAGAAGACTTGGACTTTGCAGATGATGTCGGGCTCCTCTCACACAGACAGAAAGACACACAATCTAAACTAAACCGAATGTCCGAAGAGGCGAGAAAGGTTGGTCTAAAAATAAATAAAAGGAATACAGAAGTCACGAGGATAAATAATGAACAGGACATGTCAATACAGCTAGATGATGAAGAAATAATAGACACAGACAAATTTGTTTACCTGGGAAGTGTGATGAGTAGAGATGGAGGAACAGATGAAGACATAAAGAGCAGGATCAATAAGGCCAGGCTTGCTTTCAATGCCCTGCGCCCCACGTGGAGCTCAAGTGCGCTGTCCTTAAAGAACAAAGTAAGACTATTTAACACAAATATGAAGGCAGTCCTCCTATATGGCTCAGAGACTTGGAGAGTTACTAAGGCAAATACAAGAAGACTCCAGACTTTTGTTAACAGATGCCTGAGGCGCATGCTGAAAATTCAATGGCCGGAAACCATTTCATGCGTTAACCTATGGGAAAAGACCGCACAAAAACTATCGTAAACAGCATCAAAAGCCGTAGATGGAAGTGGATTGGTCACACTTTAAGAAGAACAGAAGACAATGTAGCAAGACAAGCACTTGACTGAAATCCCCAGGGCAAAAGGAAAGTAGGCAGACCCAGACAAACTTAGAGGAGATCGGCCGTAGGTGAGGCAAAGGCTGTTGGCATCACATGGACACAAATAAAGGGAACCTCCCAACACCGAGACCGATGGAAAAGTGTAGTTGCGGCCCTATACTCCTATAGGGATATACAGGATTAACTCAAAGTAAGTCAAGTAAGTCAAATATAATGATACAGAAAAGAATATAATATGATGAACCACGTGTTCTATTTTTAGAGCTTAAGTGTTGTGCTTTCTGTGCGCAGTTAATAGCGCTGCCCTAAATATGCCCATGCCTAAAGACTTTATACCGCTGTATACGAATTTCGACTTTAATCTTCAATTAGATCTAATCGTATAATATATTACAGACGTTCATTCTTTAAATGCATTATTCTACAATTCTACATGAAAAGTAATGAAAAAAATGTAAACATCTGCTTTGACAAATGCATTGTTGACAAGTTTTAATTTAATTCTAATATTCCTTTAAATTCTTCGACCACAGCTGGGAATAAGGATAGACATAGTTTATAGCTTCCCATTGATAAATTCATAGCGAATTACTAAACCGGAAGTCATGCGGACCGAGTGTGATCGGACATTCCAAAACAGAAGATTTTGAGTTATCAAATAGCAGAAATATCATAGCAAGCGGTCCATCTTATTGTAGTATTTGGTTACAGGAAAACATCTTTGC